>OX424448.1:14413363-14692997 GCA_949152495.1 Lasius fuliginosus | reverse complement strand
CGTCCCGACGTTTTTGCCGCCCCGCGTCATTTGCGCCAGCTGCTATGGTCAGCTGGTCGCACACCCGCGCACATCGCTCGTGAATTTTCCGTGAGAGACAAGGACTATATATCCTCGGTAACGTATTACCGTCCATCGCGCGTTTTATCTCGCTCTATGGGATAGCCATAGTCGAGAGAAAAAAGAAACTCGAGAGGAGGAAGGAGACGATGAACGTGATTTTCTGATAAACGGCGAGAAAAATCAAGTTACGAGTATAATTAATATAATAATTTGCGGAGAGAAATGCACCGATAAAAATAATCGAGTCCTAGTTCTCGTTTGCATGTGATTCTGCATGAACTCTCTATATATAGAATGCTCCAAAATATATAATACAGAATATTTTTAATAGCAAATTTTTTTCTGTTCAATTTGGGGTGGCGAATTTTCTCTAACGAGAACAAGGCATCAATAATTTCCGAGTTATAGGCGATTAAAAAAAGGAAGGGCTTTTCGCAAACTAAACTTTGTACAGAGTTGAAAGATTAACAAAATTACATCCTTCAATTAATTTCACAAGTCAACTTCGGGTTTACTTTAATAGAATTTTAACTTTAGGTTTAGTTACAAAGATGTATGATGGAAAAAGAATAGGAAACTCGCAAACAATGACGACCTCCCTCGACAATTTCGTTGAGGAAAAATTGACCCTAAATTTGCCAGAGAATCTGCTATCAAAGGAATAAGATAATGTAATAGTTAGCACCAGGATGCACTTTTGCGCGTGGAAACGCGTTATGTTATTCGCCTGGAAGCAGAGTTTTTACTCTGCTGAAAAATCGACATTCGCAAACCGCAAACCGCAAACGTGTATCTACACGCGAATGTTTCCCCGACGACACGACAAGCGTATACTTTTTGTCAAAATCTTCCCAGCGACAATCGGCAACTGCGGCATATTATTCATATCTCTAAAGGGAGCGCGCGATACGCGCGCGCCTCTCAGTACATACGTACTGTCGTTAACGAAACGACCTCGCATCGTGTATTCTTCGACGGGGATGAGACGGGGTGGCCATTACTGTGCCAAGGCTGATCCTCGCGCGCGTTAGAAAGCGCGATGTGAGAGATCGTCTCATTTCATCGTACGTGTTTTGCCGCATTATCGCGCCGTACAGACGAGATGAGGCAAATACTGTACCTCCAAAATTCGTCTCACGTTATTATGTTTTCATGTTATTGGATCGCGCGTTACAAGAATTTTGCGCGTTACATTTATTAGGGATGGGATCAATATGTACTTAAAGATCTCCGAGTCGAAGCCAATAATCAAGTTTCAATTTTCTAGGATTCGAATAATAAGAAGAAATATAATACTTCATATACTGTACTTGCGAAGTAATCGAATCTAGAACAGTTATATTCGAATTTTAGATTGAGTACCTTACATATAAAGAATCGAATCTTTTACAAGTAGTACTCGAACTCTGAGATAAAAAAAATCTATTTATAATATAAATATTTTTCGAGGTACTTATAGAGAGTTCGAAACCATGCAAACAAATTTGAACCTACTTGTGAGATACTTAATCCCATCGCTAGTTGTATTATATATAAGATAACGATATAATTGAGATTGACGTTTCGATTGAAGGAAACACGATAGCAGGGGAATAATTAAATTAATTAAATTTTTCACCTTTGAGTTCCTTGCCATCGGGCGTGCAGCTTCCCTTTTCCAGCAGACAATTTACGTAATTTTTGAGCAGACGATCGCTCTTTAGGATCGTATCTAATTCGATATTGTCGTACTTGGTCGTGTAATGGTCGTCCGCTAGGGCGCAAGCTACCACGAGGAGGAATAGAGCCAGGACCTGTATCAAGTATAAAAAGGATTTCTCACGATATGGAAAATTCAAGTAGGAAACGGGCTAATAAGAGCCAGGCGCAACAAACTAGTTTTAAAATCTTCTTAATTTATTTAATTTGAACGTTTCGGTCCTTCCTTTGGACCATCTTCAGCAGATCGATTAACAAGAATATTCATGTGTCTCGATCTCCGTCTTAAGTCCTCAAAAAATCGAAGACGAGATGAAGAACAAGGAGCGAGAAACGCGTACGTCATAAATAAAACCTCAACGATTTACAAAACAGTACCAAACGTTCAAATTAAATAAAGAAGATTTTCAAACAAGTTTGTTGCCTGGCTCTTACTAGCCCCGAATTTGTATTTATATATCAGAGCCTTTTTGTTTTATTATGATTGAAGGTACCCAGAAATCTCGAAATGCTCTGTATATATATATACAGCATCTCGATATATTTGATATCTGTACTAAACTAGTGAGGGGTTTGAACGAGGCGCGAAATCTCCGCTCCGTGGAATTTCGCGGGATTTGGCGGAGAGACAAACGCGAAAGACTCGCGAAACAACTCGCGTCGGTCGACAATGAGCAAAATGTTGGGACAGATACGGTCTCGCTTTTCACGTTAAATGTCGAGCGTGGCCAAATGTTTGCGGCCGCGTTTACAATCGCGTATTGCCGAAACGCGGAGAATCGTATGCGGACGTATTTAACGCGTGACGTGAATATCAACGAGGGCACGTATATTATATATATATATATATATCTCGATGGCGTTCTATAGAAATTCTACTAGGCCCAGCGAAAATACAGGGGAGCACACAGGTCTCTGAAGGCTTGCAGAAAATAGAAGCGAGAGCACGTTGCACGCCTCATTAGTAGGTTAAAGACGAGAGTGAACGACCAGTGGAACGTACAGCTCTTCGTTTAGAAATCAATTCAATTACGCAGAGTGTGTCAAACGCTTTCTCAAGCGCGACTGCACGGAGCGTTAAGAGACACTTCTATGCGTGCGGAACATCAAAGTCACGTTTCTCTATCGTGCTCTCTTGTGTACGAGTATAACGTATATAAAATACATCGAGATATTCTGTTTTTTTTTTCTCGAGAATATTTCTGGAATAAGTCGCAATTTTTAGAGGCATCTCGTTAAAATAATTACTTTGAGCATCGATATCCTATTTGCATTATCACACTTTTGTCACAGATATCACACATTTGAGATATTAATTAGACGAACGATTCAAAGAGAGAGAAATGTGAATATATTACACTAGAAGAAACTGGAACAATCAATGTCATATTGTGCGAAAGAAGAAAGGAGATATTCTCGCATATAGGACACTTGTCTTTTTAGCTCCAAGTCAGAAAATGACATTGATTGTTCTAGTTTTAAGATATCTCATATACCAATTACGCGCAGAAAATCTGAGAAATTAACCAGACCTTGAATTACGTAAATCATCCAATCTAGTCTGGTATAGAAGAAGAGAAACAAATTCTTGGCTTGGTAAACTAAAATTTATAATCTTTGAACGTTACGTCTTTACTTGTCAGCTTATGCACTTTAATTGCAGATTTAAATTAAGGACTCAAATTAATGCAGATTTATATTTGAAATAAAAAACAAAACAAGAGAAAACATAAAAGATTTATGTTTCGTGTGTGATATCTGATTTCACAAGATTAATAAGAACAGAGAGAGAGAAGAGAGAGAGAGAGAGAGAGAGAGAGAGAGAGAGAGAGAGAGGAGATAGGGTAATTTTAATAAATATTTTTTAATAAATATTTTTCTAATTTTCCGTTTTAGGTTTGATTTTTTTTTTCGAAATCAGTGATTTGATTCGACGAGAACGCAAACCACGACAGCTTCGACGAGTTGGTTCAAACTCGAAGCGAGGGAATTTCTCACCCCCTCGAAGACCGCGAAGCAGATGGTTACGCTAGTACATAACGGGTTAATGCCGGGAGAGTTAGTTGGGATGTTAATTAGTATAGAATAGACCTGTTGTAGAGAAGTACGTGATACCCGCTATACTTTGGTGAAGGGTAAAGCGCGCAAAGGGCAGCGACCGGAATGACGTTGTCCCGCGGACTCGCCCAGAGACATTCGGCTGTTCCAGAGTGATAAGATCACCGTGACGTTTAACTTATAAAGCTACGTCGATATATGAGATGCGTAATTGAATTTTGTAATTGCAATTTTTTCGACCGAAACCGGAAAAAAATTTTAAAAATTACGCTATAATATATTTAATGGTGAAATTCAATTGGGAAATATTTAATTCAATCTATTTAGATTTATATTTAAAACCCAGCAGTGTGACAGTCGTTCGTTTAGGGATGCAATCTGGCCCAATAAAAATCGAAATGTTTTATCGATCGAGATACGGAACGATAGTGACACGCGTGTTCCAGATGGACGTGAGAAGGAAAATTATTCACGCACGCCTTCATTACGCAATCTCCGCCATTACTGCGAACAACATTTCCTGACGCCTTTCACTCTCGTGAAGAAATTTCACCTCGTTTCGACGCGAATCGCTCGCGATTCGAGACGCCGGCGACAACGTATTACAAAAACGTCCACGCATGACGGAAACAGCGAGTTTTTGCGACGATATACAAAGAAGACAGACGTTTTTAATCACCGTAGGAGACTCTTAAACGGTCTCCGAGGTCGTTAACGACGTGAAACAGCCTCGACGCAGGCCGAAGAGCTAGAGCTCTGCATTATTCACTTTCGGGTCTCTCGGGATCGGATTTTCGCCGAATAAAACACGGCAATTAACGTCTATGCAATCCCCACGTGGTAGGAAAAAAGTAAGTTAATATTAAAAAAAAAAAAAAATTTCAGAAGTCGAGAATATAAGACGGAGATTTAAATTTTAAAATATCTGCAATCGGAAAATATATGAAGAAGCGAGAGAGAGGGATAACGTTATCGGAGAATCGAAGCCACACCTGAAATTTGTATTCCGCAATCTTCACAACACGTTTGTTTTCAAACGCTTTAATTAAAAGGAGAAAACTCTCAGCGCGCTCCATTCGCGCGTTACATATTTTCATTTATATAAAACTTTATATAAAACCTTATGTAAAACCATTTATGTGAAAAACGAACGTAATAAAATTACACTTACGATTAGCTATGTAATATGATATTATGTAACTCACGTTACACCGAAAACAATCTTCCAAGAATTAAAAAAAAAAAAAGAGCAGACGGGATGATAATTGAGCGGACGAGAGGACACAGAAGACGAGAGAGACGCCGTTACAATAAGAGAGTGGATCACCAAAGGTAATACGAGGACGCAGGTATAAAAAAAAAGAAGATAGGACGCGCAGGAAAGCCAAGGTGAATGGAGGAAAGAGAGAGAGAGAGAGAGAGAGAGAGAGAGAGAGAGAGAGAGAGAGAGAGAGAGAGAGAGAGAGAGAGAGAGAGAATTACGCTTACCTTCATGTTTGAGCGAAGTTATACTACTGATGCTGACGGCGGCGCTGATCAGCTGTTTTATACCCGGGCCCCTCGCATGGACCCCGAATTCGTCGAATCGGCCTGACTCACGGGTCTCTTCGGGGACCTCTTCCCCTCTTTGGCGTCCTCGCGAAGAGAGGACGGGAGGTGCGAGACGATGTGCGTCACAGGTGAGCAAATCTCGAATGTTCGCCTCGTGTATTCGCGCGAATCGCTCTGCATCGTGTAAATATTGTCGGATACACACAAGAGATTTCTGAATCGATTTAAAAAAATTCCTCTTCCCGGAGCTTCCGCGAATGCTCCGACTTTAATTCTGTTTGCACTTCGTCGCAAAAGTTTTCGACTTTTTAACTACGAACTGAAGAGAAATTATTCTCCTCTCATCCCCCTTCGCTTATAACAGTGAATTTCGTTCCCGAGAAATTTTCCTCCGTCGAGAAGCTCCCGATCTTCAAGATATTTACCAGAACAAAATAAAGAAAAATTACGAAATTAATAGACTAACGTGTCGTTACGGCGATTACAAGAATTTTGCATGCGACATTATAGAGAAAGAGAGATGAGAGAGGAAGCGTCAGCGCTTTTGCACGAGCGCGCGCTCGTTAGCGGGATTCAGCGGCAATTGCAAAAAATAATATTTGACCGACATTGAGTTAACCGGTTCGTATCATTTTAAAAAGTTCCGCGGACGAATTATTGGATTTTTCCGTTCCGGTAACGGCACGGAAAACAGGCGACGCGCGCGAGAAAAATCGGTGTCCCGCATCGGGGTTTAGCGCGAGCGTTGCATAAGGAGCGCCTGCATAAGGAGCGTCTCTTGCAGATGCGTTCTCTGCAAAAGGTGCGCGTTGTTGACCGAACTAATTCGCGCAAGATAGAATGCAAGTTACGTAATATCGCAATCTCTGAAATCGTCCAATAAAAATTATACGTATAACAAAATAACAAATAATAATAATAATGATAATAAAATATATACAATATATATATATATATATATATATATATATATATAATACATATATTTTATTATTATTATTATGTATATTTTATATATATACCTAATATTTATTATTTATATTTTATATATATATTTAAAATATATAAAATATAATATAATATAATATATATAAGTTTATAAAATATATTCCCAAACGAATTTATGTTTGCGAACTGCTTCCATTGAAATTCACGTTGTTTTTCGTGCGCAGTTTTGTAAATTCGTTCAAAACTTGCAATAATGGGAAAGTGTGTACATAAAAATGTGTATATAAAAATCATATATTACTCCTGCTTTGTAGAAAGCTTTGATTGAACGAGCCAATTAACGACGAATAAAGGTCAGGGCGATTAAAAATATATCCACTTTGCAACTAGATTATATAATTTATTTCTTTACAGCGCCTTCGGAGAATGCGCGCGGCCTGTTTGTCGTTTAGAATTTTATGACTCGTAATAAATTTATCCGACCATGCATATAATAGAACATGGAATATTGTATTATTATATCGAGAGGTCGGGCGTGTGCACCTGTTACGGACATCTCCTGCGTAATCCATATTTTACAAACGCAATATCGATAGCCGCCAGCGAGAGATATTTCCTTTGTTCTGCCTAGAATTAACATCATTAATAAATTGCAGCATCGAGAATGACTAGCAGCTCGGATTCGCGGCGCGTTATTTGCGAAGAACAATTCGCAGAGATGAGTGCCATCCAAGTATATGCGCAGAAAAGTATATAAAATTCGCAATACATCATACAATCATATTGAGACGCAATTACGATGCGCGCGAGTGCCAAAATATCGCCAGCTTTTATTAAATTTAAAACGAAAACAGCTCCGTAACAGAAGTATTAGTGAAAAATATAAACACGTAATATATATATATATATATATATATATCAGTGTATTTTGCAATTGTTGTTCATCTACAATAGAAAATGAACTGTCGGTACAACGATAATACAAGCAAATTATTAACAGTCCGCATTTCCTGGCAATCTGGACGTCTAATTAACCTAATTGTTTATTATTAATTCATTTGATGGCGTTATTCAAATTAATACATCCCGAACATCGACGAAACCTGAAAATCAATTGCATACATGAAGATGAGATATGTATAACTAGGTATAACAACGAAAGCTTTTATTCAGAAAGAGAAAGAGAAGAGAGAGAGAGAGAGAGAGAGAGAGAGAGAGAGAGAGAGAGAGAGAGAGAGAAAGAGAGATCGAAAACGGTATATCATTTACATACTGCTATTTTTTAATTTTACGTAATCAAAAATAAGCATAAAATAGAATTTTAAACGCAGATATTTTCCGGTATTATATCAGTACATCATGTCATTAAACATCATATTAGTAACATCATGTCATTAAATGACACGATTTATTACAAATTTATAGTATACTTCTTATATGCGTATCTCTCATTATTGAGAAAAAAAAAGGATTATAAACTTCATATATACTTATATATATTTTACATCAGTTGTGATATGATAATAATAATATACCGACATATACACATATAAATCTTCCCGTTCGTAAAGATAGTTAAAATATTACGTATGCTTTTTTTACACTTGTTGTTCAGTGGAAAAGATGATTCAGAAGAGATAAAGAACAGTTCTCTTCACCGTTTTTTTTTTTTCACCTTGCGTATTAAAAGTTATGTTAATATTTTCAACGAAAAAACGGACTTTAATCTTTTTGCTTCCTCATAGAGGAAGCTCTGTTTTTGATATGATAATATTAAACAGGATTTACGCAAAACGAAATCAGTCGCTACACGACACGTTGGCTGATTTAAGGTCACATTGTGCGGTTTCTTTCTGCTCTTTCTGTAATAGTATAGCTATTCTGATTTGACAAAAATCTCTATTGGACAAGATGAATAAAAATGGTCCCGCTAATTATTTGCGTCGCGAGAAGCAACGACGCGTGAAAATAGGCTTCGAGAAACTTTGAGAAACAAAAATGCGCATATTTACGCATTCTATTTATTGGCTATGCGGTTAAGCATAAATTATCGTCAAAGACATCAATCCTCCAATAAAATCTATTACGAAATGTCTGTTGCAAAACTCGCGAGAGAGAGACGCAGGTTTCTGAAAAATTTGAAAAGAAAATAAAGTAGAATGCGTGATGGATACAGCCATCGCGCAGCTTGTTAACTAACTTTCTGTGAAATGCAATTGAAATAAAAATCGACGCGATAAAATCGCGAACAAATAAAAGATCAACGTAATAGAGAGACACAGTGGTAAAGTCGTTCTGTCGGGCGAACTTTTTTAAAAGTCTCCCTCTCTCTTCGAATTAAAAACTGAAAAATACAATGTAAGCGATGGATCGATGTACGCGGAGAGAGAGAGAGAGAGAGAGAGAGAGAGAGAGAGAGAGAGAGAGAGAGAGAGAGAGAAAGAGAGAGAGATCCAAAAGTTACGAAAAATAAATACATATGAAAAATACATAGAATTAAAACTTTGGCAGAGATAACAGGCAGTGTAATTGGAATATAAAACTCTGATATGGTGAAAAAGTTGCGATAAGTGTATACTGCCGCGGGAAGCGCGCGTCCTTTGAGAAACTTGAGAAAAGTCGAGAATAGAGAAATTCCGCGTCCTATTCTCACGCAACTCGAAATCAGCCCCCGCTTCTCCCGCACTTTAACGGCCGGCTTTTAGACACTTTTAGCACGAAACCAAGGGCTTTGAATTCGCGCGTGGAATATTCTATGCGAAATCCAGACGTAACCCGAGAGCCCTGCCTCCGTGTCCGTGTCCTCATTCGCTTTGAATTTATTATAACTTCGCGTGCAAGGATATCTGCCGGAACTCTCGCTTCTACGGCGCGCGCGCATGCCTTGGGTCATTCCTGCAGAAATTCAATTCGTGTTATACGCCCTCTTTCTGTGCATTATTTTATTATGCTCAGATTCTTTCGCTCCTCTGCGAAAGGGGGATGCGTAAACTTTTGCCTTCCTCTCGGGATCGGCATACTTTTGCGCGCATCCCTCTCTCTTTGCTTCTCGACTACGCGTGTGTGTCAAGTGTCAAGAAAAAAATCATCCCTTGTTTCGGTAATCGAGGCTTCGATAACTCTTGAATTATAAATAGAAAGATTATATACATATAATAATGTTCTAATCTCTCTCTCTATTATGTAATAATCTTCTAAGATTATTATCAATAATCGAGGCTTCGATAACTCTTGAGTTATAAACGAGAAAATTATAATATATATAGAAAATAATCTTCTAATCTCTTCCTATTATATAATAAAATCTTCTAAGATATAAGATCAGTGCAGGTAATTACGCCACCTTAAGCTTTTGAATTTTTTGGACACTTTGCTGAGGATCGAATCAAAAAATTAAGTGTACCATAATTAAAAGTGATCTTTTGGCTGCCTCAAAAAAAAATATTTCAACGCTTTATCTCCTCTTTTTCTTTTTCCACCAATCGTTTCAAAAAAGTGCGTCAAAATGGCGTATTTACCGACACGTGCAGGTAATTACGCCACGTAATAAAAAGTTCATATAAAGTGATTTTGAGGCGTGGCATTACGTGAGAAACCAACTCAGGGCTTTGCAACAAACATGTTGTGAATTTTATTCGCAATTCCAAAGCACATAAAAAGGAACGGGGAGACAAGCGTGTTTTGTGATTATAAATTTCATTTTTTAAAAATAAGCAAAAATAAATTTTATTTTTTATCATCAAGTATAAGTTTCATTTTTTATATCGAAAAAACTGCCACAATCAAAACGGATCTAAATACAAAACATAGAGACCAAATTCGTTAGTAATTCTTATGAGTTCTTAAAGTGGCGTAATTACCAGCAGCCTGAAATTTTGTAAATAAATTACTTTTTTTATACTTACATGAAATGGAATGACAAATACAACTACACTTTCGCAAAAAGCGTCGAATTTGCTACGAAAATAATGTTAGTAAATATTTAAAATGTAATAATTACTGCCGGCAAATTAGCGGCGAGTATAGTGCCAAGTTTATAGTGGCAAATTTTTTGATAACAACTTTTATTCTAATTGTTACTACAAATCACTGAAACCATAAAACGGCAAAATGTTTGTTGATAACAACTTAGTATCTATGCCTTCACAATTAGCATTCGTCATTTAAAGCCATACGTATGTATTAATGAAGAATTAGATAGGTGGCGTAATTAGCTGCTATGGCGTAATTACCTGCACTGACCTTATAAATTATAATCTTCCAAAATTATTATCGATAATCGAGGCTAATAAGAAGATATTATATAATAGTCTTCGTAAATATTTTGAGAGAGAAAATTATTATATATTATATAATAATCTTTTATAACATTAATAATATATTATATAATATATTATATAATATATATAATATATATATACATGTATAAAAAAGACAGCAAGGATACATAGGAGAAATTTTTGTATCTTCGGAATTAGATACTTGAAAAGAGACACAATCGGATTTCAAATTAACCTTTATCGAAATAAAGTTTACATAAAAAACTATATATAAATAATAATAACTAATTTAAATATAATATTTAAATAAGTTATTATATTTCAAGTAAGCTTCTCATTTCGACAAAGGTTAATTTGAAATCCGATTGTGTCTCTTCAAGTATCTAATTCCGAAGATGGAAAAATTTCTACGACACCATATATATAGTTTCTCTCTCTTTCTATCCTTTAACTTTTAGTCGATGTAAAGCTACACGTCACATAGAAAACCGGTCATTGTGCATACATCTCGAAGAGGCGTTAGCGGGCGGTAAACACATACGCATACATGATGCATCGCTATCTTGCAATGACAAAGGTTGTTCCCAGCAAGCCTAATATTTGGCACGCCAAATGTCTAGTGTGCAAATTGGCGTACCTTGCGTGGACGTTACGGGTTGACCCAAAATTATGGTCAATAATCCTCCACCTTGGCCCACTTTAGGGTCAACCTTTCCAAATGGCGAAGCCATCGAGAGAGAGAGCTTTCACAAAATTTTGTAATACGGATAAGAGAATAATTCTCACGCGGCGGAGAATAATTTCGTATTTCATTTTACTTGTACCTCACATACGCGTATTACTCATTTTTATGATGATAGAAGATACATAGAGGGGAAAAAAAAAAAGAAGAAGAGGAACCGCGCGCGCATTCGTAACATTTCTATACCGCTCACGTCAGTTTTCTACGGGTCCTTTTATCTCCCGCGCATATAAATACGAACTCCGACGTCGAGCGTGTATTACCATATAAACACATATGATGAATCGCGAAAAAAACTGAACGTCCAGTTACAGCACGCCAAATTCAACGGTAAACCAGTTTCGAGCAATAAGCGCAACAAGCAATAATAAATAAAACATACAAGAGACATATAAATGGAAAAAAAGGCGCGATTTGAGAAAAGAAGCGAAAATATTTAAAGCGTAAAAGAATATATAATTGAAAAAGAGAGAATGACAAATATACAGGAATGAAAGGTTAGATTAGAAATTTTCGAGAGTTAAAATTTAATTTTACATTGAGAAGGAGAAGAGAATCGGAGAGTTCAACGCCGCGTGCTATGTATTATTAGGCCGAAAAAAAATGCTTCTACACATTCGATTTCCAACCATAAAATTCGAAAAAATATTCGAAAGGTTTCGCGATAAATATTTAATCCACCATCGCGAAATGGGTTGCAAGATCGATTTTCCGCGTAAGCGGACGATGATTGTCGACGATCGTCCATATGCAGACGCATAAGGGAATTGCATTCTCGTTACGTATGCACAGCGCACAGCCGAGTGTTCGGCCCAAGCGCTGTCATTATCGTCACGATTATGCATATTCAGATAAGCAATCAACACCATTGAGGTGCCGGCCAAGGGTCGCGCAGCCTGAAATAGGGATTTACTCGGGGGCTGCTAACAGGATCCCGCATATCGTTCTCCTTTTGCGGATACACGAAAGTACTGACGTACAGAGGAAAATAGACAAAACGCGAACACAGTAATCTGATAAGAGAAAGCTCGAAACTCTCACCGATTTCCATGGAACCTATACTATTAAAATTGTATCAGTAAAATTTTATTATTAATATTGTCAAAAAAGTAATTAATTATATATAATATACTAGTCAAATTCTTAATCTTAATTTTAGTCGTTTGATTTTCGATACGAAGTGTAAAGAATAAAATAATAAGAAAAGTAATATATTAATATATATATTGAATGAAAATCTCTTAAATGACTAAAATTGAAAATTAAAATTAAAAATTTGACTAGTGTTCGAAATTTTCCCTTGTCTGTTATTATTGATGATTAAAAACAATCAGTTGCCGCATAGACAATAGAATAATCATCCCCGAGACTTTCAAAAATTCTGCTAACTGCGCTATATTTAAGTAAGATATAATGATTTAGAAAATATGACTATATTGGGTAATAAGATTTGTAATAAGATTCTTGATGCGCGATGCATAAACATTATTGACCTTCAATGATCGGCAATCTCGATCCGCAACGTGATAATCGCGAGCCAATTATTTTCAATCGAGTTCTTTCTTAATAAACGTATTTAGTAACAAAAAACTAAGAAAAAAAACCAACCGAGATGATAAACAAAATGTAAATCGGCAATTAAATAATCTTGTCGCGCCTCGTTACTCGCATTTATTAAATATTCATATGCATATAAAGTAATTCGCAAGGACAAAGTTCCGTTCCGACCAAAGACACACTTATAATAACAACTCATTTTATGAGTCGTTATTAAATCGTACTTAATATTATTTTTAACGTTTACGTAATATAATATACATATATACATATATATTTAATATATACAGGGTGTGCCATTTTAAATGCTGCAGGCAAATATCTTTCGAACTATGCGTTGTTTGAAAAAATGTTTCAAATAGAACTTACTCTACATAAAAAATTATAAGGATGGCCAAAAAGTGACTTAGTTTGAGATATTTTATACTTTAATTTGGCATAGTTATTTTTAAGAAAAAATATGTAGTAGCTTTGCAAATTACATATTTTTTCTTAAAAACAATTATGTGTTTTCTTTACACCAATTGGTTCCTCTCATTATTTTGTGCATAAAAGTATTGAGGTGAGGTCATCGAAAAATGAATATTTAACGAGATCTTTCATAGTTTATGTAAAATTATGCCAAATTAAAGTATAAAATATCTCGTAAACTAGTCATTTTTTGGCCATCCTTATAACTTTTTATGTAGAGTAAATTCTATTTGAAACATTTTTTCAAACAACGCATAATTCGGAAGATATTTGCCTGGGGCATTTAAAATGGCACATCCTGTATATGCATATTTAATTAATTTTATTATAGATGTATTATATACAGAGGGTGTTTATTTGAAAAGTTTCCATTCTGTTTATTTTGTGAGCGACTAATTTTTGCGAAAAATGCCAAAAGAGGTCAATTTTGTTTTCGAGGGGGATGTATAAGTACGATAAATGCAACGATATTACTTCAGCCCCTTTGTCGGGGTAGCTACCCCTTTAATCTTAAATGGCTATAGGGGTCGAGTGGCATATCATTTTAAAGGTCTTTTGATTCTCTTTACAACCGTGTTTGTCTTTTTTTTAATTTGAATGAATATTTTTCGTGAAATCGTACTTGGAAGTTTTAGGTATAAAACAAAAATTTACAGTTTGAGAATCATCTTTATTATTGTTTAGCAAACAACGGAGAACATTGTGAACATTTGCTATAATAAATGACACTGTAAAATAAATAAATTATACTCTAAATTATATCTTTGTATCTAAAAATTTTTTATATATTTATACCTATATATAAAAGTAGAGAAGGTCATTCTCTTTTTCCTCCTTAAATTTAAACTTGAGTCGAAAAGTTGACAGACAGAGACTACTAATGTCGTAGCTTTTGCAAAAGCAGTATGATAAATTATACTTAAATCGCTACACGGTCGCCGGTAAATTTTGACCTCGATCAAAAGGCTGACCGTCTATATCCCAAAAAAGGATATATCGATATGTTTGGAAGAGCGAAATTGGTGGGTTATATTTCTGAGCCTTTCTTTATGAGATTGAATTGAAAAAGTACGAAAGTAGGTATATCTGAAAAAAACGAAATCCTAAAGGAAAAAAAAATCCTTAATTTCGCGCGTTTCAACTCCGCGATATGTAATTTCGATTCTCGGCAGCATATCTCCCAGAGAAGCGACAGGGACACCGTATAAGGACGTTTAATAACCGGGTCAACATTATCCTAGAAATTGCCCGGCAGCTTTGTTCGATGCGAGCCGAGCCAGCCAGCTTCGCAATTTCTTCGTCGGCAAGAACGAGCCACTAAATCCTCGAAGGAAAAGTGTCCTCGTATCGCCGTCAGTCAAATCACATAATCGGCGATTTTTTTCTCGGGACGAGCGGACGTAACTGGAAAAGGACCGCGAGAAGAAGGGACAGGAAGACGAGTGGCCGTAGATGGGAGCGAAATGTACACGGTGTCTTCTTGAGCATTTTACGACGATTAAAAATGCAAAAAAAATTTTCAAAACGGCGAATATTTTGAGGTAATTTAAAAAATAAGGTACAAAGGGAAATCAAATCAAGAGGAATCTGATTTGCTTCAACGTCGAAACATGCAATCAAATCAATATAAATATAAATTAATGAAATAAAAATAATATAATAAATAATGTAATAATAAAATAAAAATAAATTAACTCAATATAAATTATGAGCGTTTAAAAAAGAAAATAATTTGTTGTGAATTAAGGTTTTAAAAATTAGATTAGGTCCAAATAAATGGATACTGTCTTATTTAACGTAATTTAATTAACATAGTGTTAATTAAACATTATATCTGTTTTTATACTTGACACTCGTAATTATAGAAGCGTTTAAAAATTACAGAACAAGCGAAGGAGAAATTCTACGGAAAATCTGGCGGCCGGCGAGAGGACACCTCGGGGGCACCCGGTATAATGTTTTAATTTCGCGGAAAATCTGACGATGTAATTTCTGGAGTAGAGCGACCCCCGGCAATTGTTTCAGCCGGCTTTCACCCCCGCATTATTCATGAGTCGACCTCTCTTTTTTTTCGCCAAGGGGTGAAACGATCCCTCCGCGCTTGCCGGTCTCTTCTCTTCGTCTGGGCTTCTCCTTCCTCCGAGGATGATCATTTTAGCGGAGTCTTCTCGGTTCATATAGTATATTTGAACATTGTTAATCTTCGTATTAGCCTCAAGGGGAGATCGATCCATCCCTGAGAAAATCCTCTTTACTACGTGAAATTTTCTATTCTCTCTATCGCGATTTTTTTTTTTTTTTTTTTATTTATCGAGAACAAAAATGTATTGATTTGTACGCTTGTATGCTTGTAAACGACATCTCGTATCCGCCTCGTGTTCACGCGACCGTAATGACGATTTGTAAATTCAAATTAGTCGCGGACCAATTTTAATTGCACTAATTGTCATAATTTCAATGAATCGCACGAATTCCCGGATAGCCATCGCCGGAAATCGCCGTAATTTGGAACACTAGTACGCGAAATAGCGTTTTCCATCCCCCCGTGAAATTCCATAATGGTATATATCACCTCCCATAATTCCCTGGGAGATTTTATGGCCCCTTTCCCACGAAACACAATATAAAATATAAAAATGTATGGAGCGACTCATAAATGTGTACAATAAAAAGAGAGAGAGAGAAGAGAGAGAGAGAGAGAGAGAGAGAGAGAGAGAGAGAGAGAGAGAGAGAGAGAGAGAGAGAGAGAGAGAGAGAGAGAGAGAGAGAGAGAGAGAGAGAGAGATGTACATATGATAATACAGTAAAATTTATCACAAAACTTATCAGAAAATATGAGCGCATCCGGATAATAAATTATTTTTTACGAAAATTTTACTATAAATGATATTTATCTTCTTGTAGTTGTGCGTGTTAATCATCTCACAATAAATAAAATAATAACTTTAAATTTACACATCCTTCATTGAGCTCTCTGCAATTTAAAATCAGTTATTACTTTCTGAAGTGTCCAATATAATTGTATCATATACATCGCTAACATTATATATTATATCTTACTTTTTGTAGGTGTTATCGAATCTCTTTAGAGGAATCTCCCTAAAGAAACTGCAAAAGAAGCCTCGAGTTTTCCTTTTCTGTTTCGTATATTTAAATATAAAGTACAAGTTGTGTGAATAGAAATCCCGAATTTTGCCCTAAACGATGTGTAAACTCCAAATTACATTTATCGATTATTTAATTCTATTGCGTCATCGTCTCGATTTTAGAAAGTTTTAATTTTATTTCAAAGCTTTTATCGTTTTTCCCGCATCAAAAAAAAATTTCTAGAGCGTCTCTTCTAGTAATGGGATTAAGTATCTTACAAGTAGGTTCAAATTTGCATGGTTTCAAACTCTCTATGATTATAACGGAAAAATAATAATATACTTTCAAATAAACTCGAACCCTCTATAAGTACGTACCTCAAAAAACAAGAGCAATACTTTCTCTCAATTACATTCGAATCTTGATCAAGTATGTTCGAATCTTTTATGCGTACTTATGAGAAATTGTAGGGGTAAATGAATGGGTGTTTGGGTGGGGATGAAGAGATATAAATAAATTTTTTTATCTTAGAGTTTGAATACTACTTGTAAAAGATTCGATTCTTTATAAGTACTATTTCGAACCTTGCAAGTACTCAATCTAAAATTCAAATATGACTGTTCTATAGATTCGATTATTTCGCAAATACAATATATGAAATATTATTTCTTATGAGTATTATTCGAATCCTAGAAAATGAAACTTGATTATTGGATTCGACTCGGATTTTTAAGTATATATTGAACTTGATCTTATCACTATAGTTTCTTTATATAAAGTTATTTATTTATTTTATTTTGATTTATTATCATAGAAGAAAAATGTTTCGGATTATATAAATCAAATACCGTTATTTCCACTCAACGACAAATAAATAATGAATATATATGTATATATATATATATATATCGGTATATTCCTGTTAAACTTTAAACATTCCCGAACTCGGTCAGCAGTTACTATTCACGAATAGCGTTTACATGCTAATATGCGCTTCCGAGCGATCGATCGACGTACAGCTTCCTCAGCAGTTGCGGCGTCGCCGAGGCACACTCGCAACGACAAGTTAAATTAATAAGCCTCGCACAGTCGGAGAGCTCGGGCATTATTCAGTCGAATGGCAAGGAGACGTCATAGCACGATCGTTGCACCTCTCCACCGCTCTCGTCTCTCTCTCGTTAGCGGTGCAGTTAACAGCGCGCAAACGAGGCGAACCACAATTTCGAAGCATTACGATTTCCCTCTTCGAATCGAGCGGGCAAAAGGGCTGACGAGGAAATAGCTTGCACATAGCGAACGGGAGTCCTTTTAGAAACACGCCGCCGCAGGATAATCAGCCTAGAAGAGCGCTCGCCCATTCATTACTCGTGCAAACACATCTATTAGCGCACCTTTTCCGCACCGATGGATTCTGTGACACCATAAACAGCGTTTAATTTCAACGATCCAGAAACATATAACGGAAGAAAGCGGAAATTTCATAATTCTAACCGAGCTCGAGAATAATTTTATTTTAAATGAGAAGCTATTAAATCTAAAAAGACAGTTGGAATCGAAAAGTTTGCGCAACTCTAATTAGGAATTTTTTCACTGGAAAATTAAATTGTAACCACGTGACTTTGTTTATATTTTTTTAAATATTTTATTATTATATTATCTACAAAAAGTCCTCTTCCCTCTCTAAATATTACAACTACATAATTTCATGGATTTAATAAAAGACGCTGAAAACTTTTCGAGGACGCATCTGGAAGATAATCTCTGGAACAGAAGATATTTTCTAATGAAATAAAAGGACATAATTCTTAAAATATTATAAAATTAAAATTTTATTCTCAGATAGCAAATACTAATATATATATATAATCATAGCACTCAGAGATCTTGGTGGTTATTGTAACATCATTTTAATTTCGATTATATATAAAATGATATAGAAAAATAAGAATCGTAGAGAAATACTTTCATACAATTTTAAACTGCTATTATTTAGGAATTGCAGACAATCTAAATAATAAAATAAATATTAGTTAAGATTGCTACTTTTCTACTTAAATTTCAAACTGATGTCAATAATAATTAGTTAGCAAATACTGTATAAATAATGGCATTCATAGATCTTGCTGGATAAAAAAACCATCATTTGCAAATATTACATTATATAGTTAAAAAAAAAGATCTAATAAATAAAAATTATCTGTGGTCTTTGTCTCATAATCACAAATTCCATAAGTTTAGCAAATCTCTAAAATATAAAAAAAAATTCTGTTTGTTAATAAAAAATATTATTTATATATGTTGAATTTTATAGTCAGAAGTAGCAGATTGAAAAATCATGGCATTCATAGATCTTGGTGATAATTATAGCGAAATTTTATTTTAATTTTGATATATAAAAGATGAGAAAAATATAGAAAAATAAAAATAATTAAAATACCTTTATACAATTTTAAAATGCCATTTCACTTAGGAGTTGTGTACAGGCAACCTAAATAATAAAATAAATATATTAATTAAGATTGTGCTACTTTTTTACTTAAATTTCAAACTGATCTTAATAAAAATAATCAGTTAGCAAATACTATACAAATCATGGCACTCATAGATCTTGATAGGTAAACTAATCATCATTTTCATTATATTACTATAGTTGAAAAAAAAATGACATGTACATATATAATAAATAAAAATTACCTGTATTTTTTACCACTTGATAATAAATTCCATGAGTTCTGCAAGTCTGAAACATAAACAGAAAAATGTGTTTATTGATGAAGAATATTATTTATAAATGTTATGTTGAATTTTAGAATCAGAAGTAGCAAATTGAAAATTCATGGTATTCATAGATCTTGGTGATATTTATAGCATCATTTTATTTTAAGTTTGATATATAAAAGATGAGAAAGATATAGAAAAATAAAAATAATTAAAATACCTTTATACAATTTTAAACTGCTATTTCATTTGGGAGTCGTGTACACAGGAAACCTAAATAATAAAATAAATATATTAATTAAGATTGTGCTAATTTTTTATTTAAATGTCAAACTGATGTTAATAATAATCAGTTAGCAAATACTATACAAATCATGGCACTCATAGATTTTGGTAGGTAAAATAATCATCATTTTCATTATATTACTATAGTTGTAGAAAAATGACATATATATATATATATATATATATATATATATATATAATAAATAAAAATTACCTGTATTTTTTACCACTTGATAATAAATTCCATGAGTTCTGCAAGTCTGAAACATGAACAGAAAAATGTGTTTATTGATGAAGAATATTATTTATAAATGTTATGTTGAATTTTAGAATCAGAAGTAGCAAATTGAAAATTCATGGTATTCATAGATCTTGGTGATATTTATAGCATCATTTTATTTTAAGTTTGATATATAAAAGATGAGAAAGATATAGAAAAATAAAAATAATTAAAATACCTTTATACAATTTTAAACTGCTATTTCATTTGGGAGTCGTGTACACAGAAAACCTAAATAATAAAATAAATATATTAATTAAGATTGTGCTAATTTTTTATTTAAATGTCAAACTGATGTTAATAATAATCAGTTAGCAAATACTATACAAATCATGGCACTCATAGATTTTGGTAGGTAAAATAATCATCATTTTCATTATATTACTATAGTTGTAGAAAAATGACATATATATATATATATATATATATATATATATATATATAATAAATAAAAATTACCTGTATTTTTTACCACTTGATAATAAATTCCATGAGTTCTGCAAGTCTGAAACATGAACAGAAAAATGTGTTTATTGATGAAGAATATTATTTATAAATGTTATGTTGAATTTTAGAATCAGAAGTAGCAAATTGAAAATTCATGGTATTCATAGATCTTGGTGATATTTATAGCATCATTTTATTTTAAGTTTGATATATAAAAGATAGGAAGATATAGAAAAATAAAAATAATTAAAATACCTTTATACAATTTTAAACTGCTATTTCATTTGGGAGTCGTGTACACAGGAAACCTAAATAATAAAATAAATATATTAATTAAGATTGTGCTACTTTTTTACTTAAATTTCAAACTGATGTTAATAATAATCAGTTAGCAAATACTATACAAATCATGGCACTCATAGATCTTGGTAGGTAAACTAATCATCATTTTCATTCTATTACTATAGTTGAAGAAAAATGACATGTATATATATAATAAATAAAAATTACCTGTATTCTTTGCCACTTGATCATAAATTCCATGAGTTCTGCAAGTCTGAAACATAAACAGAAAAATGTGTTTATTGATGAAGAATATTATTTATAAATGTTACGTTGAATTTTAAAATCAGAGTAGCAAATTGAAAATTCATGGTATTCATAGATCTTGGTGATATTTATAGCATCATTTTATTTTAATTTTGATATATAAAAGATGAGAAAGATATAGAAAAATAAAAATAATTAAAATACCTTTATACAATTTTGAAATGCTATTTCATATGGGAGTCGTGTACAGGCAACCTAAATGATAAAATAAATATATTAATTAAGATTGTGCTAATTTTTTATTTAAATGTCAAACTGATGTTAATAATAATCAGTTAGCAAATACTATACAAATCATGGCATTCATAGATCTTGGTGATAAATATAGCATCATTTTATTTTAATTTTGATATATAAAAGATGAGATATAGAAAAATAAAAATAATTAAAATACCTTTATACAATTTTTAAGTGCCATTTCACTTGGGAATTGTGTACAGGCAATCTAAATAATAAAATAAATGTATTAGTTAAGATTGCTATTTTTCTACATAAATTTCCAACTGATATCAATGATAATCAGTTAACAAATACTACACAAATCATAGCACTCATAGATCTTGGTGGATAAAACCATCATCACATTTTCAGGCATTGTTATATTACTTGATTGAAAAAATGAAATGTACATGATAAATAACAATTACCTGTAGTCTTTGCCATTTGATTATAACTTCTAGGAATTTAGCAAATCTGAAACATAAACAGAATATTCTGTATTTAATGAAGAACATTATCCATATACATTATGTATTAAGCCTTATGGAGTCAGAAGTAGCAAATGAAGAAATCATGGCACTCAGAGATATTATTACATCATTTTAATTTAAATAAAATGTTTTATATATGATAGAGAAGAGTGAAAATATATACCTCTATATAATTTTAAGATACTGTTTCACTTGGAATTTGCGGGCAACCTAAATAATAAAATAAATGTATTATTATTAACATTACTACTTTTTGACTGAAATTTCAAATTGATGTAAATAATAATGAATTAGCAAATACTGTACAAATCACAGCATTCATACATCTTTATGAATAAAATTATCTCATCATTTCAAACATTTATCATATAAATTAATGAAAATAAAAGTTATCTAATAACTAATTCTTTTTTTTAGGCCAATTATAATTGCCAAGAATGTTTTTTCAACCAGCTTTTTTAATCTAAAAAGGAAAAAAAGTTTAACTTTATATAAAGTAAAACATATAAATATAACATAATAAATATCACAATATAAAGAAATTATAATTTAGCATTTTTTCCATTATACAAAATATATATAAAAACTTACCTATTGCATATTAATATAATATATAAGTATAATAATCGAATTATGTATTGTGGAAATATTAATTTAAAAATAACCCCAGACATATCTCTGCAAAGTAAAGGTGCACAAGACAATTCATCATAGCAAATAATATAATCCATCAAAATAAGTTCAAAAAGCTAAAGCACATTTACATTACAGAATATGTCGTCCATAATAAATTATGTTAAAACATATATTTAATAAAGTGTACAAATTAATCGGCCTTCTTGGTAGTTCGCGTCTTTTTAGCAGGAAGGGGTTTCTGAGATTGTAACACAGCGCTAGCTCGTCGCAATGCAGCCTACAAAATATATCGCATTGATAACACGTTAATACTAAAATAGAATTACTCCAATTAGTAACAATTGATTCGCATACCTTGGTAAGATCTACGCGATACTTGTTTTTCGTTAGCAGAGTTTTTAATTTATAAAGGGAACGACGAGCTCCTGCCTTCATTGTGCTTCTGACAGTAGCCTTAGCAGGCTTGTTGACTGCCTTGGCCTTCTTGTAGACAACTGTGAATCCCTTTTTGTCAGGAGTATCAACGATGCCTACGTTCTTACGATGGATCAAACCAGAGTAGCGATAGCTGCTCTGATTCGTCAAGTTGTTGGATTCCTAAGCATTTATTAATTTAAGTAATAACTTTGTTGCCAGATTATTTTCAAAAGTTACAACTAATAATGTTTGTAAAACATTGCGAGCAACGAACCGTGGAAAACGGCTTATTGATGTTACGCTTCTTAAGGAGGAAGGCATTGTTATCGCGAATTATCATCCAATTCAAGTGCGACGACATCTTGGACTCCCTGTGACAATCACGATTATTACGTGCATTTTTTATTATATAATCAGATACATATCCTTATTCTCTTTATTGGATCTGATTTACTTATATCTAAACTACATAGAGTTTTCTGATGGACAAGTATGCACTAACCGTAAAAAAATAATGTTCTATAAATATAGCCGTATTGCAGAAATGTCTGATAATTTAGCACATGTTACAATTGTAAAATAAATATTCCGATGCAGCGGATTATTAAAAAAAGATCGGATAATGAAGGCGAAATTATACATACCACGTGCACCAACAAGGAGAAACGATCAGAAAGAAATTTTCAATATGGCAGCAGCAAAATTCATCGATTATCTCGATTATGTAGAAGGAACTCGATACTCAAAACTTCTCTTCGATTTTAGCGCCACCTGGAGCTCGTAATGTCAAACTTATTTCTCTAATAGCGCGAATTTTGAAAAGATACAATTTATTTTTTACATCTTACAATTCCTACAAACACAATAATAATAATAATAATAATAATTAAATTTATGAGGTATATATTTTGTAAAATATGTTTTATTTAATGTCAAGGTAGTCACAAGTTTATGTGATGACGCTTTTTAATTCTTGTGCAGCGAACGACGCAGGCTGCAGTTTTGATATTTTGTAGTTTGTACCGTTCTGATGGAAAGTTTCCATAGCCACAACTCAAAAGAATGAGCAATTTTTGAGCTACAGCGGCTCAAATAAAAATAGTGCGGGGTCTTTTCTTTTGTATGTATTCATCCAGATTAAAATTTTATAAAAGATTTTAATTTTATATATATGTGTTGTGTATCAATATTCTTTTTTCTTAAAATATTATTTACATATACATATGTAGCAATAAAAAAAAAGAAAAAAATATTTTCAAAATAAAAATTATTGATACTTTTGTACGAAACACATGGAATATTCGATTATCGCACGAGTTTTATAAAATATATTCTTAAGATACATGAGTGACCCAGCGGAGGATTAAATCGACGCTTCATTATCAAACGGTAATTGAGAAAAGATGTTCACTAAATCAGTTTCATCGTATTCGTCTGATTTTCCTTGTCCTCCCTCGGGACAAATAACGGCCTGAAAGTCCTGTGGGATAAAAATCTCTGTCTCGGACATGTATCTCTTGTCATCTTCGGAGAAACGCTGCAGCTCGCACCAGCGCGTCGTCACATCTTTGCATGCGCATTTCCTGAACGTCAGACAGTGAAGGTGACGTAGCTTCTCGTACTTGATCCTCATGAATCCCAATCTGCTCAGCGTATATCTCCAAGACTTCATCAGCCTCGCGTTCGCGCCGACGTGCTTCGAATCCGGACTCACGATGATCAGCAGGCCGCCGATCTTCAACACGTCGTACGCATTCCTGCAGCAGATGTACCTTTGTTTCGGACACGGCAGATATTCCAGTAACAGGGAGAACACCGCCGCGTCGAATGACCTTGCGGGTAGCTGATGAATCTCTCGCGCGTCTCGCGAGAGAATTTTCTCCCTTCCGATCGCGACGTTTAAAAAATCGCAGCGAAAAATTCCCTCTATCGCGGGAATTAAATCTATCGCGGTGACGTCGAATGTCTCGTCGACGCTCAGAGGGTTGTAACAACTTCCTACGTCCAGTACGGATATTCTCCGCTCGTAAGAGCTTTCCAATCGATCTTCTATGCGGATGTCATCGCTATCGGACGTACGATTCTCATCGTCCGGCTTTTTTACAGTCATTTTGGCGTTTATGTCTCGTTCTCTCTTATCGTACTTCTCTTTACCACCGTTGAGAAAGTACTCCTTGCACTGGGTTCTTATCCATTCCATTCTGCAGTACGTTCCATTCTTCGAATTATTGCCCACCCAGTATATAGTCGCCAATTTCTGCATAGACGTAGCGTACTTCTGAAATTGCGATAAGATACTATAAAATTTATTTATAATATAAAATTTATTTCTTATATCGACCTATAAAATTAAATTTTACGCAGCGCGCGAGCACCTGCAAAACATCATTTCGCGCCATATGGCGTTTCCACGCGACTTCGGCGCCATATTGATGACACTCGGCGCGCAACAGGGCGTGAGTTCCCTTCACGATATCAGCTAAGCGTTTATGCTCCTTCGTCGCCATTAGAGCGCTCTCTCGACGGGGGCGTAAACTTTCCATGATCTGATCAAACTTTCTCTTTTAATATCGTGTTTTAAGCATGATGACCAATATTTCACAATTATTATATAAATATTCGTGCGTTCGATTATGTTTCAATCGGAGCATTAACTGACAACAGAGACTCACGTGTCATTCATTCGAATATAGAAATTATCGAATGTCACATCCAACGGCAGTATGTACATACATACTAGACTGTTCCATGTGGAAAAATTATGCATGCGCATTGCGACATCGCCCAAATAAATGTACGGACAAATTTAATTCTATGAATTAAAGTTATTTGCAGCCATAATTTTAATTCTGTACGTAATTTTAATTCTGATTTAAAAAATTACGTACGGACATAATTTTAATTCTATGACTTAATATTAAGTACGAACATAATTTTAATTTTGTACATAATTTATGGTCAATTAAACGCTATTTTACCTCACAGGTAGGATTTCCAAACACAAAAGCTAAGGAGAGGAATTTAATCTATAAAAGAAAAAAAAGAAAAAGTAAGTACGTCATATTGTTGACACCCATCGTAACCAATCGCACCTCGAACATCAAAAACCGTGTCAACATGGCGTAACAAATCAGTTTCGCCATCCGTTTCCTCCAAGTATGCATCCCTCCCTTGTTATTTAATTTATCAGCGGATATTTCATATATAACCCGGTCCGATCATCATATCTTAATCCGTGGAATAACTAAACTTTCGACGACGAGAATTCTCGATTCGCACATACATACGTAATCCCCGAAGAAATAAAAAAAAAACAAAAAAAACATCCCCATTGACGCTTCTTTCTCTCTACCCGAGAGCGATGTACGAGTGATATGGCGTAAGAAAAAAAAAAAAATCGCTCTCTACGTACATACATACATCGCGCGCGAGTGCATCATCCGCCAGTGTTATTGGAGTATAGCTCGCTGGTGAGACACGCGCGCATCATGCACGCTCCGGATAAAGCGTGTTGTTCGCGTCGCCACCTTTCGTCATCGTCAGCGCTGCCACTTCGGGAGCGCGAGGAGGAACACGCGAGGCGAGGATTATGAGCGCGACAGCCTCATGTCCTCGATGAGCTCTCTCGTCGCCTCCCTCGCCGAGAATGACTTAGGCCAGCTCGTCGAAAGCGGATAATAAGCTGTTCCCGGAATACGCGATGCGGAACTTACGCTGGGCTTGCTGGCTCTTCTGGGTGGGTCTACCGATGCTCGCAGCCTATCCTGTACCTACGTCACTCGTCGCAGGTAGTCACCTTTCGTGAATTCTGGTTCAGAGGACCGTTGTGGAACACCAGACTCCAGACACGAAAGTTTTTCTCTGTCTCTTTCTCTAAATTCTTCATACGTGTACGCACATACGCATACGTATGCACGAATATGCTACTTTGTGGACGGAAAGGAGAGCACCTCTTCTACTTCTTTTCTTCCTTCTTTCCTCTGAGTGAAATTTGTTCACTGTTCTAGGTTCACACTCGCACACCCGTGCTTCTTGGCAATGGGAACACTACTGGATGCGTTACGCGATCGCTCTGTCGAGCGTCACCGCTACAGCGTTGACTTTAGCCGGTTGCCTCTGTTGCCAGAGGCACAGAAGACCGAGGGGATTTAAGGTAGTTTGAAGAAATCCCTGTCACACTTTTTTCCTAAGTAATGTAGAAAAAGCGATGTCGTTGCTTTACAGCTCTAACGTCAGTCTCTGCATTTTTTTTAATTATAGGACAAAGCAGAGAAATACGATCAGGTAACATTGATATATATCGCAGGTTCTTTATATCTTACTGCATAAAACTGTCAGTTAAAATGGGAATGTAAAGTTAGTGAGAATGAAAAAAAAAAAATAAAGTTAGTGTTTAGCTGTTTCTAATGAAGACTCTGTCTATATAAACTATGATTTACATTTATATTAATATTTATATATAATTATATATACTTATATATTTATCTAATAAGTTTTTATGGATAGAGTCTCTCTATGAGATTAGTATAATGCATTACATACTACATTATAGGACTAATTTTTTATAATTTAACGTAGAAGATAACTCTTTGAATTTTAAAAAGATGGTTTGATTACAATTTGTAGTTTGTACAGTATCAAGTACAAATCTTAAGTTTTCTAATCATTTTTTTAATATCTTAATGAGCAGCATGCGTAGTATGTTGTATGCGATAAATTTTCATTTTTATATCATAAGAGCGTAAAATGGTATTATTGTTATTATTATAGGAATTCAAGGATGGAAGCATTATAGAGCAGGAAAGCACGTTTGGCCGATCTATTGAAGGATTGGAATTGGATGCCTCCAGGACATTAGCTGTTTCCGAAAGAGTCCAGTTCGAACCTCTACCAGTGGACTCTATCGTATCTGGAGCTAAAACTACTCCAAAAACTAAAGCAATACCTCTATCAGCGCCACGTAACGAGGATCAGGATACGGATCGTTCTATCCTACAGGAGCCATGTAGCGAATGGTTTAGCTCCAATGAACTTTACGTACCGAGAGAGAAGCTCAAATATCTTAGAGAAATAGGTCACGGATGGTTCGGCAAGGTCGTTGAAGGTCGGGCAGATTTGGAACAGTCGAAGGGTTTATCGAAATCTGGCGGTGTGGTCGTGAGAATTCTCACCGAGGAGGCTACCACTAGAGAGAAAGCCTGGTTTCTCGGTGAGGCTACGCCATACTTGAAGCTACATCATCAGAATATCTTAGCTCTACTCGGTTTCTGCTTGGAAACCGATCCGTATCTCCTGCTGTTCGAGTCGTGTCCGGCCGGCGACTTGAAAGGCTTCTTACTATCGAATCGCGATACCAAGTCGAGGGACGCGCTTACCAAGGAAAATGTTCCGATACGAATCGCGATGGAGATCGCGGCCGGCTTGAAGCACATGCACAGTCACGGCTTCGCGCATACGGATCTCTCCGCGAGGAATTGTCTGATCGCTCCGGACTTATCGGCCAAGCTGGGAGATTACGGCACCGGCGTCGAGAAATATCCCGAGGACTATTACATAGAGGGAGATCGGGCCTTACCCATCAGATGGTCCGCGCCGGAAAGCTTGAACTGTACGGATACCACGATCGAGACGCAGGAGATCACGTTGAGGGCCAATATGTGGAGTTACGCGGTTCTCCTGTGGGAGATCGTCAGTTGGGGCGAGAGGCCTTACGACGACATGAACGACGAGCAGGTTATTCAGATGATCCTATCTCTGAAGAAGCAAATTTCGCCAAACGGCACGCGACTGCTGCAGAGTTATCTCGTCAATTGCCCGCCGAACATATGTCAAGTGACTCGCTTGTGTTTGAACGTCAACACGAAGGATAGACCCTCGTTGGACGACGTGAGACAGATTCTTCTGAACGAGCATTCGGCTCACGCGGATTTCGAGCAACGTTGGGAGAGTTTGCGCGCGAACTCTTGCGGCAAGCAGCACATGCGAAGCGCCAGTTTGCAAGATTTACGCGGAAGCATCGATTCCGACTACTGGACTCACATCGTGGATGACGCGCTGACGACGGACAACACGTTGCAACAGTCCTCGTTTCGTCTCGGACCCGACGAACAGGTGAGAAACATCCCCGGGATGAGGAATACCGCCGCGATATTTCAAGAATCCGGCTCGGAAACCGAGGAAGAGAGTTGGAAGGGTCGGATCGAGAAGGGCGTTTACACGGAAAAGGTGAAACAGAAGTCCAAGTCCGTGACGGATCTTATGGTGCTCGTGCACATCGATCCCGATTCCGACGCGGAGTGGTCGATGGGAGCGCAGACCTCGTCGTCGGAGAAGAACGTCAAGAAGAAGTTAGCCACGACCGGTAGCGACAGCGATCTAAGACGCGCCGTTCCCGCGGACGAGTTCGACGAGGCGTTGAAGAAGCTACGGGATCCGTTGCCGAGTAACAATAATAACGCCGCTAAAGTTAGATCGCTGGAAAACTTAGAACGGCCGAAACTCTTGACCCTGACCATGGACCCTGATCAGGGCCATACGCCGATCCTACGATTGTCATTGGACGGCGCGGGAAAGACTCTTGAGAGCAACAACGACGCGCAGCGTAGTGAAAAGCACGTATTGAGACTCCTGTCGAAGGGGGATCCGGATCTTCCTCTTCTTCGCTATGTACCTGACCAAGCGTCCTCTGTCGAGGAGGAAGCGAGAAGGAGAGAGGAGACGAGCGATTGTTTCATCTCGAGTAGCATCGAGACTGACAACCAACACGACGCGGTGGACGTCTTGCTCTGGAATCACGCGTTGGACTCCGCTTTGGAACACAAGGTGCCCGGTTTCTCGGACGAGGCGGAATTCAACGAGTACGTAGAATCATCGGCGTCGCCTGAACGGATTAACGCACCGGAACTGACTGTCACCGCCGTATCTACGCCGGACGCGTCGTCGCACTTTTGTAATAACGTCTATTCGATTTATAGCACCGACGATCACTTTTCTACGGCGGAGAACGCGGAGCAGGTGGAGCGAAAACTGCTGCCGAACGACGACGAGGAGGAGAGGAAGCAACTGTCCACGCCGGACGACGAGCAGAGCTCCGATTCGGGTTTTCGGGACAAGGAGTCTTGCGAGGAAGAGGAAGCGGTTTGTCTACCGACGACTGGCAATCTCTTGCCTTCGGCCAATAACGCCGCCAATACTTCCGGATCGTCCTACTCCGAAGAGGAGCCATTTCAGATTCTACTCGAGCTGGATACTCTTCTCGACGCGGAATATTACGCTACTGCCGGTCCTGAAAGTATAACGGAGGGTGAAACCTCTGCATCCGGCATCGAGGAAAACGCATCGCCTTCGAAACGGAATGTTTCAAATCATATCTCTACAAACGTGGATAAGGATAGTCCGAATGAGAGAACAAACTCGATAGAAAATATGGAGACGATGGAAAGGAAGAATGTAACTCTTGAATGTGAAACTCAAGGATCTAAAGCTGAAGATAACATCCGTCGAGCGTACGATTCGGAAGCGGAAGTCGCTTTAAAGGCGGATATTATCAATAATACTCAGCGAGACGAGCAGTGCTCGCAAGGCGATTATGAAAACGAGGATGAGGACAGTTCGACGGTGAGCTTGCGTAGCGACAATTCGTACGTCTCGTTCAACATGGAGGAGGAATTTGTAACCGCGATTCGTAACGAACTCAGGGAAAAATTGCCGCAGGCACAGATGCAGATTGTAGAGTCCTTGGAGGCTCACGATGACGAAGGCTCGGCCATCTCCGGCGACATATACGGTAAACAATGGGACGACGAGGACGTTGAAGATTCAACCGATCAAATTGGCGGAGGTGTAGACATTTCGATCAGGTGCGGTTTTTTCATTGAGCTTTTATTGTCAGATCTTATAAATCGTCCATCTGAATTTTAAATAGCTATAGATTTGTCGATGTAACGCGTAACGTTTTTTTTTTTTTTGTCTCCAGATACAACGTGTACGGAACGCCGCTTAGTCCTATCTTGGAGGAGCGAGAGAGCACTGTCACTTCCGAGTCTTTAATCTCGAACTCCAGGGAGACGTCGATCGTCTCGAGAGAATCGGTGCCGTCCGAGGATGTGTTGCTAGTCGATACGCGTACGAACGAGATGATATTATTAGAAGGACTGGGAGAGCGATTGCAGGACGACGACCGTGACACCACGAACGGCGATTTGTCCGAGGAAGAAAATTTGGATTACACCTCCTGTTCGATGATGCGTCCGTTGGAGGATAAATCGCGCGGAATCATGAGGACGAGCGGTGGCGCGCCGTTACCGAGTCCCGAGGAAGAATCGAAATGGCAGCAGCTGCCTTCGTCCTTCCCGTTACCCCTGCCCTTACCCCTACAAGACGATCTAATGTCGACGAGTTTCGTCATCGAGCACGAATGTTGCAGTCAAGACGAAGACGAGGAAGAGGAAGAGGGAGAGGAGGAAGATGAAGAGGAAGAGGGAGAGGAGGAAGATGAGGACAACAGTTCCAGTTCCGGTGAATTTGTATGGAAGGTAAATTGTGCTTCTTTTCTATGTCATAAAAAAAATACTACATCAAGGACCTTATACAGTCTCGTTCTTCTAAATCTGAGTTCGCGTCCGCAGAGATACAACGAACCGCATATCGAACAGATACGGATCAGAAGTACTGCGAACGAAGATGACGAAGCGACGAGTACGGCGACGGCGAATACCGAATTGGAAGAGAAAGAGTTGGGCGTCGAGGAAGACGAAGAAGAGGAGGAAGAGTTTACGCCTTCGGCCTGGAATGCCGCTTTAGCACCTCATCGATCGGCATTGAGGTCTCCGGACAAAACGTTAAAATCTGGGGTAAGCCGCGTTGTGGATAGACAGATAATACGACGTACTAGGTCTGACAGTAAAGTTCACGAACCATATATAGCTTGCATATAGCTACAAAGCATATATAGCTTGCCAAGAGGACTACTTTGAAGGGAACCACAGTGATAATCAGCAATTGTACCGTGATGAGTGTTTGTGAACTTTATTGTCAGATCTAGTATGCAAAATTGCTCATATATACGCACGAATGGGTATTAACAGCGTTCTTTTTTCGTTCCTCTGCCGATTGCTGCTTAGGATGAGTTGGTAGGTGTGTCGATTACTTAAGTACACAGAGCAATGCATGTAATTTTAACATTCCTCTCGCGTGACTCTTTCCCTTGCAGAGATTTAAATTTGAGGTATTTAGCGCAAATATTTTTTTTTTACAAACAATACAAACGCTAGACATACGCTGTGAATATAGATGTAGTTTGGAGCGGGTGTATTTCCCTATAATCGGACCGACGGTCCGTGCCATTTGTCCCAGGATCAGAAGAAGAGCGTGTGGTTCAAGAAACAACGCTACCACTGCGTGTACGAGTATCCGAAAGAAACACCACCTGTGGACAGTCAAGCGGACGCTACCGTCAATTCGGAACCAACGTCGTACTCTGGTATAGATTGTACATTTTGCGCATTTGCTGAACGAATACTTTGTAAACATTTTGTGAATTGAATATCTAGATTCGAATAAAAGTGACGCTCCTTCTTCTATGTTTTTAGATTGGGAAGAAATGATCAATGAGCCGCGATTAGACATGTATCCTTTAAATTACGACGACGCCAATCATACTGGTACGTGTGAGTTTATTACGAGATGAAATTTTTGTACGAGACAGGGTGTCTACTCTCTGGAAAAACCGGGAATTGTGAGAATTTTTTTTTTTACCTTGAAAAATCCGGGAATTCTCGTGGAATTTTATTGAGATTCGGGGAATTTTTTCAAAAATTGTGTCTGATAATTTTACTGACGATCTCTTTTTAGTATCGAGGTCTTATGTAACTTTCATAGAAAATGGTTCAATTTTTTAATAATTAAATAATTTAGTACTCTTTAAGACACTTATAATAAATTTTTTGTTTTATATTTTTATTTTATATTCTTGCATATATTGCACTTTGTTATTGCCCAAATTAATTTTACGATTAATAAATCAATATTAAATGGTAGAAAACTGCATTCTTGGTAACTTTTTTTGTAATCGTATGAATAGAAAACATTAGAAAGCGCATACCATAAAGAAACTTATTTTAAAAAACTGCATCTACAAATTTTCTTATTTTACTTGGAATTTTAAACGAAAATACCAGGAAGATCTGGGAATTCTCAGAGAATTTTTTTACAAGATTTGAGTAGACACCCTGACGAGATATCATGTGTATATTTTAGAAATATTTATATGTAATGTATTATTACACGTTTTTATCTTCGTTTTCAGGAAACGATCAGGAATTTTTCGTCACCAGTTCGAATCGGCCCTTTCAGTTTCAAACAAGCGAGAGTAGGTGCGTCAGCCAATTTTTTCCCGGCGCAAACGCGACTTTGTTGTCCGATGAACGGGATGAAACGGATGGCTGTCGACAGGAGCCGCACCAGAACAACATTGATTTCGCCAATGAATACGAGCAGTGTCAGCAGCATCAATTAGGGGAGTTGAGACATACCAGGGATCGTTTGAAATTAAATCTAGTATCATCGAATAGTATACCGTCCGTCCCTTTCGTTCCTGCAAAACAACCACACGCGGAGCAGTTAGACGTTAAAGAGAATCACGAATCGGAACTTGAGAACGTCATCGCGCAAGACCAATGTATCGTATCGAGTGACGATAACACGTTGCCAAAGGTGCCTCACGAAGATGTCCAGGCTGATTTAGCTTCTACAAGAAATTTCCAGCACGATAGCCCGGAAACGCTGGAGTCCACCGAGAAGTGAAGTGTTTTTAGCTTGTGACCTCCAATGAAACTAAATTCTATATAATGGTGTTTTTAAAGGAGAAACACAGTTCAGTCCGTCCGAAACAATCTCGTCGTGAAAATGTCGATTTTCCTCGTTAGCGCATCCAATGGAGTTATTCACCGATGAGATTACTATCATGTGTGACACGAATCTCGAACAAATGTATATATAATCTGAGGATGTAGCGGATATTACTCGAGGCTATACAGGTCAATCGGTTGTCTAGTGGATTTCGTTAGCGCGGAGTTGTTATATAGTTGTTCTCTGTATAATTAAGTACAGAAAACGCGTGTCAATATATAGATAATTGCAGCTTTATTGTCATTGATAAAGCTTCCTATACGTAATGTGATGGTTTAATAATCGTGATAGAATAAACAAGTAACGACAGAGGGGGACTGTATATAAAAAAAAATGGACACAAGTATTAACTCTAGACAATCGATTCGTAGAGAAGCTACATCGAAAAATTATTACGATAAACAATTTGTTGCACGTGTAAATAATTATTATTTATAGCGTAATCGTTAAACGAGCAGTAGTGCCTATGTAGAACGACACAATTATTTTTGCGATTGTCTATAAGAGACATATAACCGTCTTTCATTATCTGTTTTTTTTTTTTTTTTTGTTCTTTACTGATACTGATCATGCGATATTTCTCGATATTAATTAAACATTAACAAATCCGCTCTCTATTATCAAAATATTGTATAGCAGAATATACGGGATATACTATCCCACTTATAAAGACTCTTGTGGCAAAGAAAAAATGGAAAAAAATATACTTGCACGACTAATTTTCTACACGATGTATACACGATAGAGTATGTATCGATAGATTTTTACTTTTATTAGACCTGTGATGAGAAAATACTATGCGTAGATCGGTTCAATTTTATATTGAATTTGAGAAAAAAAAACGCGCGAGAATACGCGAATTACATTTGAATTGGAAAATCGCGTATATCGTACTAAAGCGAGAAAATCAACTGAGTTTGTTTTTTTTCAAATATACGTGATAAGCGATTTTGTTACAGAAACATTTGCCTTTTCTATGGTGGCATATGACAAAAGTATCTCGAATATTATTTACTTTTATACTAATAGAAATAATTTTATGCCGATTTTCTCGGCATATTTTTCGCTTCAATATATATATATTGTATACATATATACGTGCGAAAGTATACAAACATTAATAAATCCACAATATGTGGTACATCGTAAAAGATATTTCTATAGATCTCAAAAATATATTCGCGCGATAAACATAAATATGATCGTAAATACCATTTTAGAGAGATTTTTACAAGTATTTATTTGCGATAATGTATATCTCGTACAATTGTTCGTACTGGACACACGGATAGATCATTGAAACAATCAGAACGAATCGACGAAACGGAATATTGAAACATAAAAGTTGAGCGTCGTGGAAATGTGCGAGTTTTGTGCCACTATTGTTTCACGAGACATTGAAAGTTATACGAACAAATCGCTATTATAATAGCACCGCGAATACTCCGTCACGTCTCTCTCGCTATCACCACACTATTATTATTACTATTAATACTGCTTTGTGCTCACTATGATATAAAATGAAATAGAGAACAATTAATATATTGTTATACAGAAAGAAGCATTGTTTATTCAATCGACCCCAAGTGTTTTTATATCCTAAAATTTTATTTTAATTTTTATTTACACAAGCATATATAGATCGCGATATGTACAAAACTTCGGTTTCTATATCCTAATCTATACATTTATACATGGCGCTTTGCAATCGCAGAATTTGAACTTATTACGAAAATCTAATGTGATAATTTGTCTTAGATCTCGAACAAATTGTTTTTTTCTGTTTTTTAGTCTCCAATGAAAGCTCCAAAGACTGAATAATCCTTTATAAATGACGTTGATGATTGCGCCACAAAATAATCTGTCCGTCGTGATCCGCGGATGCAAGTAGGGATTCATCATAATTAAAGGCTAAAGCTAACGCAGGTGTCGCATGACCAAGTAGTCGATTGATTCTGGCGGCCTTTCCCTCCCTCGCTGAATCTAGCAAGTGAACGGCTCCGTCTTCTGATCCGGTAGCTATTAAACACGCACCCATTTGCGGACAGAAAGTGGACCTCAACGGATAATGCCTATAAAAATACATGCTGTATTTAAATGTACTGTATACGTGTAAGAATATAAGATGATACTCGCAACTTGTGTTCAAATAACGAATGTTTTCTGACTCATAAAAAATTATTTTGACCTCACATTGACTTCGTTCAATGAACGAAAATCCATAGGAAAGAATAAAGATGAGCACTTAAAATATTCTTACCGTGATCATAAGTAACAATATATTAAAGTGGAAGACGAAAAGTATATGTTTTGTACGATAAAATATTACCTATGCTTGATAGGATACTTTCTCCAGAAATATAGAGAACCGTGATTATCCGCGACACGATACAATAACACGGCATTGCACGCGCTGCTCACTAACAACGCTGCCCAAGGAGAGTCCTTCGACAGCCAGGAGCGCCAAGAAAGGCTGGTTATCATTCCACCAGTCTCTTGTACCCGTTGCAACTTGGTCAACCGTCCTACGCCGGGTTCCAATCGAAAAGACACTATGACACCTCTGTCGTTGCCGGCCCAAATCACCGAACCGCCACTGCCCTCGCAGGCGAGGGAGAGAATCTAGAAAATGTGTGTGTGTTACGCGATAATTGTTATAAACTCCTTTTTTAACAATAACAGGGTGTCTACTCAAATCCTGTAAAAAAATTTCCTGAGAATTCCCTGATCTTCCTGGTACTTTCGTTTAAAATTCCAAGTAAAATAAGAAAATTTGCAGCTTTTTCAAATAAATTCTTTATTGTATGCACTTTCTAATGTTTTCCATGATTCATACGATTACAAAGAAAGTTATCAAGTATGCAAAAATATAAAATAAAAATATAAACAAAAAATAATTTATTATAAACGTCTTAAGGAGTACTAATTTATTTAAATATTATTAAAAAATTGAACAATTTTCTATGAAACTGACATAAGACCTTGATACTAAAAAGAGATCGTCAATAAAATTATCAGACACAATTTTTGAAAAAATTCCCCGAGTCTCAATAAAATTCCATGAAAATTCTCAAATTTTTCAAGGTAAAAAAAATCCCTGACAATCCCCGGTTTTTCCAGGGAGTAGACACCCTGAATAAAAGCCTTTTTCTTCGAGATAAATAAAAAAAACCGACCTTTCCACCGATTTTGCAGGATCCACTGCGCATATATATACCAGTGGACACGTTCAAGATCTGGATCAGTCCTTGGGAATTACCGGCCACAATCAGATTATTATTCGCGGGTATGAAATTACAGCACAAGACTTCCGCTCGCTGTTGATCGTTCACCACTCGCAGACAAACGGGCTCCGCGTCCGCGCATATCCTCCAGAGCCGTATCGTCGTGTCCAAGGAGGAGGAGACTATCAGATCGTTGCTGGTGCTCCAATCGAAGGCAATCACGCCGCCGGAATGACCTTCTAACAGTGCGATGACCTTCGGAAGCGCGCCAATGACTTCGCATATGGACAGCGTACCGTCCAAGGACGCGCAACACAACTTAGATCTGTCGTTGTTGGCGAATTTCAGCATCGTCACCGCCGATTTATGCTGATCGAAGACATGATGGACACCGGCGAACGCGAAATTCTCCGCCGTTGACCTTCGCTGCGCGAGGTGATGCTTCAGTTTGCCTTCCGACAGATCCTCGCTAATCGTGTGACTTCCCACGCTACTTTGCTCCTGTTGTCTCTCTCCGTAACGTCGACGCAGTAATTCCGACCGCAATTTCAAGTATCGCGCGCTGATTTCAGGATCCCTGGAAGGTTTCTCCCGAAGCAGCTGATTTCTTCGACGAATATACAACATACCTGGTAAAAGGTATTAAATTTAATCGATCATTTCTCAACACGTTTCTTAACATTACGTACCCAGAGTAGGGAGCCTGTTAGCTCGTAAGGTATTATACTTTGCGTCGAGCGCAAAGACCTGTTGATGCCACATAGTGACCATTTTTCATGATTTGTTAGCTTCGATGATACTGACTCGTGATTCTGTCATCGATGTACGTTACGTTTCATGATATATACTTGTGTAGGATGATTCCAGGAGGTTAGATTAGGAAAGATCCTAGTCAGGATGGGGGGCTTAGTTCAGAAGGATCCGCTGGTGGTTAATTTCTCGAAAGCACAACGCTTGTAATGGTTGTCAGAAAATAAATATATATATATTTTACGGCACGGAATAACAGGTGTTACATGGTCAATACCGGATCGTTGACCCTTATGTGCGGTTAGGACGGATTCGGTCGGATAATAATTGGTTACGAAAATAACACGTCCTCCCTCTCACGCGGCTGGCAAACGACAACCTTCCCGGATACCTCTCACGTGCAAGGCTGCGGTCCGATTCACGCTCACAGCGCTATCAGCGTGCTCAAATCTATAGATAGATACGTAACGTGGACTATAGATTGATATCGCTGTGAGCGTGAATCGGACCGCAGCCCTAGTGGACTCCGCGTGTCCGGTCACATGACCGCTTGTCGCCAATCAGGCGTGTCGACGTCACGCTGACGTCATAGCGCAGACGCAGGAGCACCCGCGGATGCGCGCGCATATAAATTAGAGGCGCCGAGTAAGGTTATACCTTACACTTGATAAAGGAGCATCTCCTTTCTTGAGAGATACGAATATTTCTATCAACTATAAAATTCATATAATAAAATTCCATATGTCTAGAAAGTCCGTGCAAACAGCTGACAAAAGTAAAAGTAGAACAATGTTATACGAATATATTTTTTTCGTCCTCATTTTTATCCGATTAATAAATAATGTTGCTTATAAATACGTTCTCTTCTTCCGGAAAAGACGGCATTTTATTTTCACGTGACACTTCTTCTTTCCTTCTTCGTTTTAATATCGAACATTGTTAGAGAAATTGTTGCGGTTCTTCTCGAAGGACATCATAACACACGATTAATTATTTCTTCCAATTTTTGTTGTCTTGAGGTTATGTGTTGCGAATTGAGGAACAAATCTCGCGCATGCGCAACAGCATAAGCGCTAGCAGACGCTATTATTTGTCATATATTCGTTGCAATAAAAGATATCATTAGATCTTACAATTAAAACATATAATAACAATATTAATAATTAATAATAATAATATATAACATATATTGAAATATGTTCTAAACATTAAATCCCTCGCGAAACATAATATTAATGCATGCACACTTAATATATATAACAGTTAATAAATGTTGCGCATTGTTAGTATAAATCATAATAAAAAATATTGATAATTATTTATACGAGCCCCAACTAAGGATCTGTGTGGTAGATCTTATTTTGTTAGCACGAGACTGTCAAAGTCACGTGTTTAATTGCACGCACGAAAGTCTCGTTTGAAAGATTTGTCCTTCGTGTTTATGTTTCAATATAATTATCGCACGGTCGATTCGGGCAAAATATCAAAATAAATAAACAGCTATTTTATACGATTGTATGATCTTTACGGCTTATAAAAGGATCTTGTAATCGTATATTATTACAGTGTACTAGGAAAAGAATAAATGCTTTGGAAAAATCTTGGGAATCATTTGAACGCAGGTTCGAAAAATACAAAAGTTTGTACCACGGGTATGTATACATATATAATATATATATATATATATATATATATATATATATATATATAAATCTCACCAGACTTCTTTAATACATTTATTCTTATATATCCATATTTATACACAGTAGTAGCTATTATTATTATTATTAATTATATAATAGCGATAGTGGCGTAATGCATCTTGCACATTCGCGTTTAATTGGTTAATATTTGACAAAAATACAAAAATTATTAATGTATAATAATTATATATCAGAACAAACGTGCTTACTCTGAATCTCATCTTTCTTTTTTTTCTGCGTTTTTTTTTAACTTCTCCACTTCTTCGCATCATATTTTGCACCCCTTCTCTTTTACTTTCCATTATACATTACACTTAGTATACTGTTTTTTTTTCTTTTTTTTCTATTACCCTAGATTGATTCGAGTATACACGAAAAGTGCGATTGGACTAAAACATACACTAAGACAAAACGAAAACGTTAGTGATTCTCTCTCTCGACTTGGCTTCATCAAGTCGTTTTTTTATTGTGACGCCCGGCTATATATATACATATACATATATATATATATACATATATATATGTATGTATATATATTCGAACGCGTATATTAAAATCAGCTGGTAGTCCACATGTTCGCGAGGACTACGGCAAAGACAATGTAGTCCGATGTTTTTTTTTGTTTTTTTTTTTTCGAGAGTTGACGAGTATAGAGATACACTCTTTCTTTTCTCCGAAAAAAAACCAAGGAAGCTAAACTACATTTGGTCTTCAAAGATTCTTCAAAACGCATCCTACTCATACCGCATTTATACGAGTTTATGTGTGTGTTTGTGTATTTATATATTTATATATTTATATATATGCAGTCGCTATAACGAGAGTTTACTTACAACTATTTACTTCTCGCTTACAATTAGCGGTATCTCGTAAAGCTTTGACGACTGTCTCACAGTCAGCCGGTCCATTCGTGCTAGAAGAAACATTATTATTCCTCACGTTTATATTGTACACGCGCAAACCGTAACAATTCTTTCTTTCTCTCTCTCTCTCTCTCACACAGCACCTTCGTGAAAACACTTCACGTACATTTTTCCCTTCTCTTGCTCTTTTACTTTTCTCTTCTCTCTTTTTTCGCCGGAGGAATATCTGCGATCATTCATTATTCACAATGCAAAAATGTAAAGTATGTTTTCAAAATATGTGTGTGTGTTTTCCGTTGGTCAATGTATTATATTTCATTCCGATTAATATGTATACAGAATATCTCCACAATCACTGTACAATACTTTATAATAGCGTATATTTTGGAAGTAAAATCGAGTCGAAAATCTTAATATGAAAATGTCGAAATGTCGAAAATAATTTCCGAGTTATAAGCAATAAAAATTAATCGCATAGATGATTACATTTATTATAATTTGTCATTTTTATTATTGATATTCATTTCATCAGTTAGAGCTGATATTGATTATGCATAACTGAGTTTGTTTCGTCGCTTCTCATGTGCGGATATTATGTACACCATGACAAGTAGTTAATATATATTGATGAATTGATTATACTAATGACAAAAATTTTAACACTAGATGTTTAAATAAAATAATTTTTTAATTTTTAAAAAATTATTATTTTAAAGAGAATTGAATAATGCGTGTAACAGTTAAAATTTAGTCAAAGCTTAATCATTTGTCAATACCAGCCGATTATCATAATGTATGTACTATTCACACATAAAGAAAAAAAAACTAAACAAAACAAAATGTGCAAAAATCAATATCACACACCATAAATATCGGTAACAAATGACAGATAAATGTAATTCTATGCGATATCATGCGGTCAACTTTGACCATTTACAATTCAAAAACTATTGCGATCTCATTTTCGTACAAAAATTTTCAATTCTATTTTACTTTCAAAATACGCTATTAAAGTATCGTATGGTGATTGTGAGATACTTTGTATAGTTATACAATTCGCACCTCTCTAATCAACACGAATGCAATATCAACGAATGTGTACACTGACCGGCAGGAATGGTGTCCGGCGTTATATGTGTGTATATACGTGTACACAACCAAAAGACAGCGCATACGTATATTCGCGCTACGTATGTGTGCGTGTGACTTTCGGTTGTCATACATGTATATACACATCTGACGCCGGACACCATTCCTGCCGGTCAGCGTACACCAGACGGAATCGATTCTTCTTTTTTTTTTTATTATTATTATAATCTCAATGAAAAAGATACAAATATCGCTATTACTCATTTTTACTGCACAAACACGTCATTACTTTATGCTCATTCGTCTCAATAATTCTCGTATCAATCTTGTCTCTATCTTGATCTTATCATTCTTGTCGACTTCTCCAACAAAGATTTGTATATAGCTCATATTTACCGTATTAGAATATACAATTCTGTATATTGTTGCAATAGAAATTATTACATCATTTTTCTGCACATACCATATGTTTTGAGCGAATGTCTATTTCTCGAGTAAACTGTAAAAAGCTGCAACTAACACTTTTGATTTAATAACATTATTAATGCTTTTCCAAAAGCTTTGTAATATAATAAAATTAATTCGTTTATCTAATGGAGTCTTTTGTTTTCCTTGAAACAAATAATCCATTTTCTTTTTAATACATTTAGAAATGCACTAATGTGCCAAATGATGATCCGTAACGTTTTTAGATATGTCTAAATGCTTTTTAACAAACTTCGAGATAATAATCTTATAAAAAAATAAAAAAACTAAAGTCTTCAAATATAATTTTTATAAACTAAATTATTTAATCACTAATTATGGCAATCGCCAATACAAATTAGTAAACGAATGAAAAACGAAAAATATAACGCACTAATTTGAGAAATATGATATATTATCATAAATCATAATTCAAGAGATTCTAACAATAAAACATAAATCTCAATTGTTGTCAATCTTACGAAAAATAAGAAGAGGTCTGCATCGCTTTACGAGAATCTGGTCAAATGTGCGAATACAGAAAGAGAAATAAAAGTAATATACAGTTACAAAAATAATAAAAGAGCAGAAATATTTAGTTACTACGTGGCATATTCGATTTTTTTTTTGTAACGATACTGAGAAATAATATGAATTGCATATATTGGTTCTCTATTGGATCAAGATTATGTAATTTCAATATATAATACGTATGATATACGTAAAATGCGTGTTTTTTTTTAAATCAGAGGAATAATAGAAATCAATTCCAGTCATAAAGAAATGTGTTTAAATCAAATGTATGCAAGTGCAACAATTGAAATTCTTACCCCAAGATCGTTGTGAATATACCGAAAATAAGAACGCTATAAATTTGTATATAAAAGTTTACGTTTTCACACGTATATCTTTATTCTCGCACTTTTAAGCGACACGCTATCTCACAAAGATGCGTTTTTTCCCATATTTATTAAATCAAGATGCTTACATTATACACGAGAAAAAGAAAAGATAATATAAAGATACGCTACGTATCACCCCTTTTAGCAGTCGATACAATATATTCGAAATTGCACTGTAATGTACAGACGGGAGATCTAGTGCAAAACTCAACGGATGTTACCGCTCGCTTTTCCGGTGCATCATATGAAAACAAAATCACGATACTAGCTTCGTCGTATTGCGCGACGTGCCCGAAATTTGTCATAAATTTTATGACATAGGATTTATGTCATAGGATTTATCATCATGATCGATATAGGCGATGATTAGTCTCCCGCGATCATCGCGTTATAAACGCTACAATTTCATTTGGCACGAGTGCAATTCGCAATTGGAAAGAATATGCAAATTATTATATGGAATTTGCACGTATCATTGCGTAAAATGCAATTATTTTGTTGTAGTATCGCGCTTTTCTACTCGGATTATCTCTGTATTGAACAAGTTTGTGAGAATGTGCTGAACTGAAGATATAAAGATCACAATTGATTAGTTCATTATCGCTACAAACCATTGAAGGAAGCATCCGGTTAATAATTGCATATACCTTTCAATTTTCAAAAATATTCACTCTTTATTCCATTTTCATTGACGTCGCCAATTATTGAAAATAACAAAGAAAAACAATAGTATATTATCTTTTCAAAGTCAAAATACCTTTCTTTCCGACACGAAGTCAATGCGGAATGAAGAGTAAAAGTCTCGTACCACTTTGTATTTCACACAACTGTGGCAAACAACTTAATTTCTCTACTAGTAAGGAGTTGTATTAATTCGCCATGCGCGCGCGCGCGCGCGATGTGTGTCAAGTCCGAAAAGCTTCATTTTAATTACTGCCAGTCCAATAACTCGGACTGTATCCAGGCTTTGCTTGAGCTTTATTCTGCGAACTCGTATTGGACCTCTGGCCCGTGCTGTTGCCGCCGTCCTGATGAAGCGGTTGATGCAACTGATGCGGTATAGTCGGGATGAACAAATGCGGCGTGCCGTAACCACCGGGCAAGCCAGCGTTTTGGCTACCCGTAAGACCGAATGGTGGCGGTGTGGCCGAGTGGAAAGCCTGCTTTTCATAAGACTGAAAAGAGAAAATCAATTCATCAATATATGCATGATATACAGGTAGAGTAACTACTCAAATCTTGTAAAAACATTCCCTGAGAATTCCTTGATCTTCCTGATATTTTCGTTTAAAATTCAGGTAAAATGAGAAAATTTGTAGATGCAGCTTTTTAAAATAAGTTTCTTTACTGTATACACTTTCTAATATTTTCTATTCATACGATTACAAAGAAAGTTACCAAGAATGCAGTTATTTAAATATTAAAAAATTGAGAACAATTTTCTATGAAACTTACATAAGACCTGAATACTAAAAAGAGATCAATAAAATTATCAGACACAATTTTTGAAAAAAATTCCCTAAATCTCAATAAAATTCCATAAGAATTCCCGGATTTTTCAAAGTACAAAAATCTCTAAAAATTCCCGATTTATCCAAAGAGTAGACACCCCAACAGGATGAGGCAGGATTTCCAATGACGATTATTCTCGTTGAGAGATTACTCACGTTCACTTTTCCGAGAGCCACGTGACTCTTAGCGTACATCGTGGCGCTGATATCCGTCGCGGAAGAACCAGCGGTATTAGTATTTCCCGTGGAAGTGCCAGTTTTCCCGGTTTGAGTGCCGGTGTAACTGCTGCCGGTGCCTTTGTACTCCCCGGATGGACCGGCGGAAGCTAGGGCGTCGTAGCTCGCGCCGGCGCCGTAACCAGATCCGTAACTACCCGGCTTGGCACTGTAAGCGCCGCTGTTTGTACCAGCGTTTCCGGCCGTCGCTATTTGCTATACGACGTAGTAAATCGACTCGATATTAGTATTGACTCGTATTAGTATTAGACATTAGTACTAGCTTATATTAATATTAATACTATTAGTATTTGGTACTACTAGTACTATTTTTAGCAACTCTTAATATTTTTATTAATAATCAGGGTTATTCAGTAATATTAGTACTATTTTAATTAGTAGTATGTATTATATAATTATAATATTATTACTAGTAATTATTAGTACTAATTCACTCCTCGAAAAATTAAAGCATCAGTTTGAATCAATCGCAAAAATTGATGAAATTCAAATGTATGTAACTTTGCGAAAAATGATAATAGAACGATGTTCCTCGAAGCATTTTAAATGCCTGAAATTTCAGTCTTAAAATGCTGTTAAACTCTTCTCTCGACCCTGATTTTTATGTAGATGACATCAAAAGTCAACCGTGAAAAATTGACAGAAAAACTTGAACTTTGAAATCATGCACGCCGAAGAAGAAATTTTGTTGAAAATAAATGGTTTGAAAGCTTAAAGTTTCCTCTTTAAAATGCTTTTTTTTTAGAAAGTACGTAAGAGTACGTAAATACACCCCACGGATACAAATTACGGCCGATTACGAATGCTTTAATTTTTTGACGAGTGTATAATAATATTAATAGTATTGATATGTACCTAATATTATAATATTTAATTTGTAGTATTTTACTAATATTTTACTTACCGGATAAATAGCGGGGGTTCCGTATTGAAAACCTCCCGGCATAATTCCGCTGCTGTACGTAAACGCGTACGCATATCCCGGAGGAAGGGTGGGATTCATCATCGGCTGTTGCGTGGCAGTCTGCAAATTTCCATAAAAATTTTGCAAAGTTTCCAAAGTTAATTCTCACGATTTTGCTTTAACAGGATGTCTATTCAAATCTTGTAAAAAAAATTCCCTGAGAATTCCCTGATCTTCCAGATATTTTCGTTTAAAATTCTAGATAAAATAAGAAAATTTGTAAATGCAGCTTTTTAAAATAAGTTTCTTTATTATATGCGCTTTCTAATGTTTTCTATTCATATGACTACAAAGAAAGTTACCAAGAATGCAGTTTTTCTAGCATTTAATATTGATTTATTAATCGTAAAATAAATTTGAATAATAACAAAGTGCAATATATCACTATATCTGAACGCTAGATATAAAATAAAAATATAAGACAAAAAATAATTTATTATAAGCGTCTTAAGGAGTACTAAGTTATTTAATTATTAAAAAATTGAACAATTTTCTATGAAACTTACATAAGACCTTGATATTAAAAAGAGAGCGTCAGTAAAATTATCAGACACAATTTTTGAAAAAATTCCCTGAATCTCAATAAAATTTTACGATAATTCCCGGATTTTTCAAAATAAAAAAAATAGGTAGACACCCTGTTTAAGAGCAATCGAAGAGACTCACCTGCTGCGACATAGTGGAAGGTACCGGGGATGCGTTACTGTCGTTTCTGGCGAACCTGGCGTCGCTAATACTGGTATAGGCTCCCTGCACTCCTTGCACACCTTGAACACCTTGCACGCCGGAGAGCGCGTCACCTCTAGCACCACCGAGACTCGTAGCGGGACCGGTTGTCTGATAGCCCAGGGCCGCGTCATAGTAACCAGTAGTTGGCTGCACGTTAGTCAGGGAAACCAAACACAAAACTACATGCATACACTGTGTACTCCAAATACAAGAAGGCTAACTAACGTCTATAGTCTCTACGCGTACTCAGGGACAAGTAACATGCGGTTTCGTTTGGATCTATATATATAGATAAAGTAAAGAGAGATGTTTATATAAGTTGTACTTATTCACGGCTGAAGCTACTGCTCGCGATAAATCGAACTATAAATCGCATGTATATATTATATACGAATACACTTGCTATCATCATCTCAGAGACTTTCCATATTTATATAGTTTTAAAAATATCCAAATAAAACGATAAGAAAAGGAAGGGAAAAGAGAGAGAAGGGAGGGAGGGAGGGAGGGGGGGAGGGAGGGAGAGAGAGAGAGAGAGAGAGAGAGAGAGAGAGAGAGAGAGAGAGAGAGAGAGAGAGAGAGAGAGAGAGAGAGAGAGAGCGCTACAAAGTGTAATACAACTTTCATCGACCATTTTTACGCATCACCACGCGAGAATACAATGCGTACCTTCGTACAATTTCAGACACATGACATTACTCGTATACATGAGCCTACAGTAAACTCAAGACAAGAAAGGAAGAGAAATAAGCCAAGATAGATCGGAGATCGAGACAATCATCTCAATATGGCCAATGTCTAAATGTCAAATGCAAGCCCCTCAGAGTTCCAAGAATACTTCTTCCACTCCCTTTTACCATCGATAAAATCTCTATGTTTGCATGGAATAGCGTATCGAAAACCCGATCTGTCTTTACTATAATCGTTCATCTCATAACGGCTACAAAACTTGCTACAAATAAGAAATAGGTTTACGTTGTCGTCGTGAAGGCATTCATACTGAGATTGAAAAAATTTCAGTGAAAATATTGGAATTACGAGCAGCTACCAAGCAATAAAGAAACGATTACCTTGGGAGAAAATTTTTGTACTAGATAATAATATAACATAAGACGGAGTAAGCGCGCTCCTCGAAGCAGTATACACTTGTAATAATTTTTTCTTCTTACAATTAGACGTAACGTTCAAAATCGCATTTACGCAAAAATCGATCACAAACAATTATTGACTAATTGATAAATTATTCTGTTTCAGTGTACGTTACTCCGAAGAAGCATTACTCGCGAACGATGCATTCGCACTAGAATGAATCATAATCAGAAACAAATGGACCAATTGTTCGAGAAGCAACTGACCATGTGCGGTATCCGTTGCTGCACCAACTGCAGGTCTTCATAGCTGTACACCGGTTGCTGGAAAGCCGCGTACGCCGGAACACCCGCCTGGCCCATGATGTACTGGTGACTCAGCATCGGGGTCATACTTCCGGCCGCGCCGCCGCCCGTCATGTTGCCGCTGTTGCCCGTCACTACTCCGCTCGACGTGCTTTTCGGTACAGCTGAACGAGAATACGCGTTCGTTAATTGAATTATTAGGAGATTTTTATCGCTTGTGATATTTTTTTGGGTTTTATTTACTAACCGTTAGAATTCGTTACTTTGGTCTGCGAACTGTTGACGGAGGCTGAAGTGAGACCCAACGTCGGCGCGCTAGTCGTCGCGAGAGAACTGTTCGACGTCGTCGCGCTGCTATCGTATTGCGAATCCTTCGTCGCGGTGCTGTTCAGTTTATGATTCGCGTGAGACGTCGCTTGCGGTTGACTAGCGTAGCTGCCGTAAGGACTCGCGTAGACCTATCGAGAACCAATTCAACATTTATACGTAGACTTGCGTTTAATGATGGGATTAAGTATCTTACAAGTAGGTTCGAATTTGTTTCGAACTCTTTATGATCTCGAAAAAAAAAAACTTGATCCTATCTGTACTTGCGTTGTAACTTGAAAAAAAAAAAATGTACTAAAAGATACAAGCTGTACTTACAGACTGCGCGGCGCTCTGGTAAGCACCGGAACTCTGCGTTATCGGCGAGGTAAACGTTGTAACAGAAGATTGATAAGCAGGCTGATAAGCCTGATATCCAGCGTTACTGTTTGATACCGTGTTGGTGGCTACGGATTGCGCGTATTGCGATGTTGTTGCCGCTACGTATCCGCTCGTAGGTTGATAGACCTGCCGAGGAAAAGAAAACAAAAAACCAGTTTTAAAAATTATTTTCACGATCACAAATCGTCAGTATTCGAGGTAATCACTACCTGGCTACTAGTGGTGGGTTGATTGTAACCGGAAGTTACGGACGCCGATGCGGAGGGAGACGCTTGATTGAAGGTCGACGCGTTGGATTGCGGGAACGACGTCGAGTTGTAACTCGCCTGCGAGACCGTCGCTGTCGCGGAATAGCTATTTGTACTAGCGACCGACGCATTTTGGAAGGTGGACTGCGAGGACTGGTTATTCGAGTACGCGTTGTAGGTGCTCGGCGTACCGCTCGACGGCTGGAATGACTTCTGCGACGACTGATAGGTCGTTGCACTACCGTACGTCGGCGCGTTTCCAGGTGAGACTTGCGACGTAAAGTCCTGCTTAGTTATGTCTAAGCTTTGGCCGGTGCTACTGCCACGAGTGAAATTTTGGGAGCTGATCGAATGCTCGCTCGATACTGGCAGATTGTCGTTACTCGATAACTGAAAATTCCATAATAATTGTAAATGAAAGTTATCATATATATATTTGTAAATATAGTTGTGCGAGAGATGACTTGATAAGAAATGAAATCTACCATCTGAGAGCTGGCGTTGAACGGTGCGGTGGAAGTCTGCGTCGTTTCAATGTCGAGCGAATTACTCGTATTGGCAGTGTTTACAGTGCTCGCACCGGAAGTCATGTCTACGCCGGGAATTGTACTATTTGTGGAATTATATTTCTCGTTTGCGGAACCGTCGAGAGAGCTCGAATCGCTACCGAATTCAAGCGCACCGAATTGTACGTCGAGAAATCCGATTCCACTATTTACCGCGTCGCCCGGCATCTCTACAGCGCTCGATGGTATCTTTGATGGTGGAGGAACTCTTGGACGTTGCTTCGCTTGTCTTTGGGGCTATAAATGTAAACATATACATTACAGTTTATGCCCTTTCATAGTTTGCCCATTATAACGTGTGCATAAGTCGCACATAATTTCGTACATTGGAACATAACGCAAGTAGCGACATAGATGGAAGTTAGCTAGAAATTTTCCGCGATCCTTTAAACCTTTTAAATCTTCAAAAATTATCGAAATTCTATTGTATATTATAATACCTGACTAGACATAGATGACGAAAACGACGTTTGTCCAGCCGCTTTTAAGTTTTCGCTCGTCTGCTGAGTAAGTTGCGTCAGATATTGTGTTTGCGCTGCTGTTAGTACGCCACTGCTAATAGCGCTGGGTTGTTGCGACAATTGCATTGTTGGTAAGCCTAATACAGTTTGCTGCTGCTGCTGCGGTTGTTGTTGAGGTTGTTGCTGTATCAAACTCTGCTGCTGCAACGCGGATATTTCCGACAATTTTGGTAATTCCTATAAATTATGTCGAAAAGTATCATTAGAATCATTACGAAGTAAATAGATACATATAGTGTCTCGCACAATCACTTGTACAATAATCTCTCTCTCTCTCTAATATCTCTTTTTGAAAGTAAAATACGATTTCGACGAAATAGAAAATTTTGTTACTACAGCTAATTTTCTCATGTGTGGGTACTATGTACACTACGGCAAGTAGTTAATATATTGACGAATTGATTACTAATAAATTTTAACATTAGATTTAATAATCCTGTTTAAATAGAATAATTTTTAATTTTTTAAAAATTACTGTTTTAAAAAGGAATAATTTATATATTGCGTGTAACAGCTAAAATTTAGTCCAATTTTAATCATTTGTCAATATCAGCCGATTACCATAGTATGTATTATTCACACATAAGAAAAACGACAATACAAAATAAAAATTAATATCAGATGATTGTAGTGTACTTATTAAAATTAATAATAGACCGTAATAAGTATATTACGGATCTGAGCGCGCGAGTTTCATGCAAACTTTGATTTCTTATAGTTCAAATGTTATGTTTTTATATTTTTGATACTTTCAATTTTATTTTATCTCTCTAGAGTATGCTATTAAACTATTATATGATTGTGAAAAATAAAATATTTGTATGGTTGTAAGACAAATCTGTATTTCTAAATATCTTGTAAAATCTTACTTCTTGCTGGAGCAACGATAGATTAACGCCTTGGCCCGATTGCGTCTGTGGTATTTCCTGAGGCTTTGGTTCTTCTAAAGCAGGAGGAGCTTCAAGGATATTTGCACTCGGTGTAAAGACCTTGGTGTCTGCCAAAGATCCTGTATATTCCTCGTTGTCCCAGTCTTCTGTAGAATCCAAGTTATTCCAAGCATCTATATATGGATTTTATCAATATTAATATATATATATATATATATATATATATATATACATATCTAATTATATATTTTATACATATATACATATATATAAACTATATATAATTTATATATTGTTACAATCCATTATATAGATCTATTTGGATATCATCGTATGATATCTTAAATTTGTAATATATTTTCTAATTTTGTAATGATTCTGCTAATGGTGTTCCTGTTGACAGATTTTATCTTTCCGATCTAATCTTTTTTACTTAAAACTCTGCAGGAGGATCTCTAGCAGGACCAATTCCATAATTTTTCATTGATAATGTATAAATACCGTATTACTTTTTTGTATATCATATAATTTATTATTTATTTATTAACTGAAGAGAAAAATTCTTGATCAAGACTGAATGTATTTATATGGTAATTTCATTACACGATAATCATGTGCACTGAAACTGTATTTGCTCTGTTCTATAAACTCATATTACAAATTATTATAAGTATATAAATTTGTTTTTGATTTTATATATATGTATATATATTGTATATATATATATTATACAATCAATTAACTATAATATAGTTATAATTTGGAAGAGAGACAATTTTGATCAATGTAGATTAAAACTTACCCATTTTTGGTTCCTGAATACTCTGCTGCTGCTCCTCGCCTGTCCAGGTGTCAATCGGCCGATTAAAGCTATGAGCGGTAGAGCCAGACGCTGGGTCGTTGCGGTTTGCAAATGTCCTTGGACCAAGACCTCTGCCACCGCCACGACCTCCACGACCTGATCTTCCGGATCCACCCCTGCCTCTTCTGCTGTAGCTGCCGTCGCGAACACCGTCCTCCATGTTCCTCTCATTCTCCTTGTTTTCTCGTCCGCGCCCTTTGCAAATAAAATTTTATTTTTTAAATTATTATTTATAAAAATTAACAGCGTAAAATAATTCTTCTGCACTATACTCAATTTCAAATCTCATTATAACAAGGTATCTACTAAAATCTTGTAAAAAAAATTCCCTGATCTTCCAGATATTTTCGTTTAAAATTCAAAGTAGATGCAGCTTTTTAAAATAAGTTTCTTTATTGTATGCGGCTTCCTAATGTTTTCTATTCATATGATTACAAAGTTAATTTTTCTAGCATTTAATATTATTAATCGTAAAATTAATTTCGATAATAACAAAATGCAATATATCACTATATTTAAATGCTAAAGATATATGCAAAAATATAAAATAAAAATATAAAACAAAAAATAATTTATTATAAATCTTGAGGACTAATTCATTTAAATGTTATTAAAAAAATTGAACAATTTTCTATGAAACTTACATAAGACTTTGATACTAAAAAGAGGTCGTCAATAAAATTAATAGACACAATTTTTGAAAAAAATTCCGAGTCTCAAAAAAAATCCATAAGAATTCCCGGATTTTTCAAGGTTAAAAATAATCCCTGACAATCCCCGGTTTTTCCAGGGAGTAGACACCCTGTATAAACATGTAGAAGAGAAAAGAACAGCATGCATGCGTGTGCCTATTTCTAAATAATTAAAATATAATGGGATCGAAAAAAAAGTGAAACCAACATCCACGATTGTCGTGATTAACGCGGCCTCGCATACGAGGAGCACCGCCACCCCGTTGATTGCGTCGTTCCTCCCAATCGCCGCTGTCGTCCTGACCACTCGACTGATCCGCATTCTGTTTCGAGCCGCTGGGCTGACGCGGCTTCTTCTTTTTGACTTCCCATTCTGTTTTCACTCCCTCCAGAAGATCGTTGACAGCACGATCCAAATCTCCGTCGCTATCGTGCAAAGCCATGATCACTTCGTCTTCCGAACGTCGAGTCATATCCATGACCTGCTTGATACGCTCCTTCAGGACAGGATCCTCACCCCCCGCCATTCTGGTGTCGATGATTTGTGCGTGCCGGATCTGATTAGTGTTTTGCTATATAACAATCGTTACAGACAACTTTCCTTAAAATGTCAGTTCGACAATTTTTTATCAATATTATAATACATATTTAACATCCTGTTTACTTCTTATCTACCTTTAGTCATTTAATCATACAGATAAAATATTTCGTTACAGAGAAGAAAGGAATCTTTTATGTCAGTATTCGATATCAATTTATCTACAGCAGCCAAGATATTTCTTATCAGAAACTATTATTATAGATCCCAATTGCCAAGTATATATTGTATATGTTTCTATAGATATACATTAGATAATATAAGATAAATGAAAGAATTTGTACCTGAGCCTTGTCATGTTTTGTCGAATCTGATTTAGCTTGATGATGATCTGATTTGCCGTGTTGTGATTTGTTTTTATTGGTGCCTCTTCCACCAGAGGACACCAAAGATTTGTTGCTTGAACTCATTGCCAACTAAAACCTCACGCACTCACGATATCACACTATGTACACTCTCTATTTACAGTCTGAAACAGAATACGTTTGCTATTACATATATATACATACAATTTGTGTCGTTGAGAGAATTAACTATTTGATTTCCAATAATGCAAATATTCTAGAAGCATTGTAACAGAGAATGCAAAGACAAGTAATATGTTAATTAGAATCTGAATATGTAGTAAGCGTCTTGTCCTGTACAAAACAAACTATAACTTTTAGAACACAAGTGATATCACAGTCGAGTTGTATTTGCAAATATTCTAAAAATATCCTTCTAAAACTCCCAACAATATTAGTTATTTACTTTTATATTCCTTTTAATAGTATTTTTTGATTTGAAAATTGATTTTGTCTTTATATAAGTTATATATATATATATTTCATATATATATATATATATATTTCATATATATATATATATATTTCATACATATATATATATATTTCATACATATTATATACATATACATATATATATATATATATATATATATATGTGCGTGTGTGTGTGTTACTTTCTCTTAAAGAGCTTGTAAAATTTATCTTAAGACAAAGAATTCAGTTGTGAGGAACATCTTATCACTGATATTAAAAGCAAGATAAAATAATAATTAATGAAAATCTGACCACCTGTGCACTAAATATAAAAATTAACAAAATATTATCACTGATACATTACTACTAAACATTTCCAGATTGATTCATTAATTATGTATAAAGTGGATCTCTCTTTGTGCAAAATTTTGTGAAAAATACGCGTGGAGGCTCACGAGAGTACCAAGGCTACCCTACTAAAGGTTAGGATCATTTAATAACGATAAACGGAGGATGAAAAAAAAACTCGATTTCAGAGGAACGATGACGAAAGTTGAACGGAATGCTCGTCGCCACGACGATTTACCGCGATAAAGAAAAACGAGGAGTCCGCCACTTCGTTCCACGAAGTATCGCAGAGGTTTCCACGAAGTAGATTTCGCAAGTGTCTCTCTCTCTCTCCCAGGACGATCTACTCGAGCGAGCGATCCCACGTTAGGATCCCCTGGCGGGAAACCCTGCGTCCTGCCGATTTTCGCGAGAAAATAATTTCCACGGTCGGGATGAAGAAAAAAACAGGAAAAAAAAAACACTTTGTCGGGCGCGTCGTCGCACGCCGTTATTATTACACGGATGCGAGAGAGGGTCCCCGTGCGAAGAGAAAGAGAGAGAGAGACAGAGGGGGAGAGAGGAGCGAGCAGAGACAAGAGAGTCAGAGCCTCTCGCGTTTTCGACGCGCGCGCGCGCGCGCACGCACGATTTCCTCTCGCGAGGATGCTTTTTTTTCACAGAGCCATGTGCACGGGAGAAGACGCCATTTCTGCCACGGTGGCGAGAGAGAGAGAGGAAGGCTTTTGTCAACCGTCGTCGCGCGGCGTCGATGCATCGATGGACTCCCGCGGCCACGATGGAGTCGCGGAATGATGGCCGGAGCCGTGAAAGAAGGATCGTCGCCCTGCTCGCGCGGGGGGGAGGCTAAACTCACACGGTTCGGTTTACTCTCGTGGACGGTGCGTCCGCCTACGGGTTTCGGAGCGCGGAAGCCGTTTACGGGACTCACGGCACACCTCGGCGCTTGGGGCCGTGGCGCGCGTTAAACTACGAGAAAAAACAACGAATTCGCCTCGTACCTGCGTTAATGCGCTCAAAACGCAGCTCGGTCACGTGACCGCTCGGGGTCCCCCTTCCCTGATGCACCAGGCACCTAACCAGCGCGCACTGCTTCTCTTCCACGGGGCTCTTTATCGGAGGGGGCGGGGGGGGGCTCTCTCTCTCCCTATATGCGCAGCTTTTATATCTCATTCAGGTCTGGCAACCTTTAAGGCGGACTGGACGCGCCACGTTTCACCGCCTGCCTTGACGCGGGCAACCACGGAAGTCTGTGCCCGGAAGTTGCGTTTGTGTATAGGGTGCGTTCGAAAATTCACTGCCAGTACCTGGATACTTGTTAGGCCGGATCCACAATAGGTGTAGTATAGCCTTAGGCCCTGCGCACAATAGAGAAAATATTAGGAATAGGAATGAAATAGGATAAACATTAAATATTTGGAATTATTTTATTTTGAAACAAAAAAAAAAAATTAATCCCCAAAATTTTTTGCACTTAAAACGAAACAAATATATATATTCTGGCATTAGAGAGAAAGAGAAACCGAAGACCACGGTCTTATATACAGGTCAGGACGCTCGTTGGAATAAAGCCTATCGCACAATAGAAAAGTACAGGCAATAGGAACAGGGAATAGAAATTATCCACCAATAGGAGCAGGGAATAATATCTATTCCCTGCTCCTATATATATATATATATATATATATATATATATATATATATATATATGTATATATATATGAGCAGGGAATAATATCTTAGAATTTTAGTATCAAGTTATGAAAAACATTTATTGGTAATTGCTAAATATAAAACTCGAAAGTATGGATTGTGGAATAAAAAAAAATACTTATTTAATTATTATTTAATATTATACTTCAAGTTTTATAATATTTGGCTTGCCTCTTTTGTGCAGCACTCTGCTTTTTGACATCTTGTTTTGTTTGTTTAGGATATTGTCTCATTGGCATTCTTAAATAACATTTTATAGTGAACGATAAAGGATCTTGAGCATGCTCTTTGCATGGAAACGAAAACTTATAACTATTTAACATTTCGTTCACAGTCTCGCTATATACATTTGGTGAATACACATGCTTTGAAAAAGAGGATTGCTGGGAGAATGTTATAGATGTTCGTATAGCTTTTCTACAACTTTTGCAGGCAAAATATTTTTCTATTTGTTTGTAGATGTATTCTGAAATGAGAACGATAATGCATAGTAAAACAAACCTTTGCCAACCCACATAACAATATATATCCGAATGCTTCACAAGCGAATAGAAGCATGGGAAAAAAAGTATTGCTCTTTTCGATTAAAGACTATATGCTCGGGAGGCTATCAATTGCCAACAATGCTGATTGGCCAGTTGCAAATAAGGCTCTTTGATTGGTCAACAGTGTTGGTTACCCTAGGCACCGGTCAATATAATTGGTGTGCGCAATTGAACTGTGTGCCATTGAACCTCTCCCATATGCTCTCCGTTTTCCTGTAATAAACTTGTCATATGTTTGCCAAATATAGTTTTGCAATAAATCTGTAACGTAGTAAATTATGCAGTCAACGACAGGCGCATGAGAATAATCATGTTCGATGACATTAACGAATTCCCATTCAATTTCTTCGATTAGCCCATCCAATCTCGCCTTCAAATCTAACAGAGATGTTTTAGTCGGCTTTTCGTAAATACTTCGTAATTGGGAGCGTCCCGTTTGACCACGTTGCTTTTGACCACAGCCAATTATATTGACCGGTGTATAGGGTTTTTTACTAGATCTACCTATCAGAGAGTTCTGTGATCAAAAGCAACGTGGTCAATCGAATCCCACTCTTCGTAATTCAGATACAGTGATGAATGTTTTCGGATGTGATGTCTCCGTGAGAGTGCAATTACCGCTTGCAGGTGGTTTCAAAATACTGTACGTCGACGGTAACTTATATAAGAATGTTGGAGTAGAAGGATGATGGCTCCAGCAGCCTGGCGAATTATTCCAAAAAATTTCTATAAACAATTACAAAAATTCTTCAGTGCTCAGAAATAAAAACAAAGCAAGGTATATAAATTGAAAATTGTACATACCTCTAATGAGAGAGAATTCTGGTTAATTCGTCCAGTCAATCTGTATTGGAAATTATATTCATCACAGACAGATAACGCCGTATAGTTCTGATACTGGGTATAGGCAAAACTTCGTTTTTTCGTAAAAATTCGTATGCACTTGGTGATTGGATATGCATTAGAATGCAGAGCATAACCCATTCTTCCGTGTATCGACGTCCTTTCGAATTTCTTTTCTGTGCTGTAGCCATAATCTCTTTAACACACATTTTTTGCTTATCTGATATATTTAATTCCTCACATTTTTTGAATACATTTTCTTCCTTGAGCTCATTTATCTGTGCCTGCTGAGATAGTATTCTACTTCTCAGAATCTCAATTCTTTTCTTCGCACGTTTCAAGGCGTTCTGTTGGCGATAAAGCTTGTTTTTCCACATATTCTGTAAAGTCTGATGTTTCAGGGTCATTTTTTGTCGTCGTTTTTTGTAAGAAATATATTTCTTCACGTTTCTGCAGGCATCGCATTGTCGTTTATCCGTGATGATTGGACATCTATTATGACGCAACTGATTTAAATTGTCGGTGTACCCAATTTTTTCGGTTATCAAATTGATGTCGTCAAGCATGGAAATACCACAGCAAATGTTTAAGCTTGCGAATTTTTCGAGAGTTTTATTTATATCTGCCAAGCTATCAAATTTATCAGGAAAAGAGAATACCAACGGATTCACACGTTTGCCATTTGCTAAGCAACGAGTTTTCATGTCTGCGTCAATAATCATGCTTCTTCTCATAATAGGAAACATGACATCATCATCATCTTTCCAATAAAGCTCGTACAGAGCAATATAGTTTTTGGATGATGGTGTTGCGAAATACCAATTTGCCGGTGTTTTTATCACAGACGGGTTCTCCAGTAGTTCGATAAATAAGTTGTGCTTGTGTAAAATCGTGGTTTCTTGAGTGATTACAGCTGTTCTGTTCTCGGTATCTGTACACACATTAATTTCAGGATCATTTTTCATTGTAGGCATTGCGAAGGATTCGACAATAGATGATAGACACATTTCATTCCTCTGATTTTGTCCATTTTCCGAGATTTTTGTCAAATTATGCGATGCCTGAACTGTATTGAGCTGCTTGCCCGTTATGTTTTCATTTCCTTTCAGGTTCTCTTCGTTACTGCTTTCATGCTGCGGCAGTACTGACTTTTGAAATGGAAATATAGTAGGTATGGCGTTCATCACTAGTCGAGCACATTTCAATGGAACCTATGTACAATAATATACTCTACATAAAATATTTATCCATATTATTTCATGCAGATAGAACGACATATAACATCTTACCTCGGCAAGCACATTGCCGCTTTCATCTTTGTGTTTGTAACTCCGAATAATAAGATCACCGCGAAAATGCTTTTCACAAACAACATGTTTTGTCAACAATGGTTTTGTTAATCGGATAGATTTTTGCCACTCTTCTCTCAATTCGTTATTTTTAGGTGCAGAAAAAATTGAAAATTTGGCCCTGCAGCTTGCATAACCTGTATTGCACCCAGGCACAATACATTTGTTTGGCATTTTAAGCGTTATGTTTTTGTCCGATTTTAACAACTTATTAACTTTTTGATACTTTATTTTTAACAACACTTCTACTTCTTCAGTCAAATAAATATTCTACTCGAATCTTTATTATGTACATTGGATCACTCACCAAAATCTAAAATTAGCATAAAACTATCGAAATTTAAACGATCTGCGCTTGCGCACATTGAATTCGTGCGAAAAATAGGTCTGTTTGTGTTGCTTGCACTTTCTGTACTCAGTCTTCGCTTTCTCTTTTTCTCTAATGCCAGAATATATATTTGTTTCATTTTAAGTGCAACAATTTTGGGGATTTCAGTCAACACGAACATACCTAATTTTCGTATGTGAAATGGGAGGCTATCAATTGCCCACATTACTGATTGGCCAGTTGCAAATAAGGCTCTTTGATTGGTCAACAGTGCTGGTTACCCTAGGCACCGGTCAATATAATTGGTGTGCGCAATTGAACTGTGTGCCATTGAACCTATTCCGTGAAAATGATGATGCGCGATCCTGATTGGTGTATATTTTAAATGTAAAAGTATACACCAATCAGAAATCGCGCAGCATCATTTTCGCATACGAAAATTTTTCGCGTGAACTCAAGAATCGAGGTGAATTTTGGCGGTGAATTTTGGAACGCATCCCTAGTTATTTACAACATGGTAGAATTCTATTGGTGGATAATTTCTATTCCCTGTTCCTATTGCCTGTTCTTTTGCATTGTGCGATAGGCTTTAAACCTTTTCACGTGCAATGGTTTATATAGCTATGGCGTATTATGAATAGGTTTAGTTGTCGAGATAGTTTTGAGAGTTGGGTTATGCGTGATTGGTAAATATATTTTAATTTTTTAGTGATGTATTAATTAATTTTACTCTTAGAAAAGTATAAAGAGCAAAGATGATATTTATGATTTTTACAAAATATTTAATCGATTTTGTTTAAGTGACGTGATATTTTACTTATTAAAATTTTTGTGGGATTACAAAACTATAGATAAGAAGGACAGATAAGATGAGCAGTGAAACTCAGATTGCAAGTATAGTAAATGATATTTTGGTAAGTGTTAAAAGATATTGTTTTTAGACATAATATGTATGTATGTGTATGTTTATTTTCTCTCTGTTTATAATTTCGTTATGAAATCTTGGATAGGATCTTAATTCTTGAGTTCAAGATATAAAAAGAAATTAATAACATATATGATAATTTCTTTTCTATTTATACATTGTATTATTTATATATTTTAGAAAGTGGAGGCGATAGAGGAAGCATTTAGTTGCGTTCTTGTTCATCAGCCTAACAATGAAAGCGAGAAAATAACAACATGGCAAAACGAACTAAAAGGAGTTATGACTGGGTTAACAAAGGAACAGCAGGAAGCTGCTGTTCGTCAGTTCCTTTCAATGGCAGCAGCTATGACTAATCATAGACGATTACAGTTATTGTTATCGCTGTTGCAAAATTTAGTGCAATCAAACTTTTTGCCCGCTAGGTATATTTTCAGATAAATTAAATCTTCGTCTTTATCTATTCATTTTTTTCCATTTAAATTGTCTTTTGTGAATTTTTTCAGGTTAGTATGCGAATGTATTTTGAGTTGTGATAAATTGCAGTATCAATTGGAAGATTTTTGGGTTGAATGCTTTGTTCTCATTCGACATATCATTGGCGGTGTTGATTATAAAGGAGTCAGAGAGATCATGAAAGTAGGTTCTCATTAATAAACGGTTTTTGTCATATTTTCAATGTGCATGTGAAACATTACAAATTTCACAATACTTACAATCTGGATCAAGTACTGAATATTGAAATTACTTACAAAGATATACTTATTTTCCTACATTTTGTTTTACTAGGGATGCAAAGAAAAAGCACAAACTATACCAGCTCGATTAGATGCATCAGTACAACCGCAATTAAAAGCTTTAGAGAATGTTATTGAATATATTTTCGATAGAAATGCGTGCTTACTGCCAGGTTATTTTATTGTCAATGAGATACAGAAAGCTTATCCTGATAGCAAAAATTGGCCTCATTGGGTAAGTAACAAAAGTAATCAAATTTAATAATATTAAATAATATTATGAATATTACATTCCTAAATTATATAAGATTTGTGCTAAAGATTATTCATACATTAAAATATTCCTCGAAATATATATTCTAACAAGACTCGCATAGAATCAAAATAAACTGAATTTTGAAATCGTATATACAATTTTAAACATTTTTATTAAATAATAAGCTACTTTGTTACTAACATGATAATAAATAGATTTATTCTCTTTATAATAATAATAATTGAATAAAAAGATATATATATAGAAGAGGGTTTCTATGAGAAATGCTTTAAATACCTTATAAAATTTGCAAAGAAAATGTTGCTTTTTCACTGCTTAGTTTTACATATATATATATACACGTCTGTTCCAGAAGCTGGCAAAATTGCTCTCCAATTTTGTCGAAAGTTTTCGAAACACTGCGCAAATGGTATCTATAGTAGGGCACTCAAAGATGTTACCAGTAGTGGAACATACAGGATACGCAGATCACTTGATTAATCCCTGGTTGTTGGATCCTACTACATTGAAATTTTCTTTGAAAGGAAACTTACCTTACGATCCAGATTTACTTAAGCCTCAAACAGAATTGCTTCGATATGTTCTAGAACAACCATACAGCAGAGATATGGTTTGTTCGATGCTTGGTTTACAAAAACAGGTAAGACTGTACGGTCAAAATATATATATATGATGATGGAGAGATATAAATATGGACGCTGATGATATGTAAAAATAATTGAGAATGAAAAAAAGAATTAAATATGTTTATGTGAGGTTTTAATTTTGCATACTGAAACGCATTTCTCAAGTTATACGTATTGGAGAGCATTGTACAATGACCTGAATACATTTTTTTTCGTGTAACAGCATAAGCAACGATGCATCGTCTTGGAAGAACAACTGGTGGAACTAGTCATATTCGCGATGGAACGGGCCGAGAATGAATCTTTACCGGCGGAAGGAACGGACGGGACAGTCGCTAATCATTGGGTGTGGTTGCATCTATCCTCGCAGCTCATCTACTTCATCCTCTTCCAATTTGCGTGTTTCCCGAGTATCGTCATGGCGATACACGACAAATTGGCGGGCAGAGACTTGAGAAAGGGCAGGGATCACCTGATGTGGGTCCTCCTGCAATTCATTTCTGGCAGCATTCAACGAAATCCATTGTCAAACTTCTTACCTGTACTGAAACTGTACGATCTTCTTTATCCGGAGAAGGAACCTTTACCCGTCCCGGATTATACCCAGGCACTGTGCACTCATCAGATGGCCATTACATGTATATGGATACACTTGCTGAAGAAAGCTCAATCCGAACCGGTCTCCAACATTCACAGACCTATACCGCACACGTTGAAGGTCCATCACGAATTTTTGCAACATCTAGTTATGCCAAACACGTCTCTCTGTATGGGTTCGGACTATCGCATCGCGCTCTTATGCAACGCATATTCGACGAATCAGGAATACTTTAGTAGACCGATGGCGGCGCTGGTCGATACTATTCTGGGTACGCAGAAGAATCAGCAGCAGCAACCATTGCAAACCTTGCAGAATACCGCGGCGCTAGCGAACGGTCCGACGACGCCGCTCTCGATGTCTATCCTGGATTCATTGACCGTACATTCAAAAATGAGCCTGATTCACAGCATCGTCACCCACGTGATCAAGTTGGCGCAATCCAAGAGCAATATGGCGTTAGCGCCGGCACTGGTCGAGACCTACAGCAGACTACTGGTGTACACGGAGATCGAGAGTCTCGGCATCAAGGGATTCATCAGTCAATTGCTGCCGACGGTCTTCAAATCTCACGCCTGGGGTACGCTGTACACCTTGCTGGAGATGTTCAGCTACAGAATGCATCACATCCAGCCGCATTACAGAGTTCAGTTGTTGTCGCACCTTCATAGCCTCGCGGCGGTGCCGCAGACCAATCAGACGCAGCTTCATCTGTGCGTCGAGAGCACGGCTCTACGACTCATCACCGGTCTGGGTTCGGCGGAAGTCCAGCCGCAACTGTCTAGATTTCTGTCGGAGCCAAAGACCCTCGTGTCAGCGGAATCGGAGGAGCTTAATCGGGCGTTGGTGTTAACGCTAGCGCGTTCCATGCACGTGACCGGCACAGGCGCTGACAGTCTCAGTGGCACGTGGTGCAAGGAGTTGCTGAACACCATCATGCAAAACACGCCGCATTCCTGGGCGAATCACACCCTGCAGTGCTTTCCGCCTGTTCTGAGCGAGTTCTTCCAGCAGAACAGCATAGCGAAGGAGAACAAGCAGCAGATTAACAAGGCGGTCGAGGAGGAGTACAGAAATTGGTCGTCCATGAGCAACGAGAACGACATCATCGCGCACTTCTCCGTGCCCGGCACGCCGCCGTTGTTTCTATGCGTCCTGTGGAAAATGATACTGAAGACAGACTGTATCAGTCCTATCGCTTACAAGATTCTCGAGAGAATCGGCGCTAGAGCGCTGTCGGCCCACCTTAGGAAATTCTGCGATTACCTGGTATTCGAGTTCGCGAACAGCGTCGCCGGTCAGCACGTCAACAAGTGCGTCGACAGTATCAACGACATGATCTGGAAGTACAACATAGTGACCATTGACAGATTGATACTCTGTTTGGCGCTGAGAACCCAGGAGGGTAACGAGGCGCAGGTGTGCTTCTTCATCATACAGTTGTTACTGTTGAAGGCGGCGGAGTTTAGAAATCGATTGCAGGAATTCGTCAAGGAGAACTCGCCGGAGCATTGGAAGCAATCGAATTGGCACGAGAAGCATCTCGCCTTTCACAAGAAATTCCCGGAGAAGTTTGCGCCTGAAGGCATCATGGAGCAGACCAGCGGCGGACCTAATCAGTATCAAAGTCTACCCGTATACTTCGGGAACGTGTGTCTTCGTTTCTTGCCAGTTTTCGACATAGTGGTCCATCGGTATCTAGAGATACCGCCTGTTATCAAAAGTTTGGAGATCTTGTTGGAACATCTGGGCTGCTTGTACAAATTTCACGGTACGTCAAGTCAACGTCATCTTCGAAAACTTTTAAATGTACTTTCTTTTCCCGTTTTACTACTGTTAATTAGAGAAAATAGACTTTTTCTTCTCGTAATGCGCAGATTGCACAGCAAATAAAATTTTTTTTTTTTAATCAGAAACAATTATGATTCATTAATATTTTCAGATCGGCCCGTCACGTATCTTTACAACACGCTGCATTATTATGAAAGGAAATTGCGAGACCGACCGTTGCTGAAACGTCGATTGGTGTCCGCTGTTTTGGGATCGTTGCGGGAAATCAGAGCGCCCGGATGGGCGCTTTCCGAGGCTTATCAAAAGTACATGGTACGCTTTGGCGACGACGCAGTGCAATGGATACCAGAATTAGATTATTACATTCGCCTCGTACAAAGGATCGTAGAAAGTGAGGCGACAAAAATTTTCGTTTACGCATGATAATTTGTATTTTTATTTTATTATCTGATTTTCTGAAACTGAAAAGGGCGAAGCTTCTTGTGTTTACAGTCTTGAAGTTTCTAATTTTTTTTCCTCATTAAAAATGAATCAAGAGTTTATTTTCATATTAACATGAATTCTTTGAGAAATTTCGAATTTTTCTTAAAGATGGAATTATAAATGATATAATTTTAACGAAGCATATATGTTAAAGCAATGTCTGGCACGGCTCATTTTCCTGCTACCGATTGGAGGTTCAACGAATTTCCAAATCCAGCGGCACACGCGTTATATGTGACCTGTGTGGAACTTATGGCTCTTCCAGTCGCTGCAAATTTAGTGGCCAATTCTTTATTGGACGTTGTCGCTAAAGGGTACTGTCGTTTTTAAATTTTCAAACACTTTCTTACAATCATGTTACTATCTCAGTGCGATTTTCAACGTAGAACTTGTGTTCCATGTATAACTTTATCTATTATTTTTATCCTATACACAGATATACTGTCGTGCCATCAGACGAGATACATTTGTGGATAAATTGCGTCGGTTTGCTGCTAGCGGCGCTGCCGGAATGTTATTGGTCAGCATTACATGAGCGTTTAGTGGAGACCATCAGCAGTCCTGGTCTAGCTAATTGGCAATACAATAACTTGACGCCATTTCAGATGTTTAATTTTAACACTACGCATAACAGCTTACTAGAAAATAAGTACAGTTACATGCTCGCACTGGCACATTCAGTGTGGCATCACGCAGGTGTAGGACAGATCACAACAATGCCTCAGTAAGTACTGATTCCATATATACATATTATAATGAACAGGTTTAATATTTTTTATTGTTTTTATATTTTAATTATTTTAGCTTTTAGAAATAGAAATTATATACTTGTAGCATAATTATTATACTCGTTATTGTATATTGTGTATTCTTATTGTATTGTAAATTAATAAAAAAATATTTCTTTACAGGTTTATCAAAGAGAAACTGCAGCCAGTTGTGAATAGCGAAGAACAATTGATATATGCTTGCCATTTGATTGGCCCTACATTAGCAAGATTTAATGCAGAACGGCCACATTGTGTAGTCGAACTTGCCGTCTCTCTCTATGAGATGTTGGAACGAGTTGACCACACTCAATCACATTTGAATTATATGGATCCAATTTGTGATTTATTGTATCCTTTACATATATTATATATACAATCATTAAAATTTCACACGAATTTGACGGACCACGTGCATGCTTGCGCGCGCGCGCGTTTGTGTGTGTATGAAACACTTTTAACAAGAATTAAGAATTTGGTAAGCTCTCAATGTGAAACACAAATTTAAATTTCAACGGGCTAGAAAGACCACTCCGGTATTTTTCTCGCCTATGCTTCTTTAGAGGGGTCATTAGGGGGGTTTATTAAAAAAATCTCGAATTTTTTAAGATTTATTTTAATTACTTGGTATCGCACCAAGGAAAATTTGTGCTCTGTGCACAGCTAATCAGTTTCAATGAAAAATTAATTTTCCTTGAAACTGATGCATTATTATCTGCGTCTGACACTTTTTAGCCCGTTGAAATTTAAACTTTAACAAGTTTCGCCAAATATCTTTATTTTTCATCTGATATATCCAACCAAAAGATTGTAAAAGATTACATATGTAAAGTAGTAACTGCGTTATATATTAAAAATAAAATTAAAATTATTAAAAATTTAAAATTATAAAATTAAAAATAATGCATTTCTATAAAATTTTACTCGGAAGATATCAGATCTTGTTTCCTAATATTTTTATTATCAGCTCAAACATTTTTACAATCGGATCAATACACATACATGTATCCTTTTCATTCACACATGTTTTCCTTAATGACTACAATAGATATCACATCAAGTACATGTTTGTTGGTGATATGATGAAGAACGAAGTGGAATGTATTATACGAAGACTGAGGCCTGCATTGCAAATGAGGCTGCGTTTCATCGCTCATATAAATATAGAGAAAATTCATACATCCTGAGACACAATTATTCCCGCAACAGCGGGAATAACGCCGTGACGTCGTGTATTGTTCGGCTTTCCGGATTAAGTATCATAATCCGATCATTCCAAAGTAGAATTATTAACTCGAAATAATAAATAAGTATAAGAAATGTATATTTCTTTTATTCTAAATGTATATCTTATACTTGACATAATCGATTATATACGCGAATAAATAAAAAATGTGTGTTTGACTATTGCTTTTTTTTTTTCCTTTCAATATATTTCCAATTCTTTTGTCTTTATTTTTTTTTCTTTTATTATATTATTATGCCAACTCCTCTTAGGAGAGTCCAGACAGTTTTTAGAGATTTCATCCTGTTTATATATATAAAAAAAAAAGAAACCTTATTTACGTAGAGAGATGGCGCCGTTATCACAAGCGAAAATTTTCGTTGAATTGGAATTCGACGACACGACGTAATTATCAATCTGTAGCCGCGAAAGAATTATTTAAATGAGTTCCTTCAGTTCCTCGCATCGGGCAAATGGTAAGTTTATCTTTGCGACAAGCGAGTCTATCGAGAGAATGTCTTTTAACAAAGAATATTATTCACAAAATCAGCAGCGCCTGTCATGTCATATCTGTCATATTTCCTTCTCGCAAAAGTTTTCATTTAATGACATTGATGATCTGCAACTTTCATCACTCGTCCAGGTCTGCAACCCTCCGTTATAGATTTAGCATTTATATCTCTATCATAGTTGTAATTGAAGTCTGTGTTATCAGATTCGCTTGATAGCGACTATTTTCCAATATCAATTGTCTAATCAAAAGATTAGACAGTTCTTTTTTCACAGAATAAAACTTAAAAAGTAATTATGCAAATAGTTTATTATATTGACATTGCACTCAAATTTGTCAATCATCTCGACTCTTCTTGAGACAAAAGATACGAGTGCGATTGAGAGATATATGTTTATGAATCGCATTGAAAAAGCAACTCCTTGAATCCGTATTCAATCAACTGAAGAAAAACTAATAAGACACTCTCTACCCTCTAACGCACTTCTTTTCCAGCTTCTTGGTGGAATAAGGCATGCGCTGAGGCAGCAGATAGAAGAAAAAAAGCACTAGGTAGCTATCGAAGAAATTTTTCATATGACAATTACTTGGAATTGAAGAAATCAGAAGCTGCTGCAAAACGTACTTTTAAAAAGGCCAAGAAACAAGGTTGGACATTTTTCTGCAGTTCTCTTACTTATCGCACCCCTCTGTTTCATATGTTTGGAAAATTGCCAAACATTTTAAAAACAGACACCTCGGATCTATTCCCCCTTCGATCAATTCTAATCGTGAAACTCCAGCAAATGTCTAAAGCATCATAGACTCTATGCACTTTCCAGTATTATATGAAAGATTTTCCTGAGCATATATACATGTGAAATCTTTAAGAGAATTCTTTCATTTTGAAAGAAATTAAATCTGTTATTAAATCTGCCAAGGTCAGGTCTTCTCCAGAGATTGATCAAATAGATTACAAGATCATCTCTTTGCTGCCAGAACAATACATCAGAACAAACATCGATTTATGCAGCTCAGATCAAAATACATTCTTAAATCTCTTCAATGAACTTCTTTTTATATATATGGCCTTTACTAGCCATAAAAAATAAAATCCCTGGATCGTGACACTTAAAGCTTCTCCTTCATTTTATTTCGACTGTAATAAATTCATATTTCTCGACACAAAGTTCACAAAGTTCTTCTGCAGTGGCTGATGAAATAAGAAACTCTCCAGTTCCTCAGCTGACTTTCCTCTCTTATTACAAATATCTTATGGAGGATTGTAAAATATTTTACATAGCCTCAAAAGAGACAGGATGAAACAGGAAGCAGGACATTATGCGGGATTTGCAATCTACTCTCCCTCTCTGCAAATTTTATTAAGGACCTCTTCACATGTCTCTGTATACACTGCAAAAATTCTAATCGTTTTACATGAACTCATTGCCTCCAAAGATATCACAAAATTTGTCATCTTTACGGATTCCCGCAGATGGAAACTTCAGCCTACACAGATCTCGTTAAACAACAAAATTGTTCCCATCTGGTGTCAATAAAAGAGAGGAAGAAGAAAAAGAAGAAAAAGAAGAAGAAGAAGAAGAAGAATACAGATCACACAGCAAAAACACATATTATATTGAGATCTCTCCTAATTTTTGTTTCAGGCTCCAAAAAGCCAGAGGAAGTGAAGGGTCAAGCGCGTTTGTACAGTATGAAATATTGTCCTTTTGCTCACAGAGTACGACTCATACTTACTCTAAAACAGATTCCGCACAACATTGTCAATATTAACTTGCAGAATAAGCCAGACTGGTATTTTCAAGTATGAATTGAGTCATTTTTAACTGACAAATATAGTTTTTTTTTTTCCTTGCTATTTGTACAAAGATACTTTTGTTTTAGATTCATCCAGAGGGCAAAGTGCCAGCTTACGTAGACGCAGATGGTACAGTAGTAACAGACTCTGTTGCAATAGCAAACTACTTGAATCAAAAATATCCTGTGCCTCCTTTATACAACGATGAAACAAAAAGTCATGATTTAGAGTTATTAGATCATTTTTCTAAGGTATTATAATAACGACATTGACTTAATTTTTTTTTGAGGTGCGAAACAGCTTTTTAATAATTGTTTTGTTTTTCCTACAGATTATGGATACTTTCTCGAATTGCATACATTACAAGGATAAAAGACAGTTTGAAGAGATTCTAGTTGAGACAATGGACAATTTACAAGAATTTGAAGAAGAGCTTGGTATACGCAAGACATCATTTTTTGGAGGTTTGTAGAACTCTATTCTTTTTTTCTTTCTTTGGTCACCTCTTTCTAGAATTATTAAATCATGTTTTGTCTATTACTTTTTTGACTCTAAGCAATAAGTATGATTTATGTCTTATAAAATATTTATTTTTACATTTTTAATTTTTCTTATTTTATAAAATGTTTGTTTTAGGAAATAATCCTGGTATGTTGGATATTCTAATGTGGCCCTGGTTTGAACGTGCAAAGGCTCTGACTATACTTTACAAACAGCGTGCAAGTCTTGACAAGGAAAGATTTCCTAATCTTGTAAGTATACGATATTTAATATAATTGTTTATATTTATCAACAATTTGGGTAAACATTTACTATAGTTTGATCTTGAAAACTTGCTCACAGCACGAGCAACATTTTTCTCAAAATTTATTTCTTTAACGTCATATAATATTATGAATAATTCTCTTATTTATATGAAAATAAATTGTTAATGTTATTAATTAATTTTCATAAGCTACTGATAATTTGTGTAATTAGGTAAGTAATCGTCTAAATAATGATAATAAATTTGTTAATGAGAAATCTCATTTTTTTTGCATCGAATCTATTTTTATTACAACTTAACATATATATATATGTCTCTGGCACAAAATTACATTAATGAACTTTTTATCGCATTTGAGAAAATTAATTATTTATTAATCACTGTTTTTGCTCTGTTTCAGATGGATTGGTTGGATGAAATGAAAAATCAGTGGTTTGTCGAGGAACATAAATGCTCGTATGAAAAGTTTGCAAAATTTATAGAAGCTTCAAAAGCGGGAAACGTTGATTACGACAATATTTAAACATATTTACGTAATATATCGTAAAATGCCGCAAGAATAAACAGTATTGCTTAATGTAAATTGACATATTAACATGACAGTATTAACATTCCAATGGTATTAACATCGATAATATAAAAATAGTATTAACATCGAATACTCTTCCTTATCGCATTTGACTCGTATGTGTTCAATTTTGTAAGTTTAATATTTAATAATTAATACTTAATATTTTTATACTCTCTCTTATTTTTTTAAATATATATTATACTGCACATATAGCAACGCTTCTTATAATTTATTTATATAACTATTATGATACAAAATAGCTTATATGATGCGCTCTAATTTAAATAAAGTAATTTAATATTAAATGTAATTAAATATGATACTTCATACACTATTAAGTGCATTCTGCATTTTAACAAGGTACTAACGGAGCACACAATTGTATTGTGTGCTGTATTATAATTATTGCAATCGCTGTTAATGTAAAGTTGCGAGTTATAGCATTTATAATACGCATTGATCCCTCACTATTTATTTGTTTTTTAGTCAATAATAAACTTTAACAGTAATAAACCTTTGATGTATGTAAATACATTCCTTGTTTTTACATTTCGTTTTTCTACAATACACCGCTATTTCAAACGCTAAAAAAATATTATATGGTCTTTTTTGTTTGAATTTAGAATTAATAAGAATTAATAATATAAATAAATTGAATTTTATTTCTATCGTGCATGGTTTAATGTACTTTAAAATTATTCTACGTGGAACAATTTATGATGAGTGACAATTTATTATAATAATTAATTAATTATGAGAAGTTTGCTGCTCCGATTATTTCGATATTTTATTAATGTCAAGAAGTGAACTTTGGACAAAAAATTATCACGAGCGTTTTTCATACAGAATCGGTTCGTCTGTGATACAAAATGTATGTATGTACAATCGACCTGATATATTCAGAATCGAAATTCTCCCACATTTCATGTTATCTTCCTAATAAAAAGTGCGGGGAAAAAGGCAATTGTCGCACAATCATTGCCAGGTATGTTACATATATTGTTTTATGTAATTAGTGCCGTCGATATTATACTTTCTGCATTTTCACATATTGTAATAAAAATATTACTCTTGAATTTTATTATATTGTATTAAAAATAATACTGTCGTTGGTATAATTTCATATATTTGATTTAATAATTGATATAAAAAAAAAAATTATTTTTTTACATTTTCATATTTGAAAATGATATCTTATATATTTTTTCCATTGTATATCTTTATATCAAATAACATGTCATTATTGTTTTAATTATAATGTATTTTAATTCTACAGTTAATTTTTTGAGCAAAAAAATGCATATTAAATTCAAAATTAAGTCAAAATTCTCCAATCATCCCGGCAATTCATCATGCGAGCTTATTATTTATTATTTTATATATTATTTTGTCAATAACACTGTCAATAATGCGTCTAGAGTAAATTATACAAACATTCGAAAGAATATTTAGAAATCATATTAAACAGTTTTTAATGAAGCCAAAATTTATATTGCTATTTGTTATATTTAAAATTATAATTTCTTATACAGTTCTTCATTATTCCGTGTAACGCATTTGTTAGTCTACAAATTTTATAATGAATTGACTATAAAAATTGAAACAAATCGAATGAAATATCAAGAGTATTAAGGAGAGAAGCACCACTTCAGTATCTCGTTTTAGACGCTAAAACTCGTATAATCGTAGCACCGCGTATATCTAAAACCATAATCACATATCCACGTTTCTATTTTTTTGCATCTTCTATTTCTTTATTCTACGAGAAAAAAATATATATTATCATATCTTTGAAATACATCTCTTCTAAGAACACGCTTCGAGCCGAAAGCTTTACAAATCGTATGTACACTAGAATTACCTAGCTATATGAAGCAATATTTACGAATTGTGATAGGATAAAAATAGCTCTTAAAACAGTGTAATCCCCGTAATAGCATACAACATACATCACACAATTTCTCAAACAGTGTAACAGACTATAATATGTCTGGAAAAATATTATCCCATGCTATCGCGACAAAAATCGTTTAAGGCAAGATTTTATTTCGTTAGCGTTATTTTAATTTAAAAAAATTGGATAAGATTTGGAGATATGGTGGCTTAATGATAATTTACTTTCAAAGATTCGAAAAATTAGTTAAAATCCTAAGAGCGATCTTCGCGATTTCTATTGAGATCTAAAATAATCAATTTCTACACTCTCGTATATCTTGTGTAAAATTATAGCTTTTGAATAAAATTAAGGTTCTGAATTATCATTTAATAACAAAATCTCGATCTTATTCAGTTTTTTAGACTTAATAATGGAACTTTAATTTATAACTCAGTTATCCAGATAGTAAAAATAGTCATTTTGATGTCATTTGATGTCAAAATGACTATTTTTGCTACCTGGGTATTGAAATATCTAATATTTCGAAAATTAAAAGAATTACAATAAAAGAGACCAAACGAATGATTTTGTGATAAAGAAAAATTGATATACGTTTTTGACCACAAAAATTACGGTAAAGCACGTTCGGTTTAGTATACCTAGTATGTACAGTTTACATAATTTTACATAAGGCAAATTTACGAACATTTCAACTGAGTATAACTTATTTCTTCTCTGTAGCTAAAACTAACGCAGAGAGAATGCTTAAAAATATATTGAATATGTATCAAATTTACTTTTTTTCTTACATCGGTGATATATCCGGCGTTATCAACAAAAAATGAATTAGCCAAGAATTTAAGAAAATATTGGAGATGTATCACAGATATCTATTATATTACATATAAGAGTGTTTTATATATATATAGGAAATTCCACGTTCAATCGGACAAAAATCGACTTTTTTTGACCTCGTATTCTTTAAATCGAACGAAACTTTTTTTTCACGTGAAATATACATAAAATAAGGAGATACATATTTTTTTATTTGTCCGAAATATTTTTCTTGCAGAAGTTATAAACAACAAAATTTTCATGAAAAATGAAAAAGTTGTCAACTTTAAAAATTAATATATCTGGTTATATTTGTCGTAGAGATATTTTCGAAAATACATTTTAAAGCTAAGGAGACAACCTTCTTTATAAAAATAATTTATTACAATAAATTGTTAATTCCAATTGTTATAAATAATTGAAATGTTTAATAAATTTTTTCATCAAAAAGTACACTTTAAAAAATTTTTGAAATAATACTATTTTATTCTCCACATCATTCTGAAAGTGTACGTATTTTTTATTTTATGGAGAACCGATAGATTCTATTTTTTTATATATTTTTAATAAATGAGACACCGCGCCGTGCTCGACCAAGTAGTGTAGCGCGTCACTGGCCAGACCAAGTAACGTAGCGCGTCCATTTATTAAAAATATATAAAAAATAGAATCTATTGATTCTCTATAAAATAAAAAATATGTACACTTTTAGAATAAAATGGAGAATAAAATAGCATTATTTTAAAAATTTTTAAAAGTGTACTTTTTGGTGAAAAAAATTATTAAACATTTCAATTATTTATAACAATTGTAATTAGCAATTTCTTGTAACTTAAACTATTTTTATAAAAAAGGTTGTCTCCTTAGCTTTAAAATGCATTTTCGAAAATATTTCTACGACAAGTATAACCAGAGATATTAATTTATAAAATTGACAACTTCTTCATTTTTCACGAAAATTTTGTTGTTTCTAACTTCTGCAAAAAAAATATTTCGGAAATAAAACAATACAAATAAAAAAATACGTATCTCCTTATTTTATGTATATTTCACGTGAAAAAAGTTTCGATCGATTTAAAAAATACGAGGTCATTTTTTTGTCCGATTTGACGTGGAATTGCTCATGTACTTCTATTTATGTTTTAAAGTACCGTAATATAATAATGTTATTTTATCAATATTTTAATAACAGCATTAACTATACGCGTATTAATAATTTATTGCATTATATAATTGCTTATCATATATTATCGTATACTATAAATTCAATTTTTGTTGATAACGCGTTCATATCATTAGACATTTTTTGCCGATTTATATTTGCTATATGTTTATATCTTATTTAAATTATTACAATTAATTATATAATTATAAGTTGATGTAAATCTTTACAATTTGTTACAGTTTTACAATTTTTCGCAATTTATTGCTACTTTCAATGTGATGTACAATCGATTTGAATTTATTCTCGTCGACGTTTGCTTCACGGGCGGATAATAATTTTTAGGTATCTATATCTGATAATTCTTATATGAGAATTCTAGAAAAATTTAGCTTTAAAAAAGCGACAATTGTTCTCCGAACAAGTTTATTCTACGAGGTTCTTCAACAATCGAAAATTCATTCATTAACAATCAATGTTGCACTTTATAAACATATATTCAAAACTTATTATCCAATATAAACAAATTATAATGAATTGCTTTTATCTTGAAAATAAATGTTTTACTTGAAAGAATTTTTCAAAAGTAAATTTTCATTATTTGTTATTATTATTGTGTAAATTGAATTAATAACAATTTTTCATTCCTAATTTTTATTAAAATCCGTGTGTCTATATATTTTTATGCTTTTCAAAAATTAAGAAAAATAAACGAGATAACGCGAGAAATAATCACCACTTTTTTCTAAATTAAGTAATTTAATTTGTAATAATCAATGTAGAGTAAAAATGGAACGCGATTTTTCAGATACAAGGTAAGAGCTGTCTATTTAATAATTCTAATATTAATCTGAGACCTTTAAGAGAAAAACAATTATGTCTCATAATTGAAATTCATTATATTATAATTGCAGCCTTTAATGAGTTAAATTTTATTAATTTCCACGTAGACAGACAAATATTTATTCCTATGCAGCACTAATTTTTTCTTTCTGTGAATTACGCGATTCTGAACAATCTGCGCGATTTCGTCCTAATTACGGAACAAGCAAAGAGTGTAGGCGGTTTATTGCAGTATCGACGACATATACTCACACATATCGACGAATATGTATATAATTATCACCAGACAGTGCACTTATTAGGGGGGTTCATTTTTGCTCCGAATGGACAGCGAAACGCCTCCGCAAACGCTTGAGAATTCATCATTATACCGTTGATCCTGAAAATGTACAAACCAATTTCGTTATTTATACTTTATTCGCGATATCATTCGATTCCGATAACAAATCGGAATTAATATTATAATTATTATATTATTATTATTATAGTTTAATATTATACCTCTCTCGAGGTAAACGATAGTCGGACTCAACGGAGGAGACATAGGCCTCGGCAGTCATGTTAACGCAGTACACCTAAAAAATAAATGTATATGCAACAAATAAAAATTCAAAAAATAATTATATATATATATATAAGTAATGTTTTTTTTTATTCTAGTTTTATTTTTAAAATTTTTATTTGTTGCATATGCAGCTTTGGACACTTTTAAGGAAAGGGTTTCTTTTTTTAGAAATATAAGATCATATATTCTTATAATAAGTTCGCGAGTAATAGAGAAGATCGTTGTCTTTATTCACGAACAGATGGAAATAAAAAAAATAAAAAGAAGAAAAAAAAAACGGTGGAAAATGTATAAAAAAAGAGACGTAGAGATCGTCACCTGAGCGGCACTTATAAAGAAAAGTTGGCTTGGACGGAGTCCTTCCAGTCTAGAGAGACTTCGATCCTTCCCGTTCGTCAAAGTGTGCCAAGTCCTGTGAGAAATTTGTAGAGCCCCGATATCCGCGACAATCTCATTCCTCGTCATATTCCAATCAAACTGCACGTGACACGTAAAATCTCGTAAATTCAAACAATACGTCTCCACTTCGCTTTTATTGTCACGATGCGGCGCATCTGTTTTTTTTTTCTTTGCCCGAAACGGAAATTTGCGTGTGCCACGTACCTGTACGGCAACGTCACTTCCGTAAGACCGAACCTTACGCCAGAAGCTTCTAGCGTAAAATCTCGCGACGCACTCTATCCTGGTCTCCAATCGCTTCCAAGAGTCCGGCTTGATCCAAAGCCACTCGTCGATATTTGGATCCGGATCTACGGGCGATTTACGACGGTGAAAGTCAAAGGCATGGAGAATCTCATGAGCGATGACTGATCCTAGCGTAGCGTCAACCGCATAAGCCGGTCCACCGTCCCATGACCATGTCCAGGATATCATCATAACCAATGGTATTCCTTTCATTTAACAAGGGCAACTTTATTAAGAATCGCTCGACGTCGACGGTGTACGCGGAGAAAATTTTTCGTTAAATTTTATCATAAATTTTCTCATATGTCTTTAGCAATCTTGGGACGACTCGGCATCTATGTAAATATAGCTGCATGGTAAAATTTCCACGCATTTCTTTATAAATATAGATAACTATAATTTTTTTTTTTTTTAATATTATCAATAAGCACAACTGAAAATATCGTATATTATATTTATACAGTATATCTCTTATATTTCTATTACTATTTCGCATTTTTTCCATTTAAAAAGTAAAACTCTATTAACTCCTTTAACATTTTTAAAAATTAATATTAATTATTAATAAATTATTGAAATTTTACAAGGTATTTAAATAAAATTTAACCGAATGCATTTAATATTTTATAATAGTACATATTAATAAATAAAAAAATTATATATAATACTTTGAAATGCCATATTTGTGTCCCACGATTATTACGATTTTTAGAATAAATTTTAATAGAAAATTTTTTCCGTTGTACGTGTGTGTGTGTGTGTGTGTGTGTGTGTGTGTGTGTGTGTGTGTGTGTGTGTGTGTGTGTGTGTAATAATAATAATACTTACTGATCGTGTTTGTTGAAGATTCGTAATAGGCGTGCACAGAGTAAGGATAGTGGCGTCTGAAAATTTAAATCCATGATTTGTACAGAGAAATTTAAATCTCTAACAAATTCGGCTAATCTTGGAGAAAGAGGAAACAAGTTAGATGTGAGAGAGTTTTCTTCACCTTTCTATCGCATTTCTTCGTAATGGACTTTGCTCCTCTGATCTCCGAATTTGACGAAATCTTCTCAGGACGGTGGCAATAAAATCATCCGAATCAATCACGATCTGTAAGAAGAAGACAATTCTGCTCTAAAGATATCAGTGCGAAACAATAGAGAAAACGTTTGTATCGTAAGTTTTTATCGATTACACAGACGAGTGATTTTTCTTTCAACTGCATGACTGGATCTTTAAAAAAATCTCTTACCTCGGCCATCTCGCGATTCAGCAAGGTATCGTTGTAGAAGGCAGGCGACACTTGAAATCGACCTCGTAAGGAATTCAATTTCAGCAACGCCTGTGCTCTGGTCTCGTCGTCAAGCCACGACTTCACTAATATACGTTCGGCTATCGTTTCTTTTACGCGTTCGAACAGTACGGTCACCTGATCAGATGATTTCGTAAAAAAAAAAATTATTAATTCTTTAAATATCATACTTTAAGTATTGTTAAAAGCGTTCATTTTGAATTCATTGAGAGACAGCGATTAGAAGATTAAATCGATGAATTAAGAATATTAACCCTGTTAACCAAAGTCTCCAAATATCTTGGCGCGTATTGTCGCACGTAGAGCGCACTGATCGCTTCGCTAAAGACGCTTCTGGTCAATCTGTAGCAGGAAGCCTCCCAATCCTTAATAGCGCTAACGTTCATGATATCGTGCAACGTGTCCACGGCGTAGAGTAACAGCAATCCGTTATGAATAATCCTTCGTAATTTATGACACAATTATATGACCGAATTAATCAATATGAATGTATTATATATATTTTACGAGATATAATTGTGTCCAAAAATAAACCTCTTCCCCCCCCCCCAAAAAAAAGAAAACCTATACGATAAAAATCCTTACCGTTTGGAGGAGCGATTCAATAACTTGCCGAGACTACGCAAGTAACGTGGAGCTGTGACGTAGACATAGATCAGCTGATCCTCAGACGTCGGCGGTTCGTATATGTGATTCGTGTCGTTTTTATCACCGTGCGAATCGATACGTAACGTTGTATTCAGCAACGATTTCCATCTTATCTATATTTCGGGGATGGAATAAATCAAATAATTGTTTTGCTTCAGGAAAAGATTATTGTAAGCCGAATGTAGGTAAATGAATGCTCGATAAAAGTGTGTCCTGTTACGCTTTTTAATTAGATATTTATCGTATACATCTCTACTTCAGAGATTAAATTCGCACTTCTACTTCTTTCTCCTCTCTCAACTGTACGTATGATAAAATTGTTTTTATTCTTAATTCGTCATCACTAACGCGGATAAGAAAGTTAAGATACTTATTAAGTCGGTATGTAATACATACGTAACTAAAGTTTTCTTGAAGATAAGACACGTTATAAGCAACGTACACTCTCTGATCAACATCCACCCAGTTGTACAAGTCTTTGTGCTTCGGATAAATCTGAAACGACGAATGCTCTCTCTCGTTTGCTCGATATTTAATTTATTCATACACACATGCTATAAAGCTTTCTCTTATTTTAGCCTCACCTTTTCTAGCGATAAGCAAAACTGCAAAAGCAGATTCGTCTCCGACGATTGTTCCTCGAGACTTATATTTTTTGGCAAGAATTCTCGAACAATCTCTTGAATTCTACCCGATCTTTGTACGTCTCCGTTTTTCTAAAGAAAAAAAAATTATTATTATTATTATTTGTATATACGTTTTTAAGAATAAACGAGTTAAAAAAAAGCAAAAAAATTGGAGACTCTTTATCAACTTTTTTTAGTAATAAACTCTATAAATTCGAGCCAAGCTATCGACGAATAATGTTCACCTGATCTTCTGTGAGAAACTCGTGACTTTGATGCTTGGTAGGGAGATCAAGGTATACAGATGACTTTGTGCGATCGTAAAGATCCACGTCGACGTGTAAGTCGAAGAGGGATGCGCCGTTTACTTTTAGCAACGCGGAGATCAGAGGAGTGATATCGTTCGGTATCGCGCTTTTCGGCGATAAATAACCACCTAGTTCGTCTAAGAGCTTATAAACTGAAAACCAGAGAGCATTAAGCATTTTTTTTTTTTCTTATTTCTCCGTATCTATAAATTTAGAACACATTTCCCGAAATACAACAATATTAATAATAACTTACCGAGTGTAAAATTGACGGGTCTCTTCCTGAACTCTCGACAAACGTTATAAAATTGTCCGAGCTTCTCGAAGGCGGCGACCATTTGTCCCGTCTCGTTCGCCAACGTTTCTAAAAAACACAGTATAATAATAATATATTCACGACCGATGTGATTTTATACCTCAAAGAGAGAAAAGTATTGCTATTTTTTTCCCCCGCGAAGAAAAAGCTACGTTAAACTGTAGAGCAAAGTGGATAAAGATCGCCCTCCTAAATCTGATCTGATTAGTAAGCGAAATAATTGCCGACCTTGAATCACGCGAATAGTATTTCGAAGGTTGCGTAAAACGCTAAAGAGTTAGGTGGAGGCGTTCCAGCGAGTAATAGGCAACCCGCGTAAAACACACACACACACACACACACACACACACACACGTACATATATAGTATATCGATTAACGTTGCATTATTTATAGTAACGGCAGGTCGGCCGTTCGATTTCTCCTTCGCATCGCAGAGTGCGATAACTCTTCATCGAGAACCGAAAACCACCCTCTCCGCTCTTCCGTCCCGTTTTGCCAGGCATCGAAATCCGGATGACATTTGAGTAAAAACACGTGCACGTGTACAATATACGTATATACCTCCCTCGCGCGCTTCATTTCATCGATTTGATCCCCTTCTCGGGAGATCGAGACCGATCGGCACAGTTCTTACACACTCGCCGATGTTTATCCAGCTCCCCTTTAAGAGTTTCGATCCCCCAAACCGAGTTATATTATTTCCGGCGGCGATTTATACGCGAGTATAGTTGGTGCCAGTCGCTCGGCGCCAGCCAAGCTGGCGACATCACGATAGATTCTTCGGCCAAATTGAGGTCGCGTTTCTCTGTCCATTCTCTGTCCCTCTTTTTATATTTCTCCGCCGTTGAAGGTTAATAATATATTGCCGTTCATATCTCATGCGCAAATTCGGTTCTCTTCTTTTCCCCTTCGTCGTGACGAAAGGAAGCACGTAAAGGAGCGACAAAATGTCATCGATACTCGAATATTCGATTTTTTTTTTCTTTTAGAACGATACTTTGTCTCGTTTTTAATAATAAATTTTCTACGAAGAAATATATAAAGTTGCTAACTTCTTTCAATTAATAATTTTTCGAATAATTTTTTTATTCTATTTTATGTCCTGTATTTTAAATTTAAAATTTTTTTCGAGCTTAAACACATACCAATATCAAAGAATTAATTTAAATAGCAAATAATTTAATTATATAATTTTATTATAATTAAATTATATATATAGTTATTAATACTATATTATATACATAAAATTAAAGTCTGTATATAATAGCGGTGTCTATAAATAGTTCTAAAGTACGGCATTTCATAACTTTATAACTATTTATAGACACCACTGTTCTCCGTTGCAGATCTGCTAAGAGAGAAATAGCCACAGATAAGTAATTAATGAGGCCTGTATAAATAAACCGGATCGAGAAAGATTGAAATAAAACGTCGATGGAAATGGAACGCTCTGGTCTCTCTCTCTCTCTCTCTCTCTCTCTCTTGCGGAATGTATTTCGTTTCAACGAGATGATGAAGATTTCCGTATAAGAAGTCGCAAATATAAAAACACTCACTGCGTATATATTCGTCGGTCTGCGCTTGAAGTATATTGAAACTCGCGCTCGGTTGATAGGGCTGTCGATCGCGAAAGCCGCCGCAGGCGAATTTATAAAAATCCTTACAAGGATCAACGCCTCGTTTCATGGACGCTAAGATTCTCCTCGAAGCTTCCACGCAAGTATCAGTATTGCAGACACCATCGGGCCCATCTCGATCCCTGATACAGGCTTCGTCCTGAAATTAGCCTTGACTCAACATAAGACTCAAGATATATGGTCTTTTCTTGCAAAACGATTCGTTGATTTCGACGGTAAAATTATCCGAATCTCAATTTATTGCACGAGTATTTGAAAGAGGAATACACAGGATGTATTCGCGCGAATAATTCTTTTATTCTATTACGTCTTGTATTTTAAATTTAAAATCTTCTCGAGTTCAAGTCGATACCGATATGTCGAGGAATTCATTTAAATAACAAATCATTTAATTATATAGTTTTATTATATATATATATATATATATGTATATATATAGTTGTTAGTTATATATATATATAAAATAAAAGTGTGTATATATATTCAGTTGAATTAAAAAATGAATTTTCTATGTTTTCATGATAAAAATATCTAATTTGCCGATTAATAAGACGTAGATTCGATTTCATAAAATTATATGTTCTTTTTCTTTAAATTTCTTTTAGTTTCCATGATTCTTGTTTCCCGTCTCATATGTGTGTGTGTGTGTGTGTGTGTGTGTGTGTGTGTGTGTGTGTGTGCGCGTGCGTGCGTGTGCGTGTGTGCAAGGTTAATATATTCCTAATTTATATTAACATACTACCTTATATATATTTAATGTAAAATTTATTATTAAGTGTTTAAACACACGAATAGGAGAATTTAAATCTAAAGGTCAAGATAATGCGTAAGACCTCAACCGAGGATGAGTACTCGCCTCGAAACCTTACCTATTAATACGGCTTCGCTTTGCGTTCATATATATTACGACGTCTATCGTGAGTAATCGTAAAGCGCGGTTTTCGCCGTTTTCGAGCATAATTTCGCGATTTCTCGCGCTCGAAAGAAAATGATTCGAATTCGCCGTCTCAAGTTTGAAAAATTTTTCTTCCCTCTACCCTTTAATTCGAGATTATCTCGCTTCGTTATCGTAAGATTTAACTAAATTCGCCGCGCGAAGATTAAGCGTCGATCGCTCGAGGGATTCGAGCTCGGTGTTCGTTAAACACCGACTTTCTTTTTCACCTCGAACTACGACTCTACGATCGATATAAATTACTCATGACTTCCGAGCAACTTAATGTTTCCAAGCTAGTTAATGTTTCATATCGTATAAGTAAGACGATTACTTATTCGCGTCACGTCATACGCTCTGCACATTTGCACAAGAGCTATCCCGTGTATTGTATATTCAATGTCACGAAGATTACATTAGAACGCGATATTCAATGTCTTGCCTAATGGAAAATTTGCCCCAAAATATTATCCCCCATTTAAATCTTTGAAATAAAAAAATTGCCTCTGTATTGAAAATCATCGATGTAACAATATATATATATATATATATATATATATATATATATATATAAATTTTTCTATTTCATTTTTTATATATATATAAACATATTAATATATAAATTATTAATTTATTATACATATTTATTATAATTAAATAATACTGAATATAAAAAATTGAAAAATAAGAGGAAGAAAATTTAATAAAAAATAAATTATAATTGAAGATAAATTTAATTATACAATATTAAAGTAATTAAATATTATATATATATATCTCAATTTAGTATACGTTTCCGAGAAAGAGAGAAGAAATAAAATACCCACCAAGGGCGCGCAATTACGGGGTTGCTCTCCCTCCGGCAGGGTCGTGATGAGGAAGAGCACCGGACTGGTGACCAAAAGACTGGTGACCAGCAGCATTGCGAAGGTGAGGAGCGCCTTGTGCACGGCCTTGCTCCTCCTCAGCCAGTAACAGGGCGCGCAGCATATCCACGTGCCCTGGTGATGCGCCGATCTCTCCACGTGGATCATCGGCTCGTCCGGTAATCCGGAACCCGCGTCCTCCGCGATACCGCCGCCGCCGGTGGCAGCCAGGGTCGCGCCGTGCAACCCGGGGCCGCGTGTGCCGGCGGCGGCCCCGGAAGCGCATAAATTGCGGGGGCTCAAGGGCAGCCGCGCGCTCGCTGCACCCTCGCCGCCCCCCCGCGTCAATCTGCCCCCTGCGACTCCACCGCCACCGCCGCCAACACCAGCACCAACACCGGCGCGACGGGCCCCGCGGGCCCCGTAACCCCGGCTCACCGTGCACAGAGCCACATTTGCCGAGTCCCGTCGTACGTCCTGTCTCTAAACTCCGACTCGTCGTCCGCTCGTCGTTCCCTCTTCGCGCCCCTTCGTCCCCCGTCGACCACCCACGCCCCCCCCCCCCCGCCCCGATAGCAGCACGAAGAGAATGCGGCGAGAATGCAGGGCAGCAGTTCTCACCGAGTAAGCGTTGATTCCGTTAGCAGCACTCCGGCTGAAATATCGGACGCTAAAGTTGTGCGAGAAATTCGCGCCTTCGAAAGTTATTTTGAAAAGATTGTGGAGGTACGCGTTTTTTTTTTTTTTTTTTTTTTTTTTGCAAATTTCATACTGCTCGATTAACCCTTCTGTCATAATTAATAACTGCGTGTTCTCGACGCATTGCACTGCGACAATTTTTCTTTATAGCAGCTGCTAGGCACATCGAACATTTTTTTCCGTTGTATATTTTAGGAGGTTTCCGAATACGAAGGTTTTTTTGTTTCGGGCGAAGAAAAGTTTCGACACATTTTTTTAATATTTAAAGTTGCCTTTTGGGTACCCGGGTACCCCTTCATTGACAGAAGGGTTAAGTGGGATTACGATTACATAGATTTTTTTGCTACAGATTATTTCTTCGATCCATCTGGAATAGATATTTCCTCGACGATAATTTTAGAATTTTTATTAATGACTAAAAATAATGGGCCTCGAGAATAATAAATAAGCCTTGGAAGAGAAAATTTAATTCGAATCTCATAAAGATATACAAGCAATGTCAAAGATTAAAAAGGCACGACAAACTAAGAACCTTTGTCGATATTTTTATTGAAGAAAAATTGTTTTCCAGTTGATCAAAGAAGTTGTCTAAAAAGGCACCTGGTGATTTTAAAATAATCTTTATTTGAGTAAACTTTTACTTGCATATTCTATCATACATTTCGCATGCAAAACTTCTATATAAAAATAAAAATGAGAAGAAGCATTTCTGTTCTGATTCAATAAAAAAAAATTTTTTGCAATATTAAAAAATTTTCATCGCGATTACGTCAGGATTTGCATAATAAAAGACAAACTGGTTTGTATATTAAGCAGTAAAAAGTTTGTTTCACGCAAGAAATTTTGCAAAGAAGATCTATGCGAAAAAGTTAAAACGCAAATCAAGCATGCAGTTGCGTTTATATTGACAGTTTTTGTGATTTCTTATTACATTGTTTCAAGGAATTTTTTTGTTTTAATTCAATGTCAAATAAAATTATTAATTTGAGTTTTCTTTAAAGAACTTGAAGATATTACTTCGAAACTATATAATTGTATATACATATATATATATATTCTCTTCCCCAGTTTTATTCTTGTTGTTTTATTCTTGTTGTTTTACACGACAAATATTTCGCATCAACTCTTATTCACTGTATACATATATTTTCTACAGAGCAAACACAATTTTTAAGTAAATGATACTCACGTGAATTTTCAACGAGGCTCGGACGTTCGGAGAAGCGAGATTCGCAATTTCGCTCGCCGTATTTTTTCGCACTTCACTTTGGATCGAGCGCGAGGATTCGTAAAAACGGGACATGCACATGACATGCTCGAGACGCGTCGTACGAAGGAATAGTAATCGACGAATATATAATTCTCTCGCGAAATATATATTATACGGCCCTGACGAACGCGGCGCGAACAGCTCTCCGTTCCCGAGAGAGAAAGAGAGAGAGAGAGCTGACAGTAACACGCGGCCTGTCAGACTGAACTCGGACGCTCGCTCCAGCTCTAAAACTACCCCATTTCTCTCCCACCCCCTTCCTCTATCCGTCTCGCGCGATTCCCTCCTCGCGTTTTTTTTTCCTTCCGCGTGCATCCTCTTCCGCGCATCTGACGTTCAACCCTTCTTCTGTGAAATGAAGAAGAGGGTACTTTAAATGTTAAAAATGTGTGTCGGAACTTTTTTTTCTCTGCCCGAAACAAGATACAATTTCTTGAAATAAACTTTTTTTCTCTACTAGTTAACGTACAAACCAGTTTGTCTATACAAGTACTTCGTAATTTTATTATGCAAATCCTATGACGTAATTACGATGAAAATTTTTTAATATTGCGAAATATTTTTTTTATTGAGTCAGAACAGAAGTGCTTGTTCTTATTTTTATTTTTATGTAGAAGTTTTGCATGCGAGATGTATGATAGAATATGCAAATAAAAGTTTACTCAAATAAAGATAGTTTTAAAATCATCAGGTGCCTTTTTAAGTAGACAGCTTCTTTGATCAACTGGAAAACAATCTTTCTTCAATAAAAATATCGACAAAAGTTCTTAGTTTGTCGTGCCTTTTCAATATTTGACATTGCTTTATATATTTTTATGAGATTTGAATTAAATTTTCTCTTCCAAGACTTATTTATTACTCTCGAGGTCCATTATTTTTAATCATTAATAAAAATTCTAAAATTATCGTCGAGGAAATATCTATTCCAGATAGATCAAAGAAATAATCTGTAGCAAAAATCTATGTAATCGTAATTTTCTTAACCCTCCTATCAATGAACGGGTACCCGGATACCCAAAGCAACTTTAAGTATTAAAAATGTATCGGAACTTTTCTCCGCCCGAAACAAAGAGCCTTTTTATTCGGAAACCTCCTAAAATATATAACGAGAAAGAATATTTGATGCCCAGCAGCTGCTATAAAGAAATTGTCGTAGTGCAATGTTTCAAGAACACGCAGTTGGTACCCGGGTATTCATACATTGATAAAAAGGTGAAAAATTATGCATTGACAGAAGGGTTAATTTCGCGCATGCACGAGCGCACTTCTCTTCTAAGATATTCAGACAAAATCTATAAAATGTTTTCATTTTTTATCATAGAGATTTAATAGATCTTTGTTGCACATCAATCGATAAATGTCTCGCTTTAAAAGTTAAATTTTTTTTTTTTAATAAATGTATGTGCGCTTGTAACAGATTCTACGATGACTCTCACAGTGTTATATGTCCTGGCGATGAGGATAATGAAGCCAGAGAAAAGATAAAAAGGGTCGGTTTAGTAGTATAAATGATATATCAAAGGTACACTAGATAAAAACGATGCCAGCCAAAAAATACAGATTTTATTCATCCACCTATAACGCATACACAATAAAGTCGATTAAATCCATTTTTCAACTGTAAGATATATATGTATATATATGTAATGAGATATACATATATAAAATATACAGAGCTTAGAGTGTTTTGACTTTATGACTCGGATTATTTCTACTGTGCGCGCAATTATCGAATTGTGTCTCGAACAAGAGAAATAATCCACGTCATAAGATTAAAGAGTTCCGCTCTGTATATAACATATACGTATAAGATGTATGTATATATATTTATAGATCGTCGCTATTCGCATTAACTCTTGACGGCGGATTCCTTAGATAATTTGGAAGAACAAAGATATACAAAAAAAATGTCAGAGCTAAAATACCTCCTCGAATGAGAAGAGATCGAAAATTAACTTGAACTTTAGCCCGCTATAATCGCTTAACTCTACAATCGTCTTAAAAATTTCAGGAAGCCTCGACATTTTTTTCGCATTTTAGGATCTTCGTTTTGAAAAAATTGCTCAAGAAATCTGTCGCTTAATAATGCGACACACAGCAACAGGGATATATCATCCCTCCTATACACACATATACATATACATATACGCATATTTTATTTATATATATATGCATTTATATTTATATAATTTTTAATGTAATGTTCAAACTCTCTGTCCGCTACGACTTCTAAGGTACATCATCTACACATTGCGGATTCTGTAGCATCCGTATTTCGTGTTCTCGTGTTCGTTTCACGGACGTCCTCGCGTGTCTCTTTGCGTGTCGCTCCCGTTAAATGAGCGAATAAATGAAGATATTTGATTTTTAACCCTTCTGTCAATGAACGGGTCTCCGAAGCAACTTTGAATCTTAAAAAGAATGTGTCGGAATTCTTCTCTGCCCGAAACAAAATAAAAGGGTCTTTGTGTATTCTTTTTTCGGAAACCTTCTAAAATATAACGGGAAAGAATGTTCGATGTCCAGCAGCTGCTATAAAGAAATTGTCGGTGCAATGTGTCGAAAACACGCAGTTGGTACTCATACATTGATGGAAAGGTGAAAAATTGTGCACTGACAGAAGGGTTAAAAGCACGTGTCGGGAAACGGAGCGTCAAGTGGAGAATACTTTTTGTGCAATGTATCGATATTTAAGCCTTAAGCATCGGATATTCATATAGGATATTCATATAGGGTAGGATATTCAGAGGGAGAAATTCACGAGACGACATCTCTATTCTAAATATTCATTCGAGTATCGAGGAGAATAAAGTGGTCGTACGAAATAAAGGAGAAAAAGAAGAATATTGCCGTTCGTAGACTTTATGATATTTACGATGCTCTGTGTTGAAAAAGTGTACATCTTACGAATAATCGCTTCCTTCGAGATCGCAATCCCGGATTCGCGAGGACGACAATGATCGACACGATGAAACTCTTGTTCCCGGAAATACTCTTTCGCAGGCGATTATCGATTCGATAACGTCCCGTTTAACGCTAATGCCTCGAATTTTCGACCGACCCGTCAGAAGTAATTTTTATTCCGCTATTGAGTAATACATGGTGAAATTCTTCCTCCTTGTTGTTCCCCCTAAATCGTTTTATCTCGATCGTCGATTTGAGAACTCTTCGGAAAGCTGTCAACGCGGACACCAATTTTAGCAAAATGATACTTCTCGCAGTTATGTTGCCTAAGCTTCGTAATGATATTAATAATAGTAATAAATAAAAATTAATAAGTAACAAATAAAATTGTAAATATAAAATAATGGCGAAATTGAAACCTCTTAACGAGGGAAATTGAAACATCTCATTACATACGTACGCAAATTAATTCCTTTCCGATTGTTTCCGCTCAGTATCTAATCAGATAGAACGGAGATTTTGGAAAAATCTTTAAAAGATGCGGTCGAGATTAAAATAAAATGCGTAACTTATAATTGTCTAATTTTGCAAGGGGAAGTGACACATCTCGCATTTTTTACCAGAATTTTTCAGAAGGATGTAAACAAAACTGTCTTATAATTAGATCGCTGGAGTGCTGATGGATAAATTTTTTCTCAGTAGCGGAACAGTTAAAAAAAAAAAAAAAAAAAACAGATCACACAGAGAAATCTACATTCTTAATGATGTAAGTTATGCTATAAACAACGTGATATGTAATTATAGTCGACACCGTAATTAGACAAACGCGATGTGATTCCAGGGAAAAGAGTGAATCCACTTCTCTTCGATGATCTCAATACGGATACGTGATTCAGCGTGTTCAAATTAACGATGACGGGAGATTGGCACGGGATGATGCGATCGTCCGCGCAAACCGGATATCGGAATAATATTTGTTTCCTCAGCCGCGCGGCGCAAAATTAGAGAAAGCGGGGAGGGAAGCGCTCGCGTAAACATCTTTCGATCGGAATATTCCCATTTTCCTCGCCTGAATCGGCGATAATCGCCGATCGGTCTGTCGTGAGTGTCGGTTAGATTGCGCTCAGTCGCTCCTCGTGGGCCTTCTTGACGATCGCCAATTTCGAGTGAGGATCCGCCGCCGATAATCCCGTGTATGGTGGCTCTCTGGTGCCGTGCAGCATCAACGTCCATTCCTTCAGCCATCCGTGTTCGGGCGTCTGCGTGTTGAAGCTCACCTGAAAGGATTCGGGTCCAAATTCAGTTCGGGTCTCGCTCTCGCGCAAACACACGCGAAGCCCGCGAAGCTTTTATACCTCCAGCAGCCAAGTTCCCTGAGGATACTCGCCCCACGTATGCGTCGTCATGAACGGCCACTTTGTAAATCCGTCTCTGTGATCGTCATCGTTCACTCTGCGACTCAGGATCATGGATCTGAAGAAATTGCGGATATATCTTTATTTGTTTACAATCGGTCGATCCGATCGAATTAAAAGGTAGAAAAAAAAGGAGAAATTTTATTAGGAAGAAAAAAAGAAGAGAAAGATTAGAGAGTAGTGTTTATTTACGTACCTCGTGCCCATCGGAGATGTGAGAAACAGCTCGAGATCACCTCGCCGAGTTGCATTTACGGTAATGACGGCTTGTACATGTTCCAAATAATTAACGGCGTACTCGGTGCCGGCGCATGCATCGGTCTTAATCTTCACGAGGATGGATCGATCGCTCGTGACTTCCCTAGAAAGATCAAACGGCTCGAGGAAATGGACCGACGATTCGGAGTCGGATTTTTCTCAAGGAAGAGACTCGATTCTCTAAATTGTCCAGAGCAGTGGTTCCTCATTAATCGTCGATCTGAGACGACTTTACTTACTGCGTTTCAATCATAGACCCAGCTTCGCAGTGATATCTCGGCGGTACCGTCTTCCACTTCTTAGCCAGAGCCACCATAGCGCCCGCATCCAGAACACCATAACCGAAAAGATGATTGAACTCTAGTCCAACGCCGTTCATGGTCCAATGAAATCTGTCCTTCGCGTCAAACAAAGAATTCCTCTTCGAAGTTAGGACGGTCAGATGCTGAATATCTCTCCAGGTCAGTTGCGAGCTAGAAATGTGAAAGCTCTTATAGCTGACGCATGGAATTTTGATGGAAGGATTTTTGTTGATCCGAGTCTCTCTAGAAGCATCGATGACGCTTAAAATTTTCAACCCTTCTGTCAATGTCATAATTTTACACCTTTTCATCAATGTATGGGTACCGACTACTGTTTTTTCGACACCCTGTGATAATTTCCTTATAGCAGCTGTCGAACATTCTTTCCCGTTATATTTTATTAGGAAGTTTCCGAATACAAAGGCCCTTTGTATTTTGTTTCGGGCAGAAAAGTTCCGACACGTTTTTTTAACATTTATTAAAGTTGCTTTGGGTACCTGAGTATTCATTGACAGAAGGGTTGAAACGAAACTAGAATACACTTACTTGGCTTCGAGAGCAAGCGCGAACACTCCCGCGGCTTCCGGTGCCGCGGCGGATGTCCCGCTATGAGTAGTCGTGCATTTTCCATACAGATCTGTAGTAGCCTGTGAAAAACATACAGTAAATAAAAAAAAAAAAAAAAACATATTCACTCATTCCGCTTTTTTCTTAGAGAATAATTCTACATAGAAGGGAGAAACATCGCTAAATAAAGCGTCTTTCTCTGTCTGAGAATTTTTTTTTTTTTCCTTTAATTTATATTAACTTATATTAATCCATATTAATAATTTAATTTATATTAATAATTTTTTTCTTTTAATTAACACATCAAATGTTACAGAGCAACGTGTGTTTCTTCTCGAATAAAGATGTAGCTAATTCTCCCTTTAATCCAAACCGAGACCACTTACTACTCCTGTGTTAGGATCTTTGGCACCGTTGCTAAAGGTAGATGCTAAGGTACTAGAACAGCTCTCGTCGTAGTGGGCATTCTGGCCGTCGTTAATGGCACTGTTGATGCTGATGGTCCACATACTGGCGGCATATCCGTCGCAATTGCAATCATCCTCCTCTCCGCCGTCCCCGGAAGCCCAGACATAAATGTTACCCAGACCGTTCCTGCCCTAATAAGTATAAAGCAAGCGATAGGAAACGATAATTCCAGCGACAAAATCCTTTTCGATACATCTAACGATAAAACAATTTTTTTCATATATCACATTTTCAGTGGATTTATGTTTCTTTTCTGCAAATAGAGTTAAAAATATTTTTTATTCCTCGCATTATTTTGCCTCTGTTTTAATATACTTTTTCTCCATTTATTTCTCTTTCCGTTTCTTAAATAAATCTAACTCTCTTTTAATTTAACGCAGAAAAACAAAGCTCTCCTCGCTGATTCAATAATGATTTTGCTGCTAAAGAGAGATGCCAGTTATATTAATAATTCTCTCAACTTTGCTATCGCGCGCGAATGCATTTTTCTAGCGATGGGATTAAGTATCTTGCAAGTAGGTTCAAATTTGTTTGCATGGTTTCGAATTCTCTATGATTACTTCGCAAGTACAATATGTGAAATATTATTTCTCATGAGTACTATTCGAATCCTAGAAAATGAAACTTGATTATTGGATTTTTAAGTACATATATTGAACTTGATCCCATCCCTATATTTTTCATGCACGAGTAATTAGTGTACCTCATTAACGCCGCGTACGATGGCCCTCATGGTCGCGTTTCGCGGTCCGTCCACCGTCTTCCCGTCGTCCGTGGGTCCCCAGGAGGCGCTATAGATATCTATGAGATCGGGTTCGTGGCCCATACTGTTCGCCTCGATCAGATCGGTCATGTAGGGTTGGTCCAGCATCCGGATCCCGGCGATCTTGGAATCGTACGCCACCCCGACGCCGCAAACTCCGTTATCGCGCGCAGCCGCGACCTCCCCGGCGCACCTCGTGCCGTGGCTTTGATAAGAAAAATACGTCACAAGAAAAAAAAAAAGAAAATTATTTTCAGCCATAATTTCTCCGATCATTACGCGAGCGACGATACGCGGTTTCGCGCGCGACTCGCACGAAATGTAGGACGCGCGCTTTTGTTTCACTCTTTTCAACAAACGCTTTTGTCTCTATCCTTACGTTAAGAGCAATTGTTTCACTTTTACTCATACGACTCATTGTTTATGCACATCTCGCATTTTAATTTAATTAACTTTTCTCCGTTCAATTTTTTTTATCGCGCACATTTAAACGGATAATCTCGTTTAATTTAACTTTAACTTTTCTCGTCCGATTTTTCTTATTATTCATACCTTCGAATAAATAGTTTTGTTTGATTAACTTTTCTTTGCATTTAATTTTTTTATTTACTTTTAAATAAACGCTTCTATTTCTATCTTGCGTTAGAAGCATTCGTTTAACTTTTATTATGACTCGATTATGACTCATTTTGTTTATATAATTGATTTTTCTAATTCAATTTTTTTTTATCACACGCTTTTACCTGTTAAACCAATCGTCGGTGTATCTCGGATACGGATAAGGATCATTACTGCTGAAGTCGTATGAAGCTTTAGCGTTCTGAAACCGAACAGGGGCATCGACATTAATGATCCATGATCGCTAATTCGTAATCAAGTAATTGCTTATTTAGAGTTCGCGAAATTGTGTGGTCTCATCATTTATATACATATATAAATAGGAATCAACCTTGTTCCAAAATTCATTCTATTAATCCAAATTATAAAAACTGTAATGAAAAAATACCTTGATAATAAGTTTTACACAAAATATTTGTTACGTTAAAAATAGACGGAATATAATTGAACATTTTTTCTCTTTCCCGAATACCATAAGCAATTACTAATTTCTGTCCGCTGGACTCGCGGTTCGTTCTCTGGTTTTGAATTCCTGACATATTTGTAAGTTTGCTGCGCCGAGAATGGCATCTGTGCGAAAAGGAATATTTGAAATTCTCTCTCCGGTTATATGACATAAATGTTATTAATATTGAGTTACGCAGATTTATACAGAAAAAAATACTCCTGACAGAAATATTACAGTTTTGCATTCGTGATGTGCGTGATTTTCATGTAATTTTCCTCGTCATCGTTATAATGAATATTAAATTAATGCGATGTGTAATTAGTCAGGTCGGTGCAAAAGATTTGTCCGTCTTTGTGTGAAATAAAATTGGAAACAAAATTACAATAACGATCATTGATAATTTAAACATAATTGTTTTCATTTTTTTCAAAACTCTGATCTCTCGATTTTATTCAAAATAAAAAAAAAATAAATTTTTTTTCCTTAATACTAGAGCGAATAAAAGAACACTTACATAATTATACTTGAGATCCGGATGCATATAATCGACACCTGCAATGAAACATCGTAGTTAGTGCGTACATATATGTTACGGGATGGATATTCACGTCAGCTGCGACAAGAGGCGACTTTTATGCGCCTGTTACGTGCATCGTGCGTAACGCGAAACACAAAAGTTCCTTCAAAAAAAAAAAAAAAAAAGAAAAAGAGAAGGCAACTCGGCGATCTCGTTCTTTCTCGTTAAGAAAAAGTCTCGAACCATGAAAAGAGAACTCGTTTACAACGAGTTCTCTCGTTGCACTTCTCGTCGTAACTCGCAGTTGCACGCGAAGTCGGATGAAAATACATCTCGTTTCTCAGTGAAATGAGAGAGCATTGCGTAACTCATCGTCCCTCAGCGATATCGATTCAAACCGCTGCTGATTCTGCAAACTTGCATTCAAGCGCGTGTAATTTAACACGCTGTTTTGACTTCGAAATAACTAACCGATCGTGAGGTCTCGCGGTTAGAAAAAAAAAAAAAAAAAAAAAATTCTCTTTACGCACCGTCGTCCATGATGGCCGTCGTCACGTTCTTCCCCGTGACACCCTGAGCCCACGCAGCCTCGACGTTCAGATCCAACTTCGGTTTACCGCCGTTCTGGCCGACATTCTTCAAATACCACTGGTACTTGAAGAAGGGATCTGTCGGGTCTTTGCTTCCGGGATTTGTCGGATTCTTCATCTCGTACAATGGTACAAGATTGTCCACGCTCAGGGGTTTGTAGCCCCTCTTCACTCTCTTGAAACCAGGCTGCTGTATCGCCGTGGCCACCTGAGTTATTATTATTGCATTTTGAATGACTTTTGTATCTCTCTTTTTGCCTCTCTCTTTTTTTTTTTTAAAGTCCGCATTTTAGACGAAAATCTATATAATTTATTATACAAAAATTCGAGGCATAATTCTATTTATAATTTTAATGGGTGTGCGTATATTCTGACACATATTGTGTATTCTTCAAATATTTCTTGCATTATTACATTATGCATAAAATTATAAGTAAAATTGTTTCGGATTTTGTCACAAATTATTAAGTCGCCTAGAGCGGGCTTTAGAGATACCGATGTTTTTAATATTCCGAATATTACGATTAAAAAAAAAAAAAAAAAAAACAAATGTTAAATTTAAAATTTGTTTAAATTTATTTAAATTATTTGTTTAAATTTAAAATTCTTTTGTCCCATTTAAATTTTCAAGTTCCATTTTTATTCTGAGATAAAAATGACTCGAAACTGGAACAATTCTAGTTTTCTGAATTAACATTTTGATAACTTTCCTTTCTCCCGTATAATGACGATCATCCCGTAGATCTCACGAGAAAGATATCAACTTACCAGAGGGTCGACCTTTAATTTTCGCGTGTGTGGCACGGATCGTTTGCTTCGTACATGAGGTAAAGCTCTATGTACGAAATGATACTCCGTCTGACTGCCCAAAACCTTTAACAGAGAGCAGAAGTTTGTGTTACAAACGAAAGAGATTTTCTTTTCCTTTTTCTTTTTGCGTTTCTTGTTTTCGCGATGTTGAAACTTCACCTCAATTCGAGAGAATACAAATATTTAATTTCTCGAGCTTCGATGTAAATGTAACAATAACTGACATATTAATTTTCAAGATAGAATAATAGAAGAACGACGACAGAGAATAATTTTCAAGATAGAATAATAGAAGAATGATGACAGAACACGCGAAATAGAGGAATAGAATAAAGTAAATTTAATACCTCTCTACTTCTGTAGAGGTAAAAAGGAGAAAAGCAAACGAGAGGGAGAAAAGCAATCTCTGAAAGCGGGATTTCTATCAATATATATTGACTAAAAACCCGATGTGAACGATGTATCTTTAATCCTCTGTCGGTGCTCGCTGGGTCATCATATGACCCATATCTCAAAACTGTTTCATAAAGCTTTACACGATACAATCAAGACGGATATTTCATATGTGCATATTTCGCAGAATTGGAATAAGCATAATTTATTTTTTTATTTTAAAAATATAGATTTCTCCTAAAAATATTTCTTTTTCCTTCAATCATCATGTACAAGCGGCAAAATTTAATTGAAAAAAAAACTATATATATTTTATTTATATTTTATGTATAATAAAAATATTCATTTTATATATATTTTGTGTATAATAAAAATAAAAAATCCAATATAAAAAACTATTCGGCGAAAAGAGAAATTGCGTTATGGGTCAAAATTTATCCAGCCACTGTGCGCATGGCTATCACGCCATTCGAGAGTTAATCTCGATTTCCCCGATACGCCTACATTGATAAATAGAGAGAGAACGTTATTGAGATAAAATAATTAATTTTCCGGACCGTCACGAATGATGGGGAGGATTGTCTCGGTAGAGTCGTTTACGTAAATCCTCGTTGCGGCTTACAACATCCCCTAAACTATAATTGTCGTGAAAAAAAAAAGAGAAACAGAGAGAGAGAGAGAGAAAGAAAAAAAGTCCAAGCGTGTCTTTTTTCATCTTAAATAGCTTTTCTCGGTTTTTACACCGCTTCTTTTTTTTCGCGAATATTTAACACGCGTATCGCTCGCCATCTCTTTTCGTCTGTCCATCTACGAAATTAACCGTCGTATTCGCGATATAATTTGCAAAACGAAAGAAAAAGATCCGATGATTCTCGTTAAACGACAGGAAGATCTCTTAATCTATCAGCATCAGCTGTTAGCGTGTCATCCAAGATAAAATCAGTCACTGCCGATGTATAGCGGAATTAATCGCGTCGCAGTCGAGGCCGATCGATCGCTGATAATTTAGCCTCATGTCCCATGGCGGTTAATCGTACGAGATGAGTAGGAAACAGTTTTAATCGGCAGGAACTACGTCACCACGCCGATAAATAGCGTTTACGGGATATCAATTTCTTCCACATTGGCAAAATTGTGTGCATCTCCCTTATTCAATTTATTGTGGTTAAACTATATATAAATCTGATGTGACTCTACATGTCAAAAAAATTAAATCGAAAAGATAAAATCTGTCTACGAAAAAAAAAAAAAAAAAAAAAATGCGTTTTATAGGAAATCGAAATTGTGAAAGATTAACAATACGTTTTATATTTGCATAACTTTTATAATGGCACTACGTGTGCCATTATAAATCGATGAATTCGTTTCAACATCGATCAAAGATTATGAGAATAAAAATACAATATCTTTTATAGGAAATAAAAAGATGATTTTTTTATATTTTACAAATAGCTCGTTTTCGCTAATCTTAATTATTTTTGTTATTTTATTATTTTTTTTTTTTAATCAAAACATTGAATGTTTTAGTTACACTTTAACAGCCGCTATTGAAATAGATATAGAAATAGAATAGTTGGATTTAGAAGTCACAAGATGGTAAAAAGTTATTCAGGCTCTTAAAAATGATGTATAATCCCGATTTGCAAAATAAATCTAAAAAAGAATAAAAAAGAGAAGCCGCTTAAAAAAATTGTTTTTCATATTTTCGCGATACTTCTTCGTGTAAAATTGCAATTTTCTTAATTATACCATCAATAACATCTTACTCCGCATATATGTATCGAGTTTCTTGCGTGCTGCGATTTTTAAGACCAATCTCATCATTTTCTCGAGTATTGATCTCACAGTAGCCTTACCTCTCGTAAGTCTCTGCGGACTAAGGCTATCTTAGTTCAAACAAACTTGGCAAACCAGTGGTAGTTCGCGTTAATGATTGATTTATGATTAGCTTTTAGATTAGCATAATTAATAAATTACCCCTGTTATTTTTTTTCAATCTATAATTATATTATAAAAAATTTTAGTATATTTTTTTATCTTTATTATTTATGTACTGACATAATTTTTGCGCGATATACTTAAGAACCTGAGAAATTTAAAAAAAAATAAAGTTTCAAAAGCGTAAAAAAACATGATAGTTAAATTTAAAAAATTTTGCGAGTGAAACTGCGAGTAAAATATTTAGAAATGCATTGCAAATGCGCGCAACACATTGACCAGATTCATTCATCAATGAGAAATAACAATAACATCATTAGCGCAAAAGCATTGCTAAAGCTTAAAAGCTAATTTGTTTCTATTCTGCGAATATTTTTCGAATTTTCGCTGCATTAGTAATTTAAAAAATCAACAGAAAGCTTGCGTATTACTTTTATACATTGTACATATACGTATATTATTTTTATACCATAAAAATATCAGTAATAATTGATATTGATATTGATAATTTCTCGTTAATAATTTTAAAAATTATAAAATTAAAATCGGAAAAAACTATCTATTTATTTTGATATATTTATTTATTTTAATATTAATCTGGGATTTATTCTCTCTCTAGAAAATGCAAAAATAAAGAAAGCTAGTGTGCAATGAAATCAGCGATCTTACAATTTGCAAATGCAAAAAAAAAAAGAATCCTCTATGACGGTTTTTTTTTGCGTACATCGACAATCAATCAGAATTTGTATAATGAAATATCGTTGATATCGTTACCAAAGCCGACGATATAATATTGTAATATTCGCATCTGTCATAGATGTCTGTAAATCGAGCGTGTAAATGGGATATTTATCGAAGAGAATCTAGTTCATACAATTATCTTTGTAATGGATATCTATTATTATCCGACATCACACGGCAAAGTTCAGAGATACAATCGGAGAGTAATACAGTCTCTGAATAAACGCGGCACCATCTGAATCGAGAACGTGTTCACGTGTCAAAACGTATATCGCGACGTTGTGAGAAAACGCGACAAAAAGTTAACTCGACGATAAAATGTTGCTGGTCAACCGAGATTCGATCGTTACGCATTCTAAAATATTCACCTGAATCTCTCTCTATGCGCCTCGTCGAATGCGCGATTATTTCGTTCGCGTGCGAATTTATAGCACCCTTAAGGGAGACGCGTGTAAGGTTTTTTGTTTCTTTAAAATAAAAATAATACATAATTAACCCTTCTGTCCACAATGCATAATTTTTCACCTTCTCATCAATGTATGGGTACCAACTGCGTGGTTCTCGACACATTGCACTGCGACAATTCTTATAGCAGCTGCTCTGCAGGATCGAACATTTTTTTATACATTTCAGGAGGTTTTCCGAATAAACAAAGGCCCTTTGCATTTCGTTTCGGGCGGAGAAGAGAACATTATTGACATTTAAAATTACTCTGGGCATCCGTTCATCGACAGAAGGGTTAAAAAATAATATATAATATATTTATAATTTGAAAGAAAAAAGAAAGAGAAAATTAAATAACAGTGCAGTTAGAAGAAACAAACGTCTTACGAGAATTCGGTGGAAAAAATTCGGTACTCTATAATCGAGTATAATAATACTCCGAATAAAACGTAAGACGACAAGCGTCTTCGAGCGGAGCCGAATAAAATAGCAGCACAGACCCTCGTCGTTTTTTTTTTTTTTTTTTTTTTTTTTTTTTTTTTTTTTTTCCTTACTCACCGGTCCGAGATTGACGAAGCCATTTCTCAGCGCTACGCGATCGGCTACGTGCTTTTCCTCTGGCTGCCGCATCCTCACCAGGAACGTGTTGGTAAAGACCTCGGCGGTCGTCGTGCCGGCGAGGAGGAAGAGCGCGATCACCGCGAGCGGTGATAGCATCGTGACGAGAGGCGGCCGGCGAAGTGCTTCGTCCAGGTCGTACTTCGCATTCGCGGATTCGGGGATACTGGACCTACGCGCTCGAGGTACTCGGTTACTCTCGAGGGTACTATGACGGTACTATGATACTTCGCGGCGGCGGCGGCGGCGGCGGCGGAGGGAGGTGACGATGGCAGGGGTGGCGTCGGCGTCGGCGTCGGCGTCGGCGTCGGCGTCGGCGTCGGCGTCGGCGTCGACGGCGGCGGAGATGACAGTTGGCTCACGGATGGCGCGGACGACGAAGGGAAGCTTCGAGGGGAATAAAAATCCTCCCCCTCGTCTTCACGACGTCTGACAACGTCTGATTCCCTGATGATGATGATGATGAAGAAGGTGGTTTCCTCGACGCTACAACGCGGCGGATTCGCCCAACGCGAGGAAGAGGAACACGCGACAACGTAGACGTATGACAGGAGCCACTGAATCCATTCCGCTCTCGAACGGAGGGATACAGATACCGCGAGTATCACGTAAAAAGTAGAGAGAAAAAAAAAGATAATTGATGCTCGTAACGCGTAGACGCGCGCACAAGTTTTTCCGGAGGAAGAAAAATCCGCGAACGCGCGAAGGGTTTTTCTTCTTTTTTTTCTTTTCGTAAATTTTTTTTGTAGGAATATTGTTGTCACGCGTGCGTTCAACTTGAATAAGGATCGAGAGATTAATGAATTTAACTGTCGAAAAAAGTAGTCAAAGGAGATTCCAAGTGCGTAGCCGTGTCACGTAGAACAACGAAGCGGGTAGGTGAAAACCCTTTTACGTGACGTCATCGGATATATTGATTAAAGTGACGTAGAGCGAGCGACAAGTTTGACAGTCGCGCGTGCGCGAATCTCAAGGATAATTACCTAAGTGTATAATATATCGGCCTGACAATTCGGTGTTTTACGAGAAAAGCTGGACAACGATCCATTCGAATGATAATAAATAATAAATACGCGACTCTATAGGTTTCTCTGTAATTTTTCAGACGCCTCATTTTTTTCTATATAATTTTGAAAAATTAGTGATAAGGTTGAGTACGCAGTGTTACGCTTTTTAAAAAATATAATTTCTTTTATATATGTATATATGTATATAATTTTTTATAATATATAAATATAATATATATTTGTAGTGTGTGTGTGTGTGTGTGTGTGTGTGTGTGTGTGTGTGTGTGTGTATACATATATATATATGTATTTATACTACAAAACTTTATCCTAAAGATAGCAGCAAATTATATTACAAAAAAGCTTCTATTTTTCTACGAGTTTCTTAAATAAATGTATTTCTTCTCACGTGTATAAATATTACATCCTATGTTTTATTTAGTAAATATGTCCTGAAAAAATTTTAATAAAAATGACAAATTTTAGCTGCAAGAAATTAAAATGTCGCAATACATATACACATCTGGATATAAGTCGATTGTTGAAACTAATGATACAAAACACATGTGGATGTAGTGAGAAACTTTATCTCTCAAGAGGAAGATAAAATGGATAAGAGAAGAAGAGAATATAAATCTTTATATATATATATATATATATATATATATATATATATATATTTAGACGCATTATACAAGAGTTCTTATAAAATGAATCTAATAATCGCGAGCCTCATAAACATAAAAAAGGATTGAACATAAAAAAGCTAATACGCTGTGCATACAATAACACTATACGTATTACCGACAAGATGGCGCATATTCCTACACAAAATCTCATCTATATATACAAATGTATACAGGGAGATCTACAACGAGTGTAAAAAACTTCGACAGCTTGTTCAGGAAGTCATTTTAAATAAAAAATATTATATGAACATATAGGTCCTATTTCAATTAGTTATAGAACTACAAGAGAGATCAAAGTTTTATTAATGCGGTAATAAATAGTAGATTTAATATCTAGTTACAATTCGAAAAACAAAGCATATTCTATTTATAAATTAACAATTATTATTGGAAAATAACAATCTAGTGTATGAGTTATAACAAGTGCTCAAAATGTGCTTCTTGAGCTCGAATGCAAGCTTGAAATAGGACTTCTATGTTCATATAACATCTTTTACTTAAAATGCTCTCTCGAACAAGCTGTCGAAGTATTTTACACTCGTTTTAGATCACCCCGTATAGGATCAATTACACAGTTCAATAAAAAAAAAACACAAGAAAAAAATAACCATTTCTCGTAGTCCTTTTTTTAATGCTGAATACGAAGCTTTTAAATTACTAATACATCACATCACAATTTTGAGAAATTTGCGATTAAAGTTGCGAAAATGGGCTATTTTAACTTGTTATAGCTATATGTGACGTAGAAATTTTGTTGCAATCAAAGTTAAGTATGTTGTTAGAACTTTCAACATTCAATAAGAATATATGTTATGTCGGTTATGATTAATAAGATATTTATTGTTAAATATAGAGTCTGTTGCGAAAAAGTCGCAAATTCGATCATTGAGGATTTATCAAATATAGTTTTCAATCATGTTTATTTGAACTTAAGAATTTCTTAAAATATTCGCTGAATATGAATCTGATTTGAAAATTGAAAATGGCGGAATTAATACGGCGGATGTCACAAATTAAAAATGTTGAATCTTGTAAAAATTTATATACATGAAAACACTTATATATACATTTTGAATTTATCAATTTTGATCAGATTCATATTTAACGATCTAAAAAATTATTAAGTTTAAACAAACACAATTGAAAATTACTTATTCGTAACTTTTTCACAGTAGACCCTGTATTTAAAATTCCTTTTGCGGGCTGAAAGTTCTAACAATATACTGAATTTTGTATGTGTAATTGCAACAAATACTCCAATACGTCAAATACAATACTGCGATATAAAATATATATTGAAATACCTCTTTTTTGCAACTTTAATTGCAAAGCTCTCAAAATTGTGACGTGATGAAGCAATTTGGAGTCGTATTCAACGTCTCTAAAAAAAAAACTATGGGAAATGATTACTATCTTTCTTGTGTTCGATAAAAAAATTAATTTTTCTTGAACTATGTTATATATATTTTTTACTTCTACTTCATAATGTATGTAGTTTTGGTTTGATATTATGTACATCTATCACACCGTATGACGTCGTAAAATCTAATTACAAATTTTTGTAAAATTCTGAAATAATTCGTTTATATCGCAATTTCGATATATCAGATTATACGTGGAAAGAATGATTCGTTATTGATTATACATATAAGTTGGCGAAATCAAGCATACAGTCAAAATAAAAAAATCAACATTTTATCATAAAAAAATGATAGAAGATAATTAAAGTTATAAAAAAACTTACTCTTTTTTTAATTTTCGGGAACAAAATACTTTGTTCTTATTCATATCTGTATTTATAATCGTATAACATAAATATAATTATTAATTCATTTCAATTTAACACTATTAATGACGCTAAAAGCTATCGCGGTCGCGAAATTGTTAAGGAATAAAATTTGGAAGTTTTAAGAAACATGTATCCCTGAAATATGTATCTTCTTCAAATATATGTATAGCTATGTATATATGTATATGTATGCGTGTGTATATATATATATATATATAGCTCAAATGTACAAATGTTTTCTACAAATTATAAATTATATCGTTATAATTAAAAATATATTTGTGCAACTCTTTTTTAAAAATATTTTTGTACAATGTAACAATGATGATTATGATGAATATGATAATAAGGATAACAATGACGATCACAGAATGAGAATAGTTTCGTCGACGAAACGATTTACAGGATTACATACGTAGTTAAGAAAGTTATATAATATTACTTTCAAACAACGAATAGGCAATTAGAGGATAAAGGCACTTATATTCTTCACCTATTAATGTTATTCGTAATCTTCATTTCGGCGTGCAGCTTTCTTTTCGCTTCGAGCTTCATTAAGGCCTGCAATCTCTTTCTTTCGATCTCTTCCGGAGTACACTGAGCCGGCTGCGAACCAGTCTTCGACACTTCTCTCGTATCGTTTTTCATATTACCGGTGGAATGATGCCTAACGAAACGATCACCATCTCCTTTTATGGTGCACCTGTTGACATCATCGGACCCACGCGTTCGATCCGCGCCGTGCGTTAACGAAATTGCACTATTCTCGACTTTACAGTCATTTTTAACAATCGGATTTGTACTTACGGAGGCACGCGTGACATTTGTATACGTTATCGTCGAGTTTTTGGCCGGGTTCAGGTGTAACATGGGTCTCATTGTATTTGATTTATTCTTAGCGTTCGCGTTCTGATTAATGTAGTGATCGGACAAACTTTTGGTCTTAAAGAACTTCTTATCCGCCGACAAGTTAGCGCTGGACGTTTCACCCTTCGCCGTAGACTTGAGGGAGTTGGCTTCCAATTTTAATGGCGCGTGAGTCAAACGTTCGTAACTAGCTTCAAATTTCGCACTATCGTTTCTGTAAACCAAAGACTCGCACATCGCTGGCAATGATTTTTCGTCCTCGATGCAGGCAGCTAAACAATCATCAAAAGAATCATCAGGAAAATCAAATGATTTTGTAGCTTTATTTTTTGACAACTTTTTATTGTCACATAAGCCTCTGATACTGGAATGTATCATGTTGTTGCTTAGACACGATTTATACAAGTTTTTATCTGTATGTCCTGCGATATGTATACTAGAGTTTGAATCCCTTTTTGATAATTTTGAATATGTCTTTAATGTGTTATTATTATTTGTGCCTCTGTAGAAAATATTTTCAGCTGACAATTCTTTAAAACTTTCAATAGAAGTAGATTGTACAGTATTTTTATCGGCTGCATTGTTTGCGCCAGATTTCTGGGACAATTCTTCTTTCTCGACACTTGGCTCTGAATGCGTAGAATTTTCTTTGTCCACGATTGATTTTAATTTCTCCTCTATCTCTTGAGTGCATCTAATCATATCATCATCTATCGAATCATCAAATAAATCATCATAATTTGCATCTTTCTTAATAACATTGTTATCGTTGATTTCTCCAATGTAATTCTGCTTGTCATCTTCAACCGTTGGCGTTTCTTCCTTGATGCTTGTGTTTGCTAAGATCGGCACTTCTTTCTCGACCTGATCATTTGAATGATTCTGGTCATTGTGTTTTATAACACACATCTTTTCGGTTAATGCTTGCAACTCAGCTGCAAATTGTCCGATGTTTTCTATGTTTTCCATATTAATAGTCTTTCTTTTGAGCGGCTTGTACAATAAAGGCGAATCCGAGTTTCTTTTCTTCTGCAACAGCTTAGTTCCCTTAGGTGTCTCACAGTGGACGTTTTGTCCTTTATTTCTGCTCTCGGGAGTTTTGCTCAGGGAACTACTCCAATCCCACGCAACCTCATTACCACCCTCTTGCGTACATGGAAGTAAGATTGGACTTGAGTAATGATCAGGCTCTAGTGATTCTTCGGCATTGTTCGTATTTTGTCTGCTTGTAACTGGCGTGCTATGATTGGAAGCTGCATATTCATCATATTTTTGAGAAGAGATGTCATTATTCTTATCCACTTTCTCACTCGTCGTCACGTTTTCTGCAACTATATGAATCATATGTACCTTGATTTAACAATATAACAAGAGATTAATATAATCAAGGAAAAATAATTGCAAAATTACCTTCTCTCGAATTCCAATGCGGTCTTTTATCCCTTTGAAATCTTACACATCTCATTATCGATTTTTTTTTCTCGAGGCTCTTTTGTAATTTTTAAATTTCACGTCAATAAAATCCTTGTTCAATATTAGATCATCAATCCTAACCTACGCTGTAGGGCGACACAAAGACTGATGGAAACTTTCTTTAAACGAGACTTCCTTTTGATAAATTTTAATAAATGTAGCTTGATAATGGTTAAATTTATTTGCATAAGTATTTGATTAATATCGCTTGTACATGTTTGAGGAGCGGAAATGAATGTATGTCACTTGACCATACTTGACGTTACAAATATTGCGATAGGGAGGGAATTTCGCGCATGCGTAGTAGCGCAAACGCTAGTTTCTACCTAGTTTCTACCACTGCACATGCGCGAAAAATCCCGTGACTCCCTTTCTTTCAAGTGATTGGATAGAGGCGTTAGAACTATCTGTCACGTGATCGAGTTTGCCACTCTCTTCCTCTGAGGCTCTCTAGTAATAATTAAAGCGGTTCAAATTGTGCATGATTAGCAGTCCAGTACACGAATATCAAAGTGTAACCTAAATACAAAGGATTTTGAAAACGAAAGTTTAAAATGAACATTTCAATATGGTCTTAAGAAAAGGGGACTGTTGAATTTGTTATTAAACATAAAACAATTAGAGAATAATTCAAATAAAAAGTATAAATGTTCTAAAATGAGAAAAAAGATTAGAACATGTATTCTTGGGCGAGAAATTAGAGATGAAGTTTCAACATTAATGCGAGAAATGTTTTATTAATGTAAAAAATAGTAAAATTCAATTTTTTTGTTTAATCATATTATTTAATCATACATACGGAAACGGAAATGCCTTTTAACAAATACGAGTAGTAGGGAATAAAACGCGAAATAATTAGTTTAAAAAGAAACAGTTTTTTGGAATAAAGAAATTTATAAAATAGAGATAGTTATAGTTTATATATATAAACGAGAAATTTGCGGCAATATTATTAAACAATATTATATATTTAAAAAGATATAAAAGAATTTTTTAAAAGATACGAGAAATACATATACAAAAATTTATATTTTTGGCATTAAAATTATTATTACATTAAATCTTGTTATTATAATTTTTTTCATTTTACAATGGAATTAAAAATAATTAATATATAATATTATAAATATACTATTAATAAAATACTAATTATCATAAAAGCTAATATAAACGAGTAATACTAATATTAATTATAATTATTACATTAAATATACTTATTAAATATTCACAATAGGCCATCAAAATATTAATGTTTATATCTTATATGTACATATTAAATTGAATATCTCATATTTTATTTAACACATTTGCGTTTTAATATTTAATATAGAGTTATATAAACAATTACATAATATAAGTATATATGTATGTATATTTATATATATTTATGTATATATAGGTATGTGTATATATATATATATATGTGTGTGTGTGTGTGTGTGTGTATATATATATATATATATGTATGTATGTACATATATATGTGTATAATAAACATTACGTAAATGTAATTAATGTTTATATACATATTAAAACTGAGTAACGTAAGAGCCAAATTAACGTTAAATACATTTGCAATAAAATTATAAGAACAATCAAGAAAATAATTGAAAACAATATGCAAATAATAAATAATTTATATAAATACATAATAAGTATATAAAATATTATTTAAATATCTAAAAGTTATTCTAAATATTTATGCTTAATCATTGGATGTTTTATAAATAAAGGATGCCTTACAGTAGTAATTGTTAGTGTACGTGTAGTAGTTGGACCTCTAGCAATTCAAGTAGACGTATTGGGCTCTTCGAACAAATTATGAAGAAAATTCAACTGATTTTGGATCTCAAGAGAACGTGTTGTTAACTTGTGTTCAATATTCGAAAGTGATTGTTGCATATCTTTTATTGCGAATTGACGTATCTAAAAGAAAAATATTATTTTGATTTTTATATTTTATCAATCAGTAATTTTGTAATTAATTATCATAAAAAGCGAATGCGACAATTTTTCAAATAGCATAATTATATCGATACATGTATAAGACATATAAAAGAGAAAGAGAAAAATACGTACATTATATATAATATCAAATATGTGATAAATTTTGATGAAAAATAAATATCAAAATGAAAACTTTATAAATATGTATAAAACTTTTTGAAATTTACAAAATTTACCTGGAAAAGTTGTTCCTCAGAATACGCGTTATTAATAATCACACTTAATGTTGCATTCATACTGAATCGACTACGAGAACAAAACAGAATGTAGATTTATAATTAATACGTACATAATAATACATGATTATGGGCAATATATATTTATAAAAAGATGTTACCTGCTGTGTATAAGTTCAAAATTATTTAGTATTTCTGTAAGTATTGTAGTATTCCTAGCATGTCTCGCAAGGGTAGACATATAAATATTATCATACCCAGTTTCAAATCTCAGTATAAAAGACCTTAGGTAATTAATGATAATTTTAGGATCTTCAATACAACTAAAGAATTTCAAAATTTCATAATTATTTTCTTTGTATATACGAGATGTTTTGTACTCTACATCGCGCCATGTATTATAGTCCGCTGTCTTTAAACCATTACAGTACATCGATTTCTGCGACCCAGGCAAAATTCTACGACATACCGAAAAGAAATGTTTTAGTTTTTTACATATCTCGTATCGATATTTAGCATATAGTCTCTTTATTAATAAATATCCAAAAAAAAGGTTTATATATAATTAAAAATAAAAATATATATATAATTACACATTGAATTTCAATGTGTATTTTCAAATAAAGCTCCTAAATTCCTTAGTTATATATAATTATATATAAAATATGAGTGTTTGTATATATCTCTGTCTGTATATACAGAAACAATACCGAAAAGAATAATGAAAAATAATTAGAAAAATAAATTTTGCATTTTTTATAAAAAAGTAAAATTTAAAGAAATCTGAAAAAATTGCCGATATAGAAAGATATACATATAACTTTATGTTTAATTACATATAGGCAATCTCTCCTATCATTTCTTCAAATTTTATTTTATCTAAAAAAACAAGGCAAAAATTATTCTAATTGTTTTCCAATTATTTATTTTCTTATTTTTCCTGTATATACGGACAGAAAGTATACAAGAGAAAACAAACATATATATGTAGACATATTTTATATATAATTATATACATATATTTATATTTGATTATATATGGACTTCTTTTCTCGGGAAATATATGAAATATACAAGATGTCTACACAGAAATATAATGATTAGAGAAAACTTACTTATATATAGTAGAATTATTTACATGCAATATTAATTGACGACGGGTTTGATCCATGCAAACGGAATTACCGATAATACATCCCCATTTTGCCAGTTCTTGATTTAAATATTTCTCATCATCATCGGTGGATATCATTTGATCGTACATATAAAATTTTATATGTTCAAACAGGCTTCCTATTTTCAGTAATACTTCCTACAATTTGATTTAAAATATCTATTTCCATTGAGTCATTAGATTACATACAAAACAAAGATAAATAATATATAATATGCGAAGAAATATACAATCTTATTTACTAAAACTATTTTATTTCACGATGTGATTATAATTTGCTCTGAATTAATTAATCTCTTTAATAATTATCTTTGTTCTGTATCGTCTAAATTCGTAAATTCTAAGAGTATATTTCTTACGTAATACATTAGTTTTTAAATATTAGGTCATTACATACGAAAATAACGAATGAAATATTTCAATTTTGTACATAGATATTATATATAATAACCGCGTTTGAAAATGAGATATATATTATGTATCATATTACATTCTTTTAAAACAATAATTCAATTTTTGTAAAATATGTACAAATTTTTGATATCTGACAAAAATATTTTATAATAAAAAAAACTTGTATATTTATTGCTTACTAAATTTGTTTAATTCATTATAAAGTTGGGTATAAATTATAATCTTATCATCATAAAACAATCTCATACTATTATAATATGTATTTGAGATATAATTTTCTAATAGAAAAGTAACGTAAAATAATTAATAGAGTGATATTAATATATGTCATATATAGCAGTATGTATATGAAATGTGTTTAATGTCTTTGAAATGTAAGATTAAAAACATAGGTAATTTCTGAAATTAGATTTCTTGTACTTTTAATGAACAGAAGATAGGATTGGAAAAATTACTTTATAAAAGTAATTCATTACCATTTTCCGTTATAGATTTTAAAATAATAACAAGTTACTGTTACTTGTGTTACCTATTTTGGAAAGTAAGTATGTTAGACTGCATCGTTACAATTATCGCTTTTTAACGCTATTAAAGTCAAGTTTTATGTATAAAACACATATAAATTTTTTAAATATCTTTCTTATACGAGAATATAATAAAAGCGATATAATTTAGATATCGATATAAAGTACGTAATAATTTTTATAATTTTGGTTTTATATTTCTTAATTTTAGGAAATATATTTTTTAAAAACATTGCAAAACAACTCAAAATTATCGTAAGATAAAAAAAATTCTGTGAGTATAAATAAAAAAGTATTTTTAGCTTTATTTTTAACACATAGTTTAGTAATATATGAAAGAATCGTTCGTATTTTCTTTTTTACACTTTTAACTTTATGCAAATGTAAAATTTTTTTCTGATATTCTAAATTATGAATTAAATTAAGTTAGAAATTTAAATTTATTCCTAAGATGCAAAAGTTTATAAAAAAACAGAAGTAAAAAAAAAACAAAAAAATAAAAATTTATATTACTGATTATATTATTGATCTGGTTTAAAAAAGAGTCGTCAAATTTTATTGTTTAAACAAAGAATCGTTAAATTGTATCGAGATTTTTAGAAGAATTCCATGCTTTTTATGTGTTTCTTTCGAATTAAAAATATGCTGCGTAGATTCGAAAAATAACGATAAAAATAACTGTAGAATTTGTTTTCATGCGTTACTGAATAAATATTAAGAAGTTAGTGATTTTGTTACAGACGCCGTCAATGTTATCGAATAAAAATAACACTAGCTTACAAAAAATATTTTTTTTATTATTTGGAACCAGACAAGGTGTTTCTTATAGATTTTTGGATGTTGAAAACGATGCAGAAAGCCAATTTTTATCAGCACATCAGGTTTCCAAAATAATTGAGGTTTAATATGCAAAAAATGGCTTTTTTGCGATATTTTAAATTTTTTTGTAAAAAAGGTCAACGTCATTTTAAAATTCTAATCGGAAATCATAAATTGTAATGTATTGTTCATCCCCTATAAAATACACTTTTCTTATTTCGATATATTACTTTTTAGCCATGTTATAAAGGATTTAAATACAGTGTTTTGCTGAGATAGCAAATATTCCGCCTATTGTGATGAAGTCATAATATATTTATAATTTATATGGCTAAAAAGTAAGATATCGTAATAAAAAAATGCATTTTATAGGGGATAAACAATACATTTATGACATCTGATCAGAATTTCCCCAGATAACTTTAATCTTTTTTACAAAAGGATCTCAAAAGGAAATGTCGCAAAAAAGCCATTTCTTACACATTAAATCTCTATTATTTTTGAAATCTGCTGGTGAATTTTGGTTTGCGGCATCGTTTTCAGTATCCAAAAATCTATAAGAAACTCTTTGTCTGGTTTGAAATAATTTTTGGCTGCAAACTAGTGTAATAGTAACGATAACAGCTCTACAAGTAAAATGCGTTACTTAAAAGTTTACTATATAATTAGCATATAATTAAGTTTATTTTTAACTACATAATATCTTACTTAACTGACAGTACCTTGAGTACCTTGGGAAGATTATCTCGAGTATTTTTAAATGCAAAGATATTCGAAATGTATTCAAAAACTTTGATCATAGGATACCATGCTACATAATCTTCTTCTCGCGATAAATAGCTCGCGAGTTCCCAGAATATGGAGACGTTAAGTTTTTTCTCTATCGCAAGATGGAAGGCATCATCGATGATTTGCGCACGATTGAGAACATGGATATTCGTATATATTTCGGAGTTTAAATAACGCGCAATTTTTCGCCAATTCTCGATATCATAGTTGACGCGATAGTATCCTATTATTCAACAAATAAATTTTCAAGATTTTTTTTTCAATGTATGTAATAAAAAAATATTTTAAATTATATATATATATTTTTTTCATGTTTTAAACATGTGTAAACTGTATTAGAAATTGGACATATATAGAAAAAACCATGCTTTCTTATATATTATTGATTATAAAATTATTTCACACTGATAATCGAATTAAAGAATAAGCTCTGAAAAATTAAGCGGCGTACAAAATTGTATAAATTTATAAACTGATTTTAATTGGAAAAATAATATTTATATGCAAAGTACGTTTATTCTTAAATTAAACGGCAATATTGCAGAATATTTAATAGAATATTGTTATTTGTGTAAGTATGTGGAATATAATTTCAATTCTTATAAGAAAGTATAAGAACAAAAATATGTAATAAAGATAGATTTTTTGTAAAATAAAGAGATTTAGGATATTAATATATTATGATTTGATACTTACCAGCTTGTTGTATGTTGACAATGATCCATTTATCTTCATCATTAAATTGGATTTCCAATTCTGGATTCGACTGCATTAAACAACTATGAATACTTGGTTCAATTATGTTAAAATCGAGTTCCGTTTCCTTAGTATAGGTCACAGGTATAAAGTATGGTATCTGATCCAATTTATCGTGAAATTCTTTCGATATTATCACGCGACCGCTGGAATAATCTCGTGTCACATTTAGCACAGGACAATGCTTTTGTATAGTCCAAATATCCATCATCTGTTTTATATTCAGATTGTATCGTTCAAATTTTAAATCAAGATTTAAGACACTTAAGTCATCTATTTCAATTTGCATAAGATCCCATAGTTCATCGGGAATTTTCAAATTAGAATAAGTAAATCTGTAAAATTTAACATAGTTGCAATAAACTAGTAGCTCTCTATTTAAAATATACATTGAATTTCAACGGGCTAAATAAGAGCCAAACGCGGATGATGGTGAGTTAGTTTCGATGAAAATTAATTTTTCATCGAAACTAGCGCACCACCATCCGCGTTTGGCTCTTATTTAGCCCGTTGAAATTCAATGTCTATAAATATAATTGATTCGCATTAAGAAATATGAAATCATAATTATTTATTTCAACACAGCTTGCATGACTTTTACTTTCATCTTAACGTTGATCTTTACTTTCACAAAGGTCAATTGGTTTTAAGTGGCAGTCATGTATTCTTGAGGAATTATGATGTAAATTACGAAATAATTTTCTAATATTTTTTATACATCGTACAATCCGTGGTCTACATTGTTTAATTTCATCATGACCAAGTCTATAATTATATATCTACTATATATTAATAATTTATAATTCCATATGTTTGCACCTTTTGATGCAAAGCGAGGTTGAAACATAGACAAAAGTTACTGATGGGTTTGTAATATTTTGTGTATGTTGAAGAATTATTTTTGTCTACATGTGAACCTTGTTTTGCATTAAAAGTTACAAATTCATATTAAACCACATAATTCTATATCTAATTTAGATCACATTAAAAGCACTATAGGATGGACCTAGTATAAATTTCTTCGTTAATGTATTATTGCAAAATAATATGTATGTTATCAGATGTAAACAATATCAAAAATAAATATTATTTGATATATCGCACCCTTAGAAGAATACTGTCACAACTCAAAAAATTTAGCCCAAAAATTAAGCTCACAGGAGGTATGCTTGAAACGATATCTAGGTGGAGGAATGAAAATCATGAAAATTTGTATTTTTTGAGTTGTGCCAGTATTCTTCTAGGGGTGCGATATTGGATATATTATGTTTGTGACGTCATAAGTTTTTTAGGATACAACTCCCGCTTAAAACTCATTCATTGTCTTTCATGGTGATCAATGTAAACGTTAAGTTTATAAATCATTCATGCTGTGTCTATTAAAACAAACAATTACATCAATATTACAATAATAATTAATGTAATATAACTAAATATTAATTTAACCTATAATAAAAATTTAATTCATATTATAATAAAAAATATGCGTCCCTTTTTTATTATAATAAATTGCATATAGTTTATGTTCATCATTCATTAACTAATGACATATATATAATGAGTATGTGCATAAATATATGTTATATAACTTATCTTATCTAATCATTCTCTAGCGTCTTATTATTTATTTAAATTGTAAAACAAAAAATTTATCGTTGAACAAAAATATTGCTTCGCTATTTTATTGCTTTAACTTGATTTTTTACAAAATCAAATTAATATCAATAAATTGCATAAAATAATGTGAATAAATATTGTGCCCACTATAATTTTATTCCTTAATTTAATTACCTTAATTTTTTATTATCATATTTTAGTATTAAATTTGTTATACAATTTAAGAAAGAGCAATATATGAATGTGCATTTTATTTGAGTATTTGTGTAAATGCATTTTTTATTATAATTGATATTATCTGATTTTGTCAACTTTCTTGTTAACAGTTAACTTTTTAACAGTATATACTAATTTCTTATTTTTCAAATTTTTGTCTGTTACATACGCAGGTTTGGATAATCATTGGATACACTATCATGTACTTAGCGCGTATAATATTTTATCTTTTTTAGAAAAGTGTTTTTAGAGATATATTTTTGCTCGTATTATGTATTTACTTTTCTGCGCGTGTGTGTATTTATAATAGTATTTAATTATTATATTATAATATAGGTATCACTTACTGCTGGATTAAATACATGTTGAGACCCGTCCAAAATGCATTATGGGGAATTATACTTTCTAGCATGCGCCATACAGCGGCTCCTATAATAAAAATATAAAGTATGTGAATTATATATACTTTAAATAAATTTAATTCACGGTGTTCATAAATTCCTGAACATAGCTAATAGTAGTAAAGAAGAAATTTTATATTTATAACTTTAAATTTAAAAAATTTTTTTCTCTTATATCAGAATTCAATTAAGAGCAAATAAATGTACAATGAAAACCTTTTGTTCTCAGATATTTATGTTTAGCAATTTAACATCTATTGTTTAATCATATTATAAATTGTTACACACACATGTATAAATATATACTATGTGTGTGTGTATGTGCGTGTGTGTGAGTGTGTGTGTGTGTGTGTGTGTGTGAAGTGTGTGTGTGTGTATTTGTATATTTTATATATATATGTATTCAAATATACATACATACATACATACATACATACCTATAATTTGAAGAAAAGTACAAAATGAATTATTTGAATGTATATTGCTTGTATGTTCGATAAAATTACTTGTAGCAAAATTAGTATTTAAATGACGAGCTTCATGTTGAATCTGTACTACGAACAAATCCATCATCCGGGAATTTGGAAAGACCTACAGACAGATTGATGTAATTGAATAAATATATTTATAATCGAAAAAGAAGATTGCATTAACTATTTCGCGCTAATATATGCAATTATTTACTATTTCTAAAGAAAGATCTTCTATTTTATATAATTTTTCTATGTTATATAATTTTAAATTATATTTTTAAATTTACTAGTAATGTGTAACTATTTGACATAAAATATGATATTATAATTATTCAAATAATATACTTGCGAGATTTTTCTAAGTTGTAATAAGACAATTTAAATATATTTATTATCTGCTATATAATTTTGTTTCTAAATAGTTAAGATATTGTAAAAAATAGAGAAAAAAGAATAATACAAGGTTATTCAAAATAATTTATCCGATTTCAAATGACTATATTTTTGAAGTTTACAAATGCATAGTGATTAGTGATACATCATCCAAAAGAAAAACTGTCCCAGTTTTGTTTCTCACCTTATAAGTGCTCTAAGTAAACATGAAATCGGATGAATAATTTTAAATAACACTGTATATCAATATTTTTTCTATTTTTAACGAATGGGAAGACAATTCCAGAATTTTTCATCTTGTCACGAGATTAACAAAAATTTTCTTATAAGTAGCGTTAGAAATGTAAAACAACCTTATCGATGATATACGTTTCGAGGAACATAATAAAGCCCTTGTTTAACCAGCAGTGACATAACGGATTGAAGAGATTACCAAACATCTGATATGTTATATCATGAGCTATTGAGCGCATTAATACAGTTTTAAACGCAGCAGGATGTAATTCTTTATTGTAGATAATATCTGCTTCACTAAAAATTATTTGTAAGTAATGCGGTTATGTCGAAATTTTTTGCTATAAACCTGCATACTTTGCTTATGTAAAAATTAAATATGTTGTACATATATTAAAGAAAGATAGTTCATGTATTGTCAACCAGAAGAATTTATTAAGCATAAGAGTGGATTAGTTAAACTTTGATAGATAATTAAGATTTAGTTTTTTGCAACAATTTATTGAATGTATTATGTAAATGATATGTAATTATTTTTCATATAACTTTATATGCTTTTGCTCTCTTTTTCTCAATAATAAAATAAATTCGGTCATTTTATTTCCCAACATTCTCGCTCTCCATATCTTCGATATGATAAAATAAATCTTCTAGCAATAAATCTTCTTTGATTATACAAGGAAAAATATATAGAAATCATACTCATACAATGAGTTCAATGATAAGAATATAAACATATGTCCTAAACATTAACGTTGCTAAATCGATTAATGATTAATTAATAACAAAAAAGTATTTAAAAGTATGAATGTGACTATTACATGATATAAATGTAAATTATTCTATAATACTATTAAAGTATTATATAAGTATTATTGTCATTTAGTAAAATTCACTTATCGAAATTATTTTAGCATCAATATAAGCATATATTTCCGAATTATAAAATTCCTTCTAAATATTAAAATAACCGAATAAATATTGTTATAAATCTCTTTAAATTAAGCCAATTCTAATAATAAGCATAGAAAAATGCATATCTTTGAAATTTTAAAAGCCATAAATAAGATTGTATTTTAATAAATTATAATTATGATTATTTTCTGAATGTATGTATACTTGTAAATAACCAGTCCATAAGTCTGCCAGATTTTGTCTACGAAATTCGGAATTGCGATATAATCCACTTTAGGAATGCTTTTCAAAATCTTCCAATTTTCTAAATACATAGTTACATTTCCAGCAACATATTGCACGAATTTCATGTGGGGTATCATGTGCGGTCTGCACCACGTATTGACCACAGTCTTTGTCGAATTAAGAACCTGATGCAGTTTGTCAACATCATACATCATAATTGTTACGTCTTTTGTAGACATTTCAGGTGTCGTGTGGAACAGTGTGCGCATCGTGTCACCATCTATAGGTTTTTGTTCTTGGATTGGCATATTCGATAAAATTTTGCTTCTTTTATGATGTTCTACGGAAATGTTAAAAGTGGCACATACTTCCGGCGCGGCCCAACACGGAAATAATTGGGCACCTCTCATCTGGGTTAGTGCTATGTCCATAAACCTGTTACATTTTAATAACATGTTTCAGATAACAATAAATTTTCAGCAATTGTTTGTATAAAAATATTAAGGATTGCAAAATGTACATATCAATGCGATTTATAAGCGATGTTTGAAAAATGTGTGATATTTGGCATATTTTATTATTATATATTATTACACATACACACACACATACACAATAGACATTATTATTTTTCTACTATATATATAATATATGTAATGATATTATTTTATATATGTAATGTACACATATACAGGGTGTCAGGTAATAATCGCTTCACCTTTTCTGTGTAGAGCGGATTAAACCGAATAGGAAAGTTCTCTACCGATATTTGCGATCTTCACAATATTTGATGAGAAATTAATTAGAAAAGATCGGCCAAACCACGTGAGTACAAATGCGCGGTAGAAAGAAACAGACTAATTGTGAAGTGCTTCTCTCACCGCCTCGTCGCGCGCTTTGCAACCGCGAAATACTGGGCTCAATTTTCTCGTGGCGCGCTTGTACTAGCGCGGTTTGGCCGATTTCTTTTAATTAATTTCTTAAAATTATTGCGAGATCGCAAAACGGTAGAAGACTTTCCTACTCGGTTTAAACCGCTTTACTTGCACACGCGAGAAATAAGATAATTATTACCAGACACCCTGTATATACGCTTTATAAAATCACATAGCGTGCGTAAGCATGTGTGTAGATTCTGTACATTTAAAATATATTCAATAATTGTCATTCTTTATTATAATTATGTTGTTTTTACTAAACAATATGTTACACATATTTACATATATTTTTTATTCTATATTTTAGATTTAATGTTCATTCCGGTACAAAAAACATGCGACTAAAGCAGTTATTTTTTTAGTCCGATATATTAATATATTTTATGTAAGGAAGTATAATCATATTCAAATATGGAGAAATTTTGCATGACAATGTAGAACTATACATTTTATTATGAAGCATCGCGCAGTAAAAGTGCATATTATAACTCTTGATGATTGGACAAATGCTTTAAAATATATAGTAATAAATAATGTTTACAAAATTTTTAATATATAAATATATATAATACATTTACTATATATATATATGTATATATATATATATATAATAGTTTATTTTTAATTAATATTTACTCACTGTTTTCCTACGTTTGAGTCCATCGAGTGATTAAAATATTTGTTTGAAAATTTCACATATAGAGTATAAACACCACATTCTAAGAAGTCACCTTCAGGCAATAATATGGCTTCAGGGAATGGGGGTTTCACGGCATAATGTACGACGAAATCCAAACGGATCGCTTGCTCTTCAAACAGAACAGAATATGCTGGTGTATAGATTATTCCACCGTTAATCGACTGCAACTTTACTTCTGTTATATTCATATATTTTGAATGAAGTAAATATATGATTTGTGTTGCACTATTAATATAAACAGTGATATTGGACTCGCTATTGGACACGTAACCTGACTCCTGAAGTGTTATGTGCAAATTATAATGAAGCGCTATCAGTGTGGTCGGCGCACGGTAATTAATCGCATTATAGCACTTAATCTTTGCATTTTCATCGATAGAAAAAGCCATTGTCATTACAATGATATATAATAAAACATTTAATGACAATTTTAGGAACATCATGTCAGTTTTCGTTTCAGATATCTGCAAAAACATTTATTTGCTAAAAGTAAGTAGAACAAAAAACACAGAAATAGAGAAAAAGTAAATGCAAAAAAAAAATGCATAACTGTCGACTCCTGTAAGAAAAGGAAAACACATAAAAAAATTACAGCAATTTAAGGAAAGATACACATACTATTTAAATAGTTGGTAATTTCTTGAAGGAATTTTTATTATATATATTGCATTTCATATACCTTTATCACACAATGTATGTTAATCTTAATTCAATAAAAATGTGTTCTATATTAATTCAATTTTTTATAGCATAAACGAAGGGGAAATGCTACTTGTGACAGAAACAATACAAAATAAGAAATAAAATCTTTTTCATTTCAAATCAAATAAATTTCAATATTATTATAGCCTGCGTCTATGTGACTATACAAAAGCTAAACGTAAGTGATCTTTCTTAAACGAAGCAATTAAATGTCTACCTTGGAAATTCAAAGATAAAGTATATGCAGATCATAAATTAGAGATGTGCTTATATTCAAGTTGTCAGTTATAGTTCCAGCATTTAAGCTAAATCGTGTATACTTTTGTGTCCTCAAATTGAAGTATCAAAACAACTATTTTCACAAGCTTATTTCTCAAAATTATCAAGATTGTGAATGTTTTTTCTTCTTATATTCTAATGCTTATATTAATTACAGTTATATATTTCTGTGTCGTGTATATTATAATATCATATAAAACAAGTTCGATTGAGAGATACAGCATGAAGCTTCTTTCAAAAATCTTAAATTCCAAAATATATGATATATAGATTGAAGCACAAAAATATAAAATAATTCCTTCGAATAACTGAGCTTCATCCGTGTAGTTTGACGTATGTTTACCAATATGTTATTATTATCAGGTTTATATGTCACTTGTAAGTTATGTATACACTGAAGAAACAGATAACAAAGGAGCAACCGTTGCCAAATTAAACTTTTTTCAAATTTTGTCGAAATACGTTTCATGAGCAAATCAAACTAAACGTGAATAAAGAACACAAAGAAACTTTCTATTAGCATTTATCATTTTATATACATTTTTCTAAGAAAAATTAACATCCATTGTGTTTGTTCTTTCTTTATATTTATTACATATTTAATTAAACATAACGTTAGAGAAGACATTGACTCTAGATATCCGTTAAGAAAATAATGTATCAAACAAAGCATACGCAATTTGTCTTTAATTTTTAATTTGTTAGAATTAGATGTTAAAATTATTAAAAGATACTGTTATAATTCACGCCCAAATGTTTTCATATTAACTGTAGTATGCAAAGAATAAAAATAATAATTGAAGTAAAAAGAAACGTGTTTTTTAATGTTTTCTTAAAAATGGAACAAAGTATGTTTTAGAGAATAAGAATGCTGTAAACTCATGTTCTTTACATATTTTTATATGCATATATTTAAAAAGAAATATCTAATGTTCTGTATTTAACTTACCCCTTATTTGTAGAATTTGTTACGAGCCGTTACTTTAGCCAAAAGTGTATCGGTGAATTGTGATCTTAACGTTTCGAAGGACCATCGAGAACTGACGACGTTTTCGGTATGATAATACAATATATAAAGTACTGTGTATGTCTTGTAAACATGTTCTTAAGGTTATACACAAATTATAACAAGCGTCTTATTCGATCTTACTAGATCGATAGAAATCAATACATATAGTTGAATAGTTCTCGAGAGATACTTTGGCTTTTACATTTAAAATGATTTTTCTTGAAAAGCATTCAAGGAATCCAATCTGGAAATTGTGTGTTCTATACAAGAGAAAATATATATTCTTTATTCTTCTCTAATTTTTATAAAGAAATATCTTTTTCTTGCCACAATTTACTAGTTTTTGCATAAAACAAGTACATCTTTTCAAATTTTTTTCTATTCTTATCGGATTTTATTTTTATTTTTCTATTTTTATCTAATTTTTCATATATTCCTTTAAGAAACTAAACTGCACTAAATTAAATTGAAAAGGATATACAAATAGGTATTTCTCTGGCACATATCCTTTAACAAGAAAAAATATTTAAAAAAGAATTATTCTTAGAGTCATTTCAAATAAACATTATAGCATTTCGAGTCATAATTTTGTCATAAAATACATATATATTTACATATATATAAATATATACAGGGTGATTCATTTTAATTTTAACAGACAAATATTTAGAAATCACGGGGTTTTAGAAAAAAAATGTATCTGGCAAAAGTTGTAGGATTTCATGGGGGATACAGTATGGTGACCTAGAATTGCCCCTGAGTGGCGTTCTTCAAAGTTATGGAAAGGTCAATCTAGTTCTTTTAAATGGAACCACCCAAATTATTTAATCATACATACGGAAACGGGAATGCCTTAACAAATACGAGTAGTAGGGAAAAATTAAAACGCGGAATAATTAGTTTAAAAAGAAACAGTTTTTTGGAATAAAGAAATTTATAAAATAGAGATAGTTATAGTTTATATATATATAAAAGAGAAATTTGCGGCAATATTATTAAACAATATTATATATTTAAAAAGATGTAAAAGAATTTTTTAAAAGATACGAGAAATAAATATACAAAAATTTATATTTTTGGCATTAAAATTATTATTACATTAAATCTTGTTATTATAATTTTTTTCATTTTACAATGGAATTAAAAATAATTAATATATAATATTATAAATATACTATTAATAAAGTACTAATTATTATAAAAGCTAATATAAACGAGTAATACTAATATTAATTATAATTATTACATTAAATATACTTATTAAATATTCACAATAGAGGCCATCAAAATATTAATGTTTATTTCTTGTATATACATATTAAATTGAATATCTCATATTTAATTTAACACATCTGCGTTTTAATATTTAATATAGAGTTATATAAACAATTACATAATATTATATATACGTATATATATATATATATATTTATATATATTTATGTATATATAAATGTATGTATGTGTGTGTGTGTGTGTGTGTGTGTGTGTGTATGTATATATGTATGTATGTACATATATATGTGTATAATAAACATTACGTAAATGTAATTAATGTGTATAATAAACATTACGTAAATGTAATTAATGTTTATATACATATTAAAACTGAGTAACGTAAGAGCCAATTTAACGTTAAATACATTTGCAATAAAATTAAGAACAATCAAGAAAATAATTGAAAACAATATGTAAATAATAAATAATTTATATAAATACATAATAAGTATATAAAATATTATTTTTAAATATCTAAAAGTTATTCTAAATATTTATGCTATATCATTGGATGTTTTTAAATAAAGGATGCCTTACAGTAATAATTGTCAGTGTACGTGTAGTAGTTGGACCTCTAGCAATTCAAGTAGACGTATTGGGCTCTTGGAACAAATTTTGAAGAATAACCATCTGATTTTGGAGCTCAAGATAACGTGTTCTTAACTTGTGTTCAATAATCGAAAGTGATTGTTTCATATTACTTTTTGCGAATTTCAATATCTGAAATAAATTTTATTTTAATTTTTATTTTATCAATCAATTTCGTAATTAATCATCATAAAAAACAAATGGAACAATTTTTCAAATTATTAGATAATTATATCGATACATGTATAAGACATCTAAGAGAGAAAGATAAAAATACGTACATTTTATATACATATAATATAAGATATGTGATACACATTTTGATGAACAATAAGTAGCACAATGGAAACTTTATAAATAAAATTTTTTGAAATTTATAAAATTTACCTCTTTAAGTTGTTCCTCAGAATACGCGTTATTAATAAGCACACTTAATGTTGCATTCATACTGATTCGACTACAAGAACAAAACAGTATATGTAGATTTATAATTAATACGTACATAATAATTCATGATTATGAGCAATATATATTTATAAAAATGTTATTACCGGTTTTGTATATGTTCAAAATTATTCAGTATTTCTGTAAGTATTGTAGTATTCCTAGCATGTCTCGCAAGAGTAGAAAGAAACATATTAGCAGTTAAAGCATAAAAACGCTCTTTTTCTTGTGCTGATGGTTTAATTTCATTATCCATGAACAAATGCCTTTCAAATGCCGGTATAACAAACTGCAGGTAATTAATGATAATTTCAGGATCTTCAGAGCAATTAAAGAATTCCCATATTTTATAATCAGATTTCTCTTTGGATATACTAGATGCGTTGTTCCATGCATTGCGCCATACACTATTGGTCACTGTCTTTAAACCATTACAGTATGTCCATTTCTGCCACCCAGGCAAAATTCTACGACATACAGAAAAGAAATGTTTTAGTTTTTTATATATCTCTTATCGATATTTAGCATAGTCTCTTTAATAATAAATATCCAGGAAAAAGGTTCATATATAATCAAATATAAATATATATAATTATATATAAAATATGTGTATTTTATATATATATCTCTATCTGTATATACAGAAACAATACTGAGAAGAATAATGGAAAAATAATTAGAAAAATAATTTTTGCATTATTTCTTATAAAAAAAGTAAAATTTAAAGAAATCTGAAAAAATTGCCGATATAGAAAGATATATAACTTTATGTATAATTATATATAGGCAATCCTCCTCTCAATTCTTCAAATTTTATTTTATCTAAAAAAACAATGCAAAAATTATTCTAATGGTTTTTCAATTATTCATTTTATTATTTTTCTTGTATTTACGGACAGAAATTATATAAGAGAAAAGAAACATATATATGGACATATTTTTTATATAATTATAGTATACATATATTTATTGATTATATATGGACCTTTTTTCCCGGGTAATATATCAAATATACGCGCACAATATATGGAAAAGTGGCTACACAGAAATCATAATTTAAAGAGAACTTACTTATTTTTTTTAGGGTTTTTTAGATACAATTGCAATTGATTATTGGCCATTTCCATGCACAAGGAATTACCGATAATACATCCCCATTTTGCTAGTTCTTGTTTTAAATATTTCTTAAAATCATCATAGGTGAATATCACTTCATCGTACAAATATAATTTTACACGTTCAAACAGGCTTTCTATTTTCACTATTACTTTCTACAATTTGGTAAAAATTATATTTTGCTATTAGATAATTTACAAAAACAAATATAAATATATATGCGAAAAAATATACATTTTTATTTACTAAAACTATTTCATTTCAGTAAGTGATTAAAATATGCTCTTAATTAATCAATCACCTGAATAATTATGTCTTTTCTATATCGTTTAAATACATATAATCTTAATATGTTTATTTCTTTCATGATTCAATATTTTTTAACTATTAGGTTATTACATTGAAAATAACAGAGCACACATTTAAATTTTGTACAAAGATGTTATAAAATAAACTAAAATGTTTTAAGAAAATTATCATGTATTATATTGCGTCGAGTCAAAACTATAGTTCAGCTTTTGTAAAATATTTGCAAATTTTTAGTATCTGTCACAAATATTTTATAATTCGTATATTTATTGCTGTATAATTCATTGAAATTCGATATAAATTGTAAACTCAAACTCATAATATTTTAATATATATTTGTAATATAATTTTATAATAGAAAATTAATATAATAACTATATATTTATAATAGAGTGATATTAATATATGTGGTGAATAGCAGAATAAAACGTGTTTAATTTTTTCAAGACTGAAAATATAGGTATCTTCGGAAATTAGATTTCTTGTATTTTTAATACAAAAGGACACAATTGGAAAAATTACTTTATAAAAGTAATTCGTTAACGTTTCTCGTTGCAGATTTTAAGATAATAATTTTTCTCTGTTATTCGTTATCGATTTTGAAAAGTAACTTGTTATATCAAGTCATTATATCAAGTAAAAAGTAACAAATCGTTATAATATTTTCGTTTTTTAACGCTATTATATAGTCAAGTTATACAAAAAACACATATAAATTTTTTTAAATACCGTTCTTATGCGAAAACATAACAAAAGCGATATAATTTTGATATTGATATTGCTATCAATATAAAAAATATATAATAAATTATAAATTTGAATAAACATTTTTATTTTATGAATTTTTTAATATAATAATTATAATTTATTTATTTCTTAATTAGAAAACATTTTTCAAAAACATTTTTGAAAACAGCGAAAAAAGGCTAAAGCAAAGTAGGAAAAAGCTTCCTTCCAAGAACCTTTAAATTTGTAAGTATAAATAAAAAAAAGTTTTCTTAATTCTTTCATTTAATAGATTCATAAATATAAAAGAATCGCTTGATTTTGTATTTTTAACTTTATATAAATTCAAAATCCTGACGTAAGACTTTAAATGACAACTTAAATTTGTTTATATTAATTAATTAAAAATTTATATTACATAATCTGGTTTAAAATAGAAATCGTCAAAATTTATTGAAATTGTTAAAAGATTATTAAAGAAGAGAGTCGTTAAATTGTGTCAAAATTTTTAAAAAAATTTAATATTCTTTATGTGTGTTTGTTTGATTGAAAATCATCCTGCACAGATTTAAAAAGTGATGAAAAAAATTACTGAAATTTGTTACGCACTTCACTAAAAAAATGTCAAAAAGTTACTTTTTCCAATAAATACGTGTAACGCCATTACCGTTACAAAACAAAAGACGCTGTATCGATAAAGGCTCTATAAATAACGTACTACTTTTCAACACTGAAAGAAAGAATTAACATGCATATAAATATAAGTTTAGCATATAATTAGCAGACAATTAAAATTTTTCTTCAACCACATATCTTAATTTCTACAAAATTATGTCAGAATTATGATATAAAATCGTTACTTTATATGCAATGACCTAATATCTAACATAATTTTATTGATAAACTTTTTAATTATGACAATGTAAGTACCTTGACAAGATTATTATGAGTTTTTGAAAATGCGAAGATATTGGATATGCTTTCAAAAACTTTGATCATAGGATACCATGCTACATAATCTTCGTCTCGCGGTAAATAATTCACGAGTTCCCAGAATATAGAGACGTTAAGTTTTTTCTCTATCGCAAGATGGAAGGCATCATCGATGATTTGCGCTCGATTGAGAACATGGATATTCGTATATTTTTCGGAGTTTAAATAACGCGCAATTTTTCGCCAATTCTCGGTATCATAGTTGACGCGATAGTATCCTATTATTCAACAAATAAATTTTCAAGATTATTTTTTTCAATGTATATAATAAAAAAATATTTCAAATTATATATATTTTTTCTTTTTTCATGTTTTAAACATGTATAAACTGTATTAGAAATTGGACATATATAGTAAAGAATGCAAATTTCTTATATATTATTGATTATAAAATTATTTCACACTGATAATCGAATTAAAGAATAAAGCTCTGAAAAATTAAGTGGCGTGCAAAATTGTATAAATTTATAAACTGATTTTAATTGGAAAAATAATATTTATATGCAAAGTGCGTTTAATCTTAAATTGTACGACAATATTGCAGAATATTTACTAGAATATTGTTATTTGTATAATATGTGGAATATAATTTCAATTCTTATAAAAAATGATCCGTCGTTGACGGATCATCACATCGATGAGACGTGTTTCTTCGTTGTCCATATTTACATCCTTTCTCATGGATATCTCATTAATTTTATTATAATGTACATCGTTTATTTGATAATGTATCTCACTCGATAAGGACCACAACCAAATGGTCGAAACGTTGTGAATTCGATTAAATAAACTTTTGCTAGTTAAGTCGAATTTAAGTCTATCAATTTATGTTTACCACTAGCGACTTTGAAGATTTTTGATTGTCTTATAAAAAAGTATAAGAACAAAAATATGTAATAAAGATAGATTTTTTGTAAAATAAAGAGATAAGGACACTAATATTATGATTTAATACTTACCAGCTTGTTGTATGTTGACAATGATCCATTTATCTTCATCATTAAATTGGATTTCCAATTCTGGATTCGACTGCATTAAACAACTATTAATACTTGGTTCAATTATGTTAAAATCGAGGCCCGTTTCATTAGTATAGGTCACAGGTATAAAGTATGGTATCTGATTCAATTTGTTGTGAAATTCTTTCGATATTATCACGCGACCGCTAGAATAATCTCGTATCACATTTAGCACAGGACAATGCTCTTGTATAGTCCAAATATCCATCATCTGTTTTACATTCAGATCGTACAGTTCAAGATTTAAATTATATACTATATTAAGCTGCATTTGGTCCCATAGATAATCGGGAGTTTCCAAATTAGCGTCAGCAAATCTATAAAATATAACATTGTGGCAATAAGAACTGTATATATAATTGATTCGATATATTATATATATATATATATATATAATTGATTTAAAAGAAATATAAAATTATAATTATTTGTTTTAACGGGTACAGCTTGATTGATTTCACTTTGATCTTAATGTTGACTTTGACTCTCACGAAGGTTAATTGCAGTGGAATTATGATGTCGTAAAGTACGAAATAATTTTCTAATACTTTATATACATCGTACAATCTGTAGTCTGTAGACAATCCACTTGTCAAGTGCTTTCAGTATGACGAGATGTATAATTATATATCTACTATATAATAATTATATGTATATAATTCCATATATATGTTTGTGCATCTTTTGATGCAAAGCGGGGTTCAAACATAGACAAAAATTGATGGTGGGTTTGTAATTTTTTGTGTATGTTGAAGAATTATTTTTGTCTACATGTAAACCTCATGTATTGCATTAAAAGTTACAAACTCATATAAAACCATATAATTTTATATCATTATTTTTGATCACATTGGAAGCACGTTGAAAGCACCGTGCAATGTGGGATAGACTCGTATAAATTTCTTCGTTAATATATTATTGGGAAATAATATGTACAATGTTGTCATATGTAAATAATAACGAAAATAAATATCATTTGATATACGAGGCGTGTCCGGAAAATAAAGATACAACACGTCTAGGCCGATAGGGAACATTTTGCCGATTCATAAATATCAACCATATCACCATAAATATCAACAATTTGTCTGTGAATTTCCGCTGGGCGTTCACCTTTTGCGTTGAGAAATCGTATGATGGAACGCACCTCGCATTTGGCGAGATTTTGGATCGGCGCTGCCATTTCAAATACGTGTGACGTCAACAAAGCCGGTTCTAGTGCTGCCAAACGAACGCGAGAGCGAAAGCTAAAGGATCAAGATCGAAGCCAGTGTAGCCACAATAAGCATAAAGAACTTCCCTATCGGCCTAGACGTGTTGTATCTTTACTTTCCGGACACGCCTCGTACTTGATATATTATGTTTGTAACGTCATAAGTTTTCTAAAATACAACCATTTCTTAAAACTCATTCATTGACTTTTGGTAATCAATGTCAACCTTAAGTTTAAATCATTCAAAGCTCAAAGCACAAAGCTGTGTTTACTAAAACAGACAATTACATCAATATTACAGTAATAATTAATTTATTATAACAAAATATTTATATATCTCTTACAAATCTAACCTATAATAAATTTAATTTATAATATAATAAAAAATGTGTGCCCTTTTTTAATTATAATGCGTTTCATATATTTTATAATAATTAAATAATGACATAAATAGGTGCATAAATATGTATAAAATACATCATATGTAATGATTCTCTAGCGTCTTATTATTTATTTAAAATTTAAACCAAAAAAATTTAACAAAAAAGTGTTACTTTGATGTATGTATGTTGCTTAAGTTTGATTTTTTTACAAAATCAAGTTTATATCTATAAATTGCATTAAATGTGAATGTGTTGCATAATGTAAATAAATATTATTCCCACTATAATTTTATTCTTTAATTTAATTACCTTAATTCATTTATTATCATGTTTTAGTATTTAATTTAGATTCAAAAAATATGATTTTGTATTTTATTTTAGTATTTGTGAATATATTTATTATAATTGATCTCACACATCAAATATATGTATTTGTTAACTATTTGTTAACTTTTCAACAGTTAACTTTTTAACAGTTTATACCTATTTCTTATTTTTCAAATTCTTGTGTGTTACATACGCAGGTTTGAATAAACATTGTAGTACACTTTCATGTACTTAGCATATGTTTCTTTATCTATTTTAGAAAAGTGTTTGTAGGGATACGTTTTTTCTTTTATTATGTATTTACATTTCTGTATGTGTGTGTGTATGTGTTTGTGTGTGTGTGTTTGTTTGTTTGTTTGCGTTTGTGTGTGTTTGTGTATATGTATATATTTATTATGGTATGTAATTATTATAATAAATGGGTATCACTTACCTTCTGTATAAATACTCCATGATACTCATCCAAAATGCATAATTGGGAGTTACGCTACTTAGCATGCTCCATACAACGGCTCCTATAATAAAAAAAAAAAAAAAATATATATATAAAGTATGTGTAATTATATACACTCTTTAAATAAATTTAACCCACTGTGTTCATAAATTCTTGAACATATTTAATAGTAGTAAAGAAGAACTAATTTTAAATGTAAAAAATATTTCTTTCTCTTATAATAAAATTAAATTAAGAGCAAATAAGTGTACAATTAAAACTTTTTAATCTGTTCCTAGATATTTATGTTTAGAAATTTATGAGGTATATAATGTATACAGGGTGTCCCTAAACTGGCGATAAATATTTTAAGATTCTTGAAGTCATTTGAAGACGATTTTTCTTCAACGAAAATGTCGAGGCACCAATAATTTTCGAGTTATAAGTGATAGAAAATGAAGGGCTTTTTGAAAACTTTATGGAATTAAAATATTAACAAAACTACATTCTTCAGTTAATTTCAGGTCGATTTTAATTTAATAGAATTTTAATTTAAGGCTTAGTTACAAAGATATATGATAGCAAAAATAGGGAGCTTGCAAAAAATGATGATCTCCATCGACATTTTCGTTGAGGAAAAATCGTCTCCAGATAACTTTAGAAATCTGCCATTAAAATATTTATCGCCAGTTTAGGCACACCCTGTATATCCATATATGTATATACATTCATTTCATTCGTATATTTAAATATACATACATACATACCTATAATTTGAGAATAGAAAGAAACTGAATTAATTTTAAGTTCATTGCTTGTATATTCCATCAAATCATTTTTAGCAAAATAAGTGTTTAAATGACGAGACTCATGTTGAATCTGGACTACGAACAAGTCCATCATTCGGTGATCTGGAAAGACCTACAGATAGATTGATGTAATCAAATAAATATATAATCGTAAAAGAAGATTGCATTAACAATTTCACACTAATATGTTCAATTATTTGCTATTTCTTAAAAAAGATTCGCAATTTTGTCATATAATTTTAAATTATAATATATATTTTTAAATTTACAAATAATGTGTAACTATTTGACATAAAAAATATTATAATTATTCAAAAAATATACTTGTCAAGTTTTTGTAAATTATAATATAATTTAAATATACTTGTTATCTGCTCTATAATTCTTTATTTAAATTTTAAATAGTTAAGATATTGTAAGAAATTGAGAAAAAATAATATATATCGGCATTTTTTCTATTTTTAACAAATGGTAAGACAATTTCAGAATTTTTCATCTTGTCACATCTACAAAAATTTTCTCATAATTAGCGTTAGAAATGTATAACAACCTTATCGATGATTTTCGTTTCGAGGAATATAATGAAGCCTTCGTTTAACCACCAGTGAGATCGACATGACGGACTGAAGAGATTACCAATCCATCGATGTGTTATATCATGAGCTATTGAGCGCATTAATACAGTTTTAAATGCAGCAGGATGTAATTCTTCATTGTAGATAATATCTGCTTCACTAAAAATTTTGTTTGTAAGTTATGCGTTTATGTCGAAATTTTTTACTATAAGCTTGCATAGTTTGCTTATGCAAAAATTAAATATGTTATACATATATTAGAGAAAGATAGTTCATGTATTGTCAAAAACAGAATTTATAAGAATGGATTAGTTAAACTTTGATAGACAAATAAAATTTAGTTTTTTGTAACAATTTATTCAATGTGTATTATGTAAATTATATGTAATTATTTTTTATATAACTTTATATGTTTTTTTTCTTTTTCTCAATAATGAAATAAATTCGGTCATTTTATTTTCCAACATTCTCGCCCTCCATATCTTCGATATGATAAAATAAATTTTCTAGCAATAAATCTTCTTTGATTATACGAGGAAAAATATATAGAAATCATACTCATACAATGAATTCAATGATAAGAATATAAACATATGTCCTAAATATAAACGTATGTCCACATTAAAGTTACTAAATCAATTAATGATTAATTAATAACGAAAAAGTATTTAAATGTATGAATGTGACTATTTTTTGATATAAATGTAAATTTATTCTATAACTTTATTATAGTATTATATAAATGTTATCGTCATTTATTATAATTCACTTATCGAAATTATTTAAGCATCAATATAAGCATATATTTCCGAATTATGGAATTCCTTCTAAATATTAAAATGACTGAATAAATGTTGTTATAAATATCTCTTAAATTAAGCCAGTTCTAATAATAAGCGTAGAAAAATGCATATCTTTGAATTTTTAAATTTTAAAAGCCATAAGTAATATATTTTAATAAATTATAAATATGATTAATTCCTGAATGTATGTATTACTTGTAAATAACCAGTCCATAAGTCTGCCAAATTCTATCTACTAAATTCGGAATAGCGACATAATTCATTCTTTGAGTTCTTTTCACCGTCTTCCAATAGATTTCTAAATGCTTAGTTACATTTCCAGCAACATAGTGCGCCAATTTCATGTGGGGTATCGAGTGCGATCTGCACCATGTTTTGATAATGTTCGTCGATTTAAGAACCTTATATAGATCGTTAACATCATACATTATAATTGCTACTTCGTTTATTGACATTGGAGGTGTCGTGTAAAACAGTGTACACTTCCAGTCATTAGCTACAAATTCGTAGTCTGTCGGCGAATTCGATAAAACTTTGTAATTTATTTTATGTTTTACGGAAATGTCAAAAGTGGTTCTTAATTCCGGCTCGTCCCAACACGGAAATAATTGTCGGGCTCCTCTCAGCTGGAGGACTACTGTTCCCATGAACCACCTACGACATTTTAACGACATACTTTAGATAACGCCAAATTGTCAATTTTCAGCAATTATTGGTATATAAATATTAAGGATTGCTGAATGTAGCAATGCGATTTATAAATAATGTTAAAAAAATATAATATTTAGCATATTTTATAATTAATTTATTATTATATATTATTACACATACACACACACATACACAACAGACATTATTTGTAACAAAAATATAAATGAATGATGTTTATAAAATTTAATATATAAATATATATAATGCATCTATATAATATATATACACTTACTGACAAAAGTTAAGAAACAAAATAATTGTTTGGTAACTACTGTATGTTCTTTATTTCCTGAGATACACAGGTTGGAAGCAAAAATAGCATAAAGAGAAAACATTTCATACATCAACATACTACAAGTTTTTTTCCGATTATACTTGTATAAAGACTACAATTAATATTGAGTCGAAGAAACGAAATAAAACTTTGTGACAAAAATTAGGAAACATAGTTTACTTAAATAACACAGGTATGCATGGTCCTGCGTTCTGGGAAACAAAAGTCGTTTCTTACGTAATTTTGCTCGCAGAATCCGAATCTGGGCGCAGAATTACTCTATCACGTCAGGTTCCCGAGATAAATGGATTAAAATAGCCAAAAAACAGCGATTTTGCCATATTCATCCTATTATTAATAACAAAGCAATTTTTTTCTTAAAAATACTCAATGGCATCTTAAAGTACTGGTTTTTATCTTGAAAATGAATTTTGGTTTTCAACAGTACGATTTTTTTTTGCTGAGATATTCTATTTCGAATGTAGAGAGTTTATAGTGCATTATAGCATAGCATTTTAGGCTAATAGATCACATTTTCAATTTCTGTAACCCTTCTTGTGGTGTGTGTGTGTGTGTGTGTGTAACAAGGATAATTGTGACACACACACACCACAAGAAAGGTTACAGAAATTGAAAATGTGATCTATTAGCCTAAAATGCTATGCTATAATGCACTATAAACTCTCTACATTCGAAATACAATATCTCAGCAAAAAAAATCGTACTGTTGAAAACCAAAATTCATTTTTAAGATAAAAACCAGTACTTTAAGATGCCATTGAGTATTTTTAAGAAAAAAAATTGCTTTGTTATTAATAATAGGAAGAATATGGCAAAATCGCTGTTTTTTGGCTATTTTAACCCATTTATCTCGGGAACCTGACGTGATACAGTAATTCTGCGGCCAGATTCGGGTTCTGCGAGCAAAATTACATAAGAAACGACTTTCGCTTCCCAGAACGCAGGACCATGCATACTTGTATTATTTAAGTAAACTATGTTTCCTAATTTTTGTCACAAAGTTTTATTTCGTTTCTTCGACTCAATATTAATTGTAGTCTTTATACAAGTATAATCGAAAAAAAACTTGTAGTATGTTGATGTATAAAATGTTATCTCTTTATGCTATTTTAGCTTCCAACCTATGTATCTCAGAAAATTAAAAAAATACAGTAGTTACCAAACGATTATTTTGTTTTTTAACTTTTGTCAGTAAGTGTATATTTTTTATCTATATATACAAATAAATATTATATATAAATACCTTGTTTTTAATATACAAATATATATTATATATAAATACTTTATTTTAATATATCTTGATATTTACTTACTTTTCATATGTTTCTTCGTTTGTGAACCCAGTTTGCAAAAACTCTTTGGAATGTTGATCTATTTTGTTAAGAAATATTACCTCCAGAGTATAAACTCCACTTTTCAAATTATTTTTAGGCAAGAAAGGTTTGACGAAATCAAGAACGACAATTTGCTCTTTAAGGTTAACTGATATAGATAAAAACTTATGTGTATAGCTTATTCCACTGTTAGCAGACACCAAGGTTGTTCTTATTACAGTCATATATTTTGATATATGTAAAGTTATGTTTTGTATTGCACATTTAATATAAATAGTGGCATTAGACTTGCCACGTACATAACCTGGCCATTCCAATGTCACATTCAAGTTATAATGAAGCGGTACCAGACAGTTTGAACGATATTCAGTCGCACTAGGCCACTTAATTATCGTATTTTCATCGGTAGGAAAAGCCATTGCCATTACAACGATATATAACAAAACATTTAATGACAATTTTAGGAACATCATGTCAATTTTTGTTCCAGATATCTGTAAAAACATTTCTTTGCTAAAACCAAGTAGAACGGAAAATAGAAATACAGAAAAAGTAAATACAAAAAAAAAAAAAAATTCAAAACTGTCGATTCCTGTGAGAAAAAGGAAACATTTAAAAAATTACAGCAATTAAAAAAAAATTCACAATCTATTTAGTTGTTAACTTTTACAAAAAATTTTTTTATATTTTATATTATATATTTTATATTCTTTTATTACACAATGTATGTTAATTCTAATTCAATAAAAATGTGTTATTTATTAATTCAAGTTTTACTTACTACGAGGAAAGAAAATGTATACGAAGCTCATGTGAAAAACACAATTTAAATTCTTCGGGTCATTAAGAGCCAGACGCGGATAATAATGCGAAAGCTTCAAGAGAAAATTATTTTCTCTTAAAACTAAATTGTTGTGCACAAATTTTATTTGGTGCGATATCAAGTGCTTAAATAATCTCAAATCTGAGATTCCTTTTTAATTTTTCCGTATCCCATTAAAGAAGCATAGGCTAGAAAAATATCGGGGCGAAGTCGCTGAATCATGCTAAATCGGGGAATCGAATCCGAGTCTCTCGTTTGCTGGGCGCGACTGCTATTATCATTGAGCTCCCATTCAAATCCCACACCTTGATACGTCTTATTTTGTTTACTTATATAGGATGTCCGGTAATAATCGCTTGACCTCTCTTGAGCAGATAGAGTGAGTTATACTGATTAGGAAAATTGCACGAGAGAGGTCGGGCGATTATTTTACCGGACACACTGTATATTTAATAATAACGCCATTTTTAGCATATGCTCCTTTTAGAGGGATATAAAGAAATATTAAAAATGACTTTCAGACTTGAGATTATTCGAGCATTTGGTATCGCACCAAGTAAAAATTGTGCCTTGTAAAAATTATTTAATATAAAAAACAAATAATTTCTTTCAAAACTTACACAGTATTATTCGCTTCTGATTCTTAATGCTTTAGAAAAGTTAAATTGTAAAATTCAATTTTTATTAATTATATTGATAACACAATATGGTTTATTCTCTATGTTATATTGATAACGATAACTTTTTCGTAATTCTCTTATAAGACGCTATATTTGTAATACGCTTCTAACACACACACACACACACGCACACACACACACACAAACAGTTATTTTGATTAAATATATTATCAAAACCGATAGTTGTGTGCTAATTTTTTTTGTGTGCGTTCTCTTTTGTGTGTTGATTTGTGTTATGACTTTCTGATTCGCGCAAATAAACCTTCAGATAATTAAAATAGGAGCACAGCAAAGTACATACATTCCGTTTTGCTAAACATTATTTGATTAACTATGTGATGAAAGCAATATCTGTATTTTTGTAAAATTGTATTACTAAAGTCTTGTATAGCCGTGATAGATTGATGCTAATGCCTTGTATAATATTCGATTTGACGATCATGTTCCTTTGGTTCCAATTTTAAATAGCCTAACCAATGCCTAATTAATTTATACTCCGTATTATAAAACAGCAATCAATTAATTATATTAAATAGATTTAATTATATTAAATCGATTTAATTTAAGAACACACAAAAAGGTATACAAAATATAATTTAAATATGTGTGTGTGTGTGTATGTGTGTATTGGAACATTGTAAATGATATATCAAAATAATAAATGTAATTGATAAATAGAATATAATATATGTAACTTGAAATATCGAATATTGAATAAATTATAACATATACGGCGAGGAAATGCTACTTGTGACAGGAACAATAAAAAATGAGGAATAAATTCTTTTTATTTTTAAAACAAAGATTTCAATATTAAGATAGCCTGCCTCTATGTGACTATACAAAAGCTATACGTAAGTAGTCTTACTTAAACAGAGCAATTAAATATCTATCTTGGAAATTAAAAAATAAGAAATAGGCATTACATAAATTAAAGATGTGCATCTTTTATTCGAGTTGTCAGTTATAGTTCCAGCATTTAAGTTAAATTGTTTATTCTTCTGTGTCTTCAAATTGAAAAATCTAAACAATTTTTTTTCACAAATTTATTTTTCAAAATTATCAAGATTATAAATGTTTCTTCTTCTTATATTTTATTAATTACAGTTATATATTTCTGTATCGTGTATATTATAGTATCATATAAAACAAGTTCGATTGAATGATTCTGTATAAAGCTTCTTTCAAAAATCTTGAATTCCGAAGTGTATGATTTATGTATAGATTGAAGCACAAAAATATAAAATAATTCCTTCTAATAACTAGGCTTCATCCGTGTAGTTTGACGTATGTTTACAAATATGTTATTATTATCAGGTTTATATGTCATTTGTAAGTCATGTATACACTGAAGAAAAAAATAACAAAGAAGCAATCGTTGCAAAATTAAATTTATTTCAAATTTTGTCGAAATACGTTTCATGAGCAAATCAAACTGAACGTGAATAAATAACACAAAGAAACTTTCCATTAGCATTTATATTTTATATACATTTTTCTAAGAACAAAAATTAACATCTATTGTGTCTGTTCTTTTTTATATTTATTACATATTTAATTAAACATAATGTTAGAAAAGACATTTTGACTCTAGATATCCATTAAGAAAGAAAATGTATCAAACAAAGCATAGGCAATTTGTTTTTAATTTTTAATTTGTTACACGTTAAAATGATTAAAAGAAGCTGTTATAATTTACGCCTAAATGTTTTCATATTAACTGTAGTATGCATAAAATAAAAATAATAGTTGAAGTAAAAAGAACGTCTTTTTAATATTTTCTTAAAAATGAAACAAAATATGTTTTAGAAAATAAGAATGCTGTAATCTCGTGTTCTTTACATATTTTTATAAGCATATATTTAAAAAGAAGTATCTAATGTCCTGTATTTGACTTACCTTATTTGTAGAATTTGTTACGAGGCGTTACTTTAGCCAAAAATGTATCGGTGAATTGTGATCTTAACGCTTCGAAGGACCATCGAGAACTGACGACGTTTTCGGTATGATAATACAATATATGAAGTACTACGTAGATCATGTAAACATGTTCTTAAGGTTATACATAACAAGCCTCTTATTCGATCTTACTAGATCGATAGAAATCAATTCATAGTTGAATAATTTTCGAGAGATACTTTGGCTTTTACATTTAATTATTATTAAATGTTATTATTATTTTTCTATTTTTATCTGATTTTCCATATATTCCTTTACAAAACTAAACTGCACGAAATTAAATTGAAATGGATATACAAATAGTTATTTCTGGCACATATCCTTTAACAAGAAAATAGATTAAAAATAAAATTATTCTTAGAGTCATTTCAAATAAACATTATAGCATTTCGAGTCATAATTTTGTCACAAAATATATATACTTGTAATAACTTGACTATCTGAAAAATTCAACGACAACATAAATTTATACATTTGTTTATTGCTCCGGTTAAATACCGTTAGATTTTCGAGCGAAACATAGAAACTCCGATTAGATTTTCGTATACAATGAGCGAATAACAAAAATACTTATTAGTTACACTAAAAATATGTAGACAGTCGAGGAATTTATTTGGAAAAGCAATATTAATGAATAATAAAAAATCGTAAAAAAAATCTCAGCCACTCTTTTATATCATAATTATAACAATGACATAAAATAATGACTTATTATGCATGTCTCAAGGTCACCGCACTACTTGCTAATGGCTATTTTATGGTTTGACATTATTTATAACAATTAATTTTAAAATTTTATTATTAATAATGATAATAATAAATAAAATGATTAGGACCAATAATGTTATAGCAATGATTCAAATTATATAACAATTATATATTCACACACACAAAAAACACATATTTAATAAATTAATATAAACTCATTTTCTAGATGTATCATTTTAAACTAAACAAATTTGATATAAAACATTTCTTTTTTACTACATCCAATCGAGTTTTAAACCCTTTCCTATAACATTCATTTTTTACAACTTTATATATACATATATATTTTATTACATTAAGTAATAATAAAAATGAATATTTTCTTATCTAGGAAGAGAAGATTTAAACGCTATTTAAATCGATTTAAAGATTAGCGTTTAAATCATTTTATTCCGTTTTCTCAGTAAAAAGTAACTGAAATTTTAATTTCAGCAACCTCTCAATTGTCATGTTGTACCTTTCAAAAATGTCTTGTCTTTCTCGTTCAGTATTATATGATTTCAGATGTTTTTTTCAAATATTACAAAAGCATAAAATCTTTCGACAATAATAAAATAGAATACGATAATTTTTCTTATTTTTAGTTTTTAACATTTTCTTACTTTCAGTGATCTAGTCGACATATTTACAGTTTAGGAAATTTGGAAAAACATTTCTACGTTTCTTTGTAAGTGAATACGCTCGATTATATTGTTCCTTACCGACTAGTTGTCTCGAATGAAAATTATAAGAATAGTAAAAATCAAGTGTAGCCTGCAATACTTCAAAAAACTTAATGTAGTGCGTCTTATATATGTATATATATATTGCTAGATACCGTGTAAATTCTACATATTATGTAATTTGGAATACAAGAGAGAGAAAGAGAGAGAAAGAAGTGTTCTTTACAAAAAATTATTAAAAGCTTCTTTTTCGTCCATATAGTTGTATATATTTGTTTAAAAACGTATTAAATTTTGTTGACCTGATGTGGCAAGGTTAAAAGGTTCTTGTCTCAGATCAGGACAATCCACCCATTCGACTGTAGTCTCTGCGAAATATTGTCTAAGTCCATCTTGTAGAACTTAATACATGACAATATATATGTTGTAAATATAACAATAGTCGTATCTTACGATTTAAATACCGAATATTTTATCTACCTCTAGCAAATTCCTCAGCTTCAGGTACGAACAATTTTGTCACCACTACACGCATAGAACCGCACTCCATGAGATTGTAATAGGACTGCATAATGCACAAGTTATAAAGACACAAATTAGTTTTAAGTTATTATAAGTACGCAATGAAAATGTAGTTATATTCTGGAATCAAATATAATTTTTTCTTTAATATGTATAATAAATTATTAATAGAATAAGTAATTAATAGAAGATTGATAATAGAGTTAAATAATCAGAGGGAGAGAATATTAGAGTAAGCAATGAAAGATAAGATTATTAATAAATTAAGATAAAGATTATTAATAAATAATAGAGAATAATAAAACATTACATAAAAAAATTGTAACGAGCTTCAAAAGTCAATAAACTTTCGTATCTGTATATCAGGCAATTTAAAAAATTGCCTTTTAAGTTTTATGAAAATTTTGATTTTAAAAAATAAATCGTAAAATATCCGAGCAAAGTGTTTATTAGCAATTATTAAAATTTTTATTTTACCAAAGCGTTTTTTTTTCTGTACTCATTTTTTCTTGTAGGCTTGTATTTACAAAAATGTTCTTTATTATATTATGCAACCATATTATATTCACAAAATGTATAAACAATATATTAAAAGATGCTAACTATAGAATATCAAATACAAGAGCAATTTAACAATCATATCGATAATTTTCAAAAGTTTCTCGCCAACATATTTTAAGATTAATAAAAAAAGTTACATATTTAAATGTGTAATATATCACTAACCGGTGATCTGTACTTTATTACAGGTACATGAAATGAGTAATGTAAATAATTGATGACTAATTGTAGTCCGTTTAAATTTTGACAAAACATTTCTTAATTTTGAAAAAAAAGCAATTTTTTTATAATAGAAACTTTTACTGGATTTATAAAAAAATTCATAAAAATATTTTTGTGTCTAACTCTTTCTTTTTTTAAATAATTCAAATAAACCGAATTAATGCGTGTATACGATTTATAATAATTAATATACAAATAACAATACTCACACTACGGTTGCTCAGCCGGCGTCCGATGCCTCTCCTAGACCTCCTTCTTTTCTCAGGTTGCCAAGGTCCTCAGCTGCGTTGTTCTGTAACATAGAAATTAAATCCAAATTAAAACACCACATAAAATATTTAATATTTAAAAAACTTATTGTTATACGCATAGAATTTCACGTATATTCGTTGCGTCCAACAATAAGCACAAATGTAATTAAATAATTTTACAAATTTTGATTCAATACAATTAAAAAGAAATGATAAATACTCACTCCAAGATTGATCCGTTGACGCCAGATGCCTCTCTCAGACCTCTTCCTCCTCTCAGGTAGCCAAGGTTCTAAATTGCGTTGATCTGTAACATAGAAATAAAATCCAAACTCTCAGAACGTCGCCTCATCGTTCTCCTCTTCGTCCGCTTCTTCGTTCTCCTCTCAGCACAAACAAATAATTAAATAAATTTATAAATTTTGTTTCAATACATCTAATAAGTAAATAATAAATACTCACCCCAGTGTTGCTCTGTCGGCGCCCGAGGCCTCTCCCAGACCTCCTCCTCCTCCTCTCAGGATGTTAGAGTCGTCAAGTATGTTGATCTGTAACAGAAACTAAATTCAAGCTGTAACAGTGCCCAAATACAACTAATAAACAAATAAATAATACTCACTTCAGGGTAGCTCCGCCGGCACCCGATGCCTCTTCATCTTTTCTCTTCTCTTCCTTTCAATTTCTCAATCTCTTCCTTTCAATTCACACGTGCGAGTAAACAAATAGTTTACTCGCGAAAAGTTTATGTAAAAGTTCATCGGCATTCGGCACGATGAAAACGAATGCGCGATTCTTTTCACTCCCGCATTTATACACGCGACACGATTTTACTCTGATAATATAATTTTAATCTGAATTATTATAACTGTTTTATTTATCGGCTTAAATTTTAAATAAATTATAAATTTAAAATTTAAACCGATAAATATAACAGTTATAATAATTCGGATTAAAATCGTTCCTTTATATAAATAATTCTATATGTATATAAAATTATTTATATATAATGAGAATAATTTTAACAACGAGATGACATTAATGTCAATTTTTTAATCATATGTAGTGATATTCAATTATTTTAAGAGTGAAATTTAGCAATATTTCGTTCCCTAATCGCGTGTGCCCTAATCGCGTGCCCTACTCGCGTATCCTAATCGAATGAATCAATTGCATTCCTGATTACGTGCTATTGCATGTAGGTGAAATATAAAGTACGCGAAACATTTTCGTATCCTCTCAATGGTACTCTCAGATGAACCTCTCGCTACGCATTTTGGCCAGTATTGGCCGTTTATTTTGCATAGCCTACATCAATTCTACGAGCCAGTTGGACCTATCTTTCCAGGCTACATTCTCGACCTCTAACCAGAAATCGAAATAGGAGATAAACACTCCTTTCATTTCCGGTTACTTATTGTCGGCGAATAGAAAGCGTAAAGATTTTATATGCGCCCGTTTGCGTTGATGGTTTGTTAAACGCACGCATTTCGATCGAGGAAAGAGAAAAACTCCTTCTTTTGCCGACTAATTATTATTGTCAGCAGATAAGCGTGAACATATCACGCTCGTTGACGATCGTGTAATATTACGATTATTTGTTGGATGTTGATTTTAATATCACTTTACTTTATCCAAGAAAAAGCCTAGTTTTGAATCAAAATTGATTGAAATTTTTATAGTAACATATAATTCATAATATAATTTATAATATAATGTAATTTATAAAACAAAATAAAATTAATTAAACATATATATTATTTATCGTCCCTTTACGGGTAATTTAATTATTAATTGTCCACTTGGCTTTACATCAGTTAAAGCAAAGTTTAGCTACAAAATTCTAGAATATAGATGGATGTGCTATAAAAAATTAAGATTAAAATTAACGCACGTTATAAGATTAAGTTACCATCGCATATAATTAATAAAATTATTAGCATTCTTTATTCAATAAAATACTAGCGTTCTATATTTAATAAATCGAATATAATCTATTAGTTCAAAAAATGCTTTCTATAATTTTCCTTCTTTAATTTATAATTTATTATTTACTGTATAATTTATAATTTACTTTTGCAATAGATGTAATGGATATTGAAAGATCTCTTATTAAAAATTATTTAACATAATCTCTTCTAGCTCATCCATTTTTAGGCAACGGACCTAACTACAATCTACAATCTACATCTATAATCTCCACAAATCCGTTACCTCAAAAGTTAAAGAAAAGTTGTCACTCACCGGCACCGATGCGCAACAGCGGAGTTGTTGAGTTATTGAAGCTACGTTGTCTGTAACATACAAATATAAAATCCAAATTATAACAGTATCCAAAGTATAGCTGAAAATAATTAATATTTCAAGAAATTGTTATTATTGTACGCGCCGAATTTTATATCCGATGAAAACAATAATAAACAAATATATAAATTATAAATATAATTTTATAAATTAAAAAAAAACAATTTTTTATGTAAAATAGAAATTTTTATACGATTTATATAAAAGTTTCTCTTTCTCTCCGAGTCTCTTTTATTTTAATCGTTCAAAAAAATGAACCGAATTAATACGTGTATACGCGACTTATAATAATTAATATACAAATAACAATACTCACCCTAGGGTTGCTCCGCCGGTGCCTGATGCCTCTCCCCCAATAGCCCTCCTCCTTCTCTCAGGTTGTCAGGGATGTCAGCTTAAATTGATCTGTAATTAAAAAATAGAATTCAAATTGTAGCAGCGCCCAAAATAATTAATAATTCAAAAAATTATTATTGTATGCAATTAATCTCATATTTGACGTATAATAATGAGCGAATATATAATTAATTAATTTTCTAAATTAGGAAGAGAAAAACTATTTTCTTTTAAATAGAAATTTAAACAGAATTTATAAAAGAAATTTATAAAAGTATTTTTGTCTAATTCTTTCTTTTTTTAAATAAATCAAATAAACCGAATTAAATCGCGTACGCGATTTATATAACACAATTCATATACAAAATAAAATAAATACCTCAAGATTGCTCCGCCAGTGCCTGATGCCTCTCCTAGGGCTTCTCCTCCTCTCAGATTGGCAGGGTTGTTAAACTCCATTGACTAACACACGCGACACTCTCTTTAAAAGGCAAACCCGCACTTGTACGCGCGATACTTTTAACGGCACTCCCGAATTTTACGATCGATGCCCATTTCATACGAGAATCACACTTCGAGTCGACAAGTCGGGATAACAACGGTACTCTCGAGCAAAGATTAAACCCGAAGCGGAAGAAGACGAAATCGAGTGGATGAAATCGACGCGAATGGGATTCGCTCGACTCTTGTCCGTGCCAATTCGCATCTCAGAGCGACTTGAACTAGATACATAAGGTACGATTTCAAATAAGACACCAGGGTGTTATACCACAGGCGATATCATAGGGCTGGTAGACGGGAAAAGAATGAAGATACCCATTTTCGATGCTAACAATATAGCAATCTAGAAAATGGGAGTTCAACCTCTTTTCACGAGCGAAAATCGTACCTAAGTAGTCTCGTCAACCCATCAATGCGAAATATAAATATCAATGCGATATATAGCTGGTGGACGGTACAAGAGAAGGGACCCATTAACAATGATTTCAAGACAATCGATCGAACTCTAGCCGATTCGGATCGAACCGTTTGTCGGAGCAGAGCGTGTACCTCAATTAGCCGAAACTTGAGCCTAAACTCAAAACCGCGCAAGCATCGTACGTAGATGTACATGCCATACGCACGCGGCCGGCATCACCTCGTGTCGCGAAACACGAGGCGTGAAAACGTTGCATTCGCAACGCCTTAATGAGACATCCCATTCTGTCGACATCGGAAGTATGATCCTCGATGACAATAATGAAATCGAGCTATTACGCGAAGACGCGACGGACGACGCGAATGCCGATCCGCGGCACATCGGAAACCGACGACGCACGTGCGTCCAACGCATCAGATGCGCGTGCCACATATGAGACATTAAGACTCGTGGCAATGCTGTGTTTAGAGGCTTCATCTTGATGGCTTCTTCTTCTTCAGGATAAACTTCTATTGTCGATTAATTACCGTTGCCGGCATACGAGCGTAAACATTTTACGCTCGTTGACAATCGTATGATTTAACGATCGTTCGTGTTGGACGTCTTCTATTTTAATATAACTCTATTTTAACTAAGATAAAGCCAAGCTTCCAATTAAAATTGAATGATTAAAATTTTAATAATAATATATAATTTATAATAAAATGTATTTTATAACAAAATTAATTAAACATTTATTTTATATTATTATTAAACACTATTAATTATTATTATTTATTTTTAAATATTATATATATTTATAATTACACATTACTAATTTAATTGATTAATCACTTGGCTTTACATCAGTTAAAGCAAAGTTTAAAAATAGTTTCTACTAAATAAATTCAAAAACAGACGGATGAGCTATAACAAATAACAATATCATCGACGCGATATAAGAATTATTACCATTACATGCAATTTTAAAAATTAGCATATTCTTTACTAAATAAATAAGATAAAATTCATCAATTGAGAAAATTGTTTTCTATAATTCTCCTTCTCTAATTTATGCTTTAACTTATTCTTGGAGAACAGATCAATATGAAAAGAATTTATTAAAAGTAATTTAACCTAATTTGTTCTAGCTCATCCATTTCAAAAGACAACGGACCTATCTACAATTTACTATCTACATCTACATTCTATTACGAATCCGTTGCCTCAAAATTAAAAAGTTTGTCACTCACCGACACTGATGCACAACAGCGGAGTTGTTGATATTGAAGCTACGTTGTCTGTAACATACAAATATAAAATCCAAATTATAGCAGTGCTGAAAATAATTAATATTTCAAGAAATTGTTATTATTCTACGCGCCGAATTTTATGCCCGATGCATACAATAATAAACAAATATATAAATATGGAATAATTTTATAAATTCTAAAAAAATAATTTTTTAAATAAAATTGAAATTTTTATACGATTTATATGAAAGTTTCTGTTTTACTCTTAGTCTCTTTTGTTTAAATCATTCAAATAAATGTACCTAATTAATGCGTGTACGCGACTTATAATAATTAATATATAAATAACGATACTCACCCTAGGGTTGCTCCGCCGATGCCCGATGCCTCTCTTAGGCCTCCTCCTCCTCCTCTTAGGTTGCCAGGGCGGTCAGCTTAAATTGATCTGTAATAAAAAAATAGAATTCAAATTGTAGCAGCGCCCAAAATCATTAATAATTCAAAAAATTATTACTGTATGCTATTAATCTTATATTTGACGTATAATAATGAGCGTTTATTTAATGATATAATTTTCTAAATTATGAAAAAAAGCAATTTTCTTTTAAATAGACACTTTTACAGAATTTATAAAAAGAATTCATAAAAGTATTTTTGTCTAATTCTTTCTTCTTTAAATAATTCAAATAAACCAAATTAATGCACTTACGCGATTTATAATAATTAATATACAAGTAACTCACCCTTGGGTTGCTCCGCCGGTGCCCGAAGCCCATTCTAAGTCTCCTCCTCCTCTCAGGTTGTCAGGGAGGTCAGCTTAAATTGATCTGTAATATAAAAATAGAATTCGAATTGTAGCAGCGCCCAAAATAATTAATAATTAAAAAAATTATTATTGTATGCATTTAATTTAATATTTAACGTATAATAATGAGCGGATATATAATGTAATAATTTTCTAATTTTTAATAATTAATGCGGTTTAAAAAAAAAGTGTGTTAAGAAAACAAACGTTAACATTTTTATTAAACATTAAAAACATCTTATTAAAAATAATATTTTTTACAAAAAAACTCCTAACTACTGCCAACAAAGTTGTGACATTTAAATTATAAAATTCCTCTTATCCTGATACATAAATTATAAAAATCTTATTGATAAAACCAAATAAATGGAATAATTTTATAAATTCTAAAACAATTTTCTAATAAAAATTTAACTTTTTATACGCGACTTATAATAATTAATATACAAATAACGATACTCACCCTAGATTGCTCCGCTCGTGCCCGATGTTTCTCCCAGACCTCCTCCTCCTCTTCTCAAATTGTCAGGATCGTCAACTATGTTGATCTGTAACATACAATAAAATCTAAATTGTAGTAGCACCTAAAATAAGTAATATTTTAAAAATGTATATTTTATTTTCTATGCATACAATATCAAGCACAAATATAGTTAAATAATTTTATAAATTTTATTTAATAATGGTAATATTTTAATTTAATACAACTAATAAATAAATAATAAATACTCACCCCCCCAACCACCCCATGATTATTCCACCATCGCCTGATGCCGCACCGGGCCTCCTTCTCTCTTAATTCACCATTGTCGCTCCTTCGTGGCACTCACTAGAGAAAACAATTATAATTAAGCGGACACTCGAAAAAAACAGTTAATTATGATTACGCACGCACTTATCATACTCGAATACAATTAATAAGAGCGCGATACTATGCACGGCATTCTTGACTTTAATGGCAGGCGCCGCGCACTTGATTATGACAGAAAAATAATGCGGGAAAAGCGCGCGAAGCTCGATACTCACGGTATCGATCGCTCGCGATATCTCTAGAGACTAACTTCGCATGCGCGTAAATAACAGAGGTTTTAACTTTTAACAACAGTCGAAAATTATTACAATATGACACTAATTATGACGCTAATTATGATCCCGTAATACTTCTCACAATCATGTCTCGAAAATTAAAGTGTCACATACGGAGAGCGCGTCGCGTCCTTGTCTATCTGTTCGCCGCGAAGGTCGCCGCGCGAATGACAACAATGTGACCGCGCGTAAATAATAATGATACGCCGCACGTCGCCAAACGCCGGATTTACATACTACGCATTCGCAAATTATTAAAATATGATTCTAATTATGACTTACTCACCAATTAAATGCATAGCGATTCCAAATCAATCCGTCCCGCGTTCGCGACGTTTCATTACATTCTTCGGAACAACGTCGGTAATGCAGCTTCACATTGATATGATGCGTCAATATACCTACTTCACGCGAATAAAGCGAGCGAAATATTTGCTTCGAAATAAAATCGTCGTTTCGATACACTTACGAGTTACTTAGTCGTAGGAATTAAATAATTGCGCGAAATGATAACATACGGAGAGCGCGTCGCGTCCCTGCCTATCTGTTCGAGTGTCGCCGCGCGAATGACAATGAGACCGCGCGTAAATAATAACGATACGCACGTTGCCAAACGCCGGATTTACATACTACGCAATCGCAAATTATTAAAATATGATTCCAATTGTGACATACTCACTTATGATATACTCAATTATGATATACTCACCAATTAAATGCGTCGCGATTCGGAATCAATCTGTCCCGCGCGTTTGCGACGTCTCGTTGCCGACTCCGGAATGACGTCAGCAGCGTCACGTTGATTCTGGCGGGAAAATAACGCGGAAAAGTAACGCGGGAAAAACGCGCGAAGTTCGAATCGGTCACTCGCGATTTCTAGAGATTAATTTCATATACGCGGGAATAGTAGAGGTTTTAACAAATCATCGATGGTCACAAACGTCGTATTTATATGTGTTACACGGTCAAAAATTATTAAAATATATATTTTTAATATTTGACACATTATACAATCATTCTAAATATATGATATACGACGTCGTATTAAATTAATAGCCATTTAGACGAATAATTCGAAAATATAAAAATAAAATATAATATCACATGTACAATACATTTCGACATTTCATACGTATTATTAATAAATGTCCAATATGTTACATTTTTAATGATTTATAATTCTATTCTCTGTCGCATCGATACTTTAAAAAATTTATTTTCTTATTATTCACTGCATTAAAATATGATTAAAAGAAAAGAAAAGTGAGACAAAAATGCGACAATATTTTTTGAATATTCTGTTTCTGTATTTTGAAATATATAAAATATATGAGATAATACATCTTATTTTTTATAGTAAAAAGATTTTTCTCTTTCTCTCTTTCTGTCTCTTTTTTAAAACAAAAATCAGCGGTTTTATTTTAATGTCAAAGTATAAATTAAAGAAAATAATAAAAAACTTACCGAAAGACTTTATCGAAAGATTAAAATAATGAAAAGTCGTGATATAGCAATTGTTGATTTAATAATTAATATAAAGGCTCGTTTTTTTGGAAAATTTAAATCATCAAACAAAATATATTTAACTTTAAGCATTATTAGAAAAATAATTATTATCTGTAAAAATCGACAATTAAAGGATCGTATAGAACAATAAATTCTAATTTTTATCCATCTTACTCCGATTTTTACTTGCAATAATGAATAATCGCACATTGATAAAGATTTATCGTCACAATACAGTTTCGAGTCGATTGTCAGAAGCTTAATAATCGTTAAATGTAATAATCATAGCGTATTATATTTCGATACTAATCGTGATCGCGTTTAGAAAAAAATTTTGACAATATACGAAGCTTTTCGCACCCCTACTTTACTGTTCGGATATCAGCGCGCGAATGATAACAAATCGATGTATGTCAACAATAACGCGCTAGACTACGTCAAGGCCGCATATCATGTTATTCATAATTCGATGCCGAAATATTTTACGCACTATGACACATACACATGAAATATTAAATTATACAAGCATTTCAAAGTTTAGATTTATTATTTATTAAATGATTGATGATATATATATATTTATAATATTTTATATTTACGCATTTATATAATTCTTTTATTAAATATTTGACGTTAAAGTTTCATTTGTAGGAGAAACTTTTTGGACTGGTGTAGACTTTTGCGTAGGTTTTCAAAGAAAATATACGAGAGAAAAAATTCGATTTTCCGAATTTATTAATGATTCTTTGATATAAAAACACAGCGGTTAAATTTATGAATATTTTTAAAATATATAATTCAGAAATAAACATGTTAATTTAACGAATTTCTATTATATTGTCATTATACGTATTCTTTCGGTAATTCTTCGTGTAATTTACAAAAGAAGTATATTACATATAATCTATAAATTATAAATACAATTATATAAATACAATTAATATACAATTTTATATAAATTATAATTGTAATACATTTATAATTAAAATATATGATATATAGTAAATTAAAATAAAGGCTCTGTTATACTTACGTATCAGGAAAAGTGGAATAGGCAAGTGAGAACCAGGCGCAAGAACTCAAGCGCTAAGAGAGACTTCGGTGGTATTCTTCTTTATTTAAATTTGAAAGTTTTGGTCTTTTCTTAGGACCATTTTCAACATTATGTTTACAGAATGGTGTACAAAAGAATACTATCGGATTGTGAAATCAAAACAAATCATAAAAGAGCGAGATGAGATGTGCCAATTAATAACAAATCGTAAATATATGTAGTCGGTTAATTAAAGTGAAACAAATTATTTATTACGACCGTAACGGAATAAATAACGGAAATGGGACATAAAATATATGATTATAATTAAAATACAATTTTAATTATTTTAGAATTTATAAATTGACGATGTTTTCTGTATCAAATAAATATATACGATTTATTCAAATATCCAATAATGCGGATAATTTTATAATGACAGCATTAAAATTTCGACCTAATATGTAGTAACTTATAATACACATACATAATTTTTAATTTTCAATATAATATATAACGTGAAGAAAATGTAATGAGCAACAGAAGTATATTTCATAAAATTATAAATTATAAATACAATTAAAATGCAATTTTATATAAATTATGCTTATATTCATTTATATATATATATATATATATATATATATATATTTATATATAAGGGTGATTCATTTTTATTTTAACAGACAAAGATTTGGAAATCATGGGGAAATAAATTTAGAAAAAAATGTATCTGGCAAAAGTTGTAGGATTTCATGGGGGATTTAGTATGGTGACCTAGAATTGCTCCTGGGTGGCGTTCTTCAAAGTTATTGAAAGGTCAATCTAGTTCTTTTAAATGGAACTATCCTAATTTTTTGTATTAATCAGTAAAAAAAATTTTCCCTCACAATATTCGGCAAAAAGGTTATGGGTAGGATGGCCTAAAAGTGAATAGTTTACAAGATATTTTCTACTTCAATTTGACATAATTTGACATAAACTATAAAATGTCTCATAAAATATTCAGTTTTCGATGATCTTACTTCAATACTATTATGCACAAAATAATGAGAGGAACAAATTGGGGTAAAAAAAACACATAGTTGTTTTTAGGAAAAAATATGTAGCTGCTAGTTGCAAAGTACGAACTAAATTTCAAAATACTACATAAAAAGTTATTTAGATCTTCTCTGCCTGAAAATTGTTTGAATAATGAGGACTAAATCTTACTTTGAAACTCAATACATAATACTGTTTAACACATGCTGATTTTGCGATATATCAACTGATTTAATTCATATTAATGCTAATCAAACTGATGATAATCGAGAAATATTTATTGTATGTAGAACAAATTGTTATTGATGCATCATAAATAAATGATGAAACGTTGGAAGTATCTGCTGTTGAATTTTTTGCTGGTTTACTAAGAAATATAATTTTGTTAAGAAATGTGTTATAAAATCGATTGCGAATCATGTCACACCTCATTAATTAACGTAAATCATGAATTGTCGCATTCAAGAAAAGATATTGATATTTTTCAGAGCCTATGAAATAAATAATGTGTTCTTATAATATTATTACTATAATAAATAATACTATAATTATAATAAATAATTGTTTACATAAATTGAAACAACTATGTGTTTTCTGAATTTTTTAAGATATTCAAAGGTGACTATATAAAACTTTTGTATAAAACATTTTTCTATATGTCGAATAATTATCGAGATATATTATAGAGAAAAACCGAAAGCTATTTTACGTAAGAAGAGTAATTTCACTTTAAAATCATTTTTAGGTCCAACTAAAAATTTCTATATTCGTCTATTTATCTCTGTTATAAGGTATGCAAAGTTTCATTAAAATCAGAATTTCAAAATTCATAAAGTTCTCTTGTAAGTATGTATCATAATAATATTAAGATACACGGTAATATCTTGCACGCAGCAAACAATTACGCTCATTGTCAGAATAGCGAGACTGATGTGTATTTATACACGAGTCGCCCAGTTGAGAGAGTACCTCAGATTACGTTAGTCGACACAATTGTGAAATAAAAATTTGTTTTTTGTTTTAATATTAATCTTTTTCATTTATTTACATATAAATAGACCAAATATAATTATGGAAAACATTGCTTAGGGCTTTAATTCAAGAGATACAGATTATACATAATAATACAAAAATGCATATTTAAGTTATTAAAAATAAAATAAATTGAAATACTTTCTAAGAATTCTTTTGTATGTGCTTTCTTCTCACGTTTATAGACTAAAAAATAATTCATTTTCTAAACGGATCTTACTAGTTTAAATTAAATTTGAAACTGAAGTTAAGTTATGTATACAACCGCGAAATAGACGAGGAATAGAGTTGACGAATGCGAAAATTTGTGGTTCAAGTTTTGTACACAGTAAATGCTCAGTTATTTTTAAGAATATTTTCAATCTGTAAATTCTATTTCTTTTATCTTCTCCTATTACCTACCTTCTGAATAAAGATAAAAGAAAACTACTTGGTCGTCATTAACATACACATATTTTATTCATTTACATAATTTGATTTGATTTTATTTATCTTATTTTATCTTTAAAAAATTTTAACAGCATTGAGAACCTTAAATTGTAAAGTTAGAATATTTCTCGCGCTGTCCTGATCATCTACGAACTTTTATACCCTCGCGAAAATAACACTCACATATACAAATTGACATATATATCTACATTAATCAATTGTATATGTGGCTTTTTCATACTCTTTTTGGAATATTACAATTACTAATCGTGAGGCTTTCACTAATACTCAATACAGCAATTTAATAAGAGTATATGTATTTTTCCTACTTTGCTTTAGTCTTTATAATAAATAATAATAATCAACATAGTATATAATTTATTTAATCAATTAGCTTCGTTTCTCTATTCTTCGCCTTGAAGCATCGCACAAGATCTTGATCCAGGTAGATCTTGATCCATAAAGATTTAATTCTTTAAAAATCTAAAAAACATTATCGTGCGAATATCTAAAACAAACAGTGTAGGATATTTCATTCGATCTTTTCATTCGTTAACCTGTTTCTTGGATGTGACAAATTATTCTGAGTTCTATGCTTTAAAGCGTCAAATTTCGGAAAATATTTATGATGCCCTCCCGTTGAGCCATCTCCTCAAGACTGAACGTAATACAAATGTTGTTTTTATCATAAAGTTTTTATTTAGTCCACATTCTCATTCTGATTTATAATAAAATAAAACATTCTATTCTAATGGTACATACAATGCAGAAATTCCTTAACAAATACGAGTAGTGAAAAAAAATTAAACACAAAAGAATTATTTTAAAAAGAAACAGTATTTTGGAATAAAGAAACTTTAAAAACAGAGAAAGTTTATATTTTACAATGGAATTAAAAATAGTTAAAATATAATATTATAAATGCATTATTAATAAACTACTAATTATTATAAAAGCTAATATAAACAAGTAATGCTAATATTAATTTGTATTATTACAATAAAAATACTTATTAAATATTAATAATAGGCTATCACAAAATATTAATGTTTATATCTTATATATATTAAATTGAATCTCATATTTAATTTAACACATCTGCGTTTTAATATTTAATATAGAGTTATATAAACAATTACATAATATTATACGTATATACATGTGTGTATATATATATATATATATATATATATGTATATATATATGTATATATATGTATGTACATATATGTATATGTGTATAATAAACATTACGTAAATGTAATTAATGTTTATATACATATTAAAACTGAGTAACATAAGAGCCAATTTAACGTTAAATACATTTGCAATAAGATTAAGAACAATCAAGAAAATAATTGAAAACAATATGTAAATACTAAATAATTTATATAAATACATAATAAGTATATAAAATATTTATTAAATATCTAAAAGTTATTCTAAATATTTATGCTTAATCATTGGATGTTTTATAAATAAAGGATGCCTTACAGTAGTAATTGTTAGTGTACGTGTAGTAGTTGGACCTCTAGCAATTCAAGTAGACGTATTGGGCTCTTCGAACAAATTATGAAGAAAATTCAACTGATTTTGGATCTCAAGAGAACGTGTTGTTAACTTGTGTTCAATATTCGAAAGTGATTGTTGCATATCTTTTATTGCGAATTGACGTATCTAAAAGAAAAATATTATTTTGATTTTTATATTTTATCAATCAGTAATTTTGTAATTAATTATCATAAAAAGCGAATGCGACAATTTTTCAAATAGCATAATTATATCGATACATGTATAAGACATATAAAAGAGAAAGAGAAAAATACGTACATTATATATAATATCAAATATGTGATAAATTTTGATGAAAAATAAATATCAAAATGAAAACTTTATAAATATGTATAAAACTTTTTGAAATTTACAAAATTTACCTGGAAAAGTTGTTCCTCAGAATACGCGTTATTAATAATCACACTTAATGTTGCATTCATACTGAATCGACTACGAGAACAAAACAGAATGTAGATTTATAATTAATACGTACATAATAATACATGATTATGGGCAATATATATTTATAAAAAGATGTTACCGGCTGTGTATAAGTTCAAAATTATTTAGTATTTCTGTAAGTATTGTAGTATTCCTAGCATGTCTCGCAAGGGTAGACATATAAATATTATCATACCCAGTTTCAAATCTCAGTATAAAAGACCTTAGGTAATTAATGATAATTTTAGGATCTTCAATACAACTAAAGAATTTCAAAATTTCATAATTATTTTCTTTGTATATACGAGATGTATTGTACCATACATCGTGCCATGTATTATTGTCCGCTGTCCTTAAACCATTACAGTATATCGATTTCTGCGACCCAGGCAAAATTCTACGACATACCGAAAAGAAATGTTTTAGTTTTCTACATATATCGTATCGAAATTTAGCATATAGTCTCTTTATTAATAAAAATCCAGGAAAAAGGTTTATATATAATTAAAAATAAAAATATATATATAATTACACATTGAATTTCAATGTGTATTTTCAAATAAAGAGCCTAAATTCCTAAGTTATATATAATTATATATAAAATATGAGTGTTTGTATATATCTCTGTCTGTATATACAGAAACAATACCAAAAAGAATAATGGAAAAATAATTTTTGCATTTTTTATAAAAAAGTAAAATTCAAAAAATCTGAAAAAATTGCCGATCTAAAAAGATATATAACTTTATGTATAATTACATATAGGCAATCTCTCCTATCATTTCTTCAAATTTTATTTTATGTAAAAAAACAAGGCAAAAATTATTTTAATTGTTTTTCAATTATTTATTTTCTTATTTTTCCTATATATACGGACAGAAAGTATACAAGAGAAAACAAACATATATGTGGACATATTTTATATATAATTATATACATATATTTATATTTGATTATAAATGGACTTCTTTTCTCGTAAAATATATGAAATATACAAGATGTGTCTACACAGAAATATAATGATTAGAGAAAACTTACTTAAATGAAGTAGGATCATTTAGATGTAATATTAATTGACGACGGGTTTGATCCATGCAAACGGAATTATCGATAATACATCCCCATTTTGCCAGTTCTTGTTTTAAATATTTCTCAAGATTACTATGGGTGGGTACTATTTGTAATTGATCGTACATATGTATTTTTATATGTTCAAACAGGCTTTCTATTTTCAGTAATACTCCCTACAATTTAGTTAAAAATATATATTTCCATTCAGTCATTAGATTACTTACAAAACAAAAATAAACAATATATATGCGAAAAAATATACAATCTTATTTACTAAAACTATTTTATTTCACGATGTGATTATAATATGCCCCTGAATTAATTATTCTCTTTAATAATTATGTTTGTCCTGCATCGTCTAAATTTTTAAATTCTTAGAGTATATTTCTTACGTAATTCATTATTTTTTAAATATTAGGTCATTACATACGAAAATAACGAATGAAATATTTCAATTTTGTACAAAGATTTTATATAATAACCGCGTTTGAAAATAAGATACATATTATGTATCATATTACATTCTTTTAAAACTATAACTCAATTTTTGTAAAATGTGTACAAATTTTTGATATCTGACAAAAATATTTTATAATAAAAAAAGCCTGTATATTTATTGCTTACTTAATTTGTTTAATTCACTAAAGTTGGGTATAAATTATAATCTCATCATCATAAAACAATCTTATAATATTATAATATATATTTGAGATATAATTTTTCAATAGAAGAGTAATGTAATAATTAATAGAATGATATTGATATATGACAAATATAGCAGTATGTATGTGAAATGTGTTTAATGTCTTTGAAATGTAAGATTAAAAACATAGATAATTTCTGAAGTTAGATTTCTTGTACTTTTAATGAAAAGAAGACAGGATTGGAAAAATTACTTTATAAAAGTAATTCATTATCATTTTCCGTTATAGATTTTAAAATAATAACAAGTTACTGTTACTTGTTACCTATTTTGGAAAGTAAGTATGTTAGACCGCATCGTTACAATTTTCGCTTTTTAACGCTATTAAATTCAAGTCTTATACATATATAAAACACACATAAATTTTTTAAATATCTTTCTTATACGAGAATATAATAGAAGCGATTTAATTTCGATATCGATATAAAGTACATAATAATTTTTATAATTTTGAATTTTTATATTTCTTAATTTTAGGAAATATTTTTTTTAATAACATTTCAAAAAAAGTCAAAATTATCGTAAGATAAAAAAAATTCTGTGAGTATAAATAAATGAAGTTTTTTTAGCTTTTTTTTTTAACACACAGATTAGTAATATATGAATGAATCGCTCGTAGTTTATTTTTTACACTTTTAACTTTATGCAAAATAAAAATTTTTTTCTGATATTCTAAATTATGAATTAAATTAGGTTATAAATTTAAATTTATTTTTAAGATGCAAAAGTCTATAATAAAAACAGAAGTAAAAAAAACAAAATAAAAATTTATATTACTGATTATATTATTGATCTGGTTTAGAAAAGAGTCTTCAAATTTTATTGTTTAAAAAAAGAATCGATAAATTGTATCGAGATTTTTAGAAGAATTCCATGCTTTTTATGTGTTTGTTCGAATTAAAAATATGCTGCGTAGATTGGAAAAATAGCGATAAAAATAATTATAGAATTTGTTTTTATGCGTTACTGAATAAATGTTAAGAAGTTAGTGATTTTGTTACAGACGCCGTTAATGTTATCGAATAAAAATAACAATAATAGTTTACAAAAAAATATTTTTTTTCATTATTTGGAACCAGACAAGGTGTTTCTTATAGATTTTTGGATGCTGAAAACGATGCCGGAAGCTAATTTTTATCAGCACATCAGGTTTCCAAAATAATTGAATTTCAATATGCAAAAAATGTCTTTTTTGTGATATTTTAAATTTTTTTGTAAAAAAGGTCAACGTCATTTAGAAATTCTGATTGGAAATCATGAATGTATTGTTCATCTTCTATAAAATACATTTTTTTCTATTTCGATATATTACTTTTTAGCCATGTTATGAAGGATTTAAATACAGAATTTTGCTGAGATAGCAAATATTTCGCCTATGGTCATGAAGTCATATATACTTATAATTTGTATGGCTAAAAAGTAAGATCGAAATAAAAAAATGCATTTTATAGGGGACGAACAATACATTCATGACATCTAATCAGAATTTCCACATCAGATAACTTTAATCTTTTTTACAAAAGGATCTCAAAAGGAAATGTCGCAAAAAAGCCATTTCTTACACATTAAACCTCAATTATTTTTGAAAAATACCGTGCTGGTGAATTTTGGTTTGCGGCATCGTTTTCAGTATCCAAAAATCTATAAGGAACTCTTTGTCTGGTTTAAAATAATTTTTGGCTGTAAACTAGTGTAATTGTGACGATAACACTTCTACAAGTAAAATGCGTTACTTAAAAGTTTACTATATAATTAGCATATAATTAAGTTTGTCTTTAACTACATAATATCTTACTTTTTTAGAAATTATGTCAGAATTATGATATAAAATCATTACTTTACATGCATTGACCCAATATCTAATTTTAAACGTAATTTTATCGATAGACATTATAAAGTCTATCGATAAAATTTATGAAGTTATAAAACTGGCAGTACCTTGAGCACCTTGGGAAAATTATCTCGAGTATTTGTAAATGCAAAGATATTCGAAATGTATTCAAAAACTTTGATCATAGGATACCATGCTACATAATCTTTTTCTCGCGATAAATAGCTCGCGAGTTCCCAGAATATGGAGACGTTAAGTTTTTTCTCTATCGCAAGATGAAAGGCATCATCGATGATTTGCGCTCGATTGAGAACATGGATATACGTATATTGTTCGGAGTTTAAATAATCCGCAATTTTTCGCCAATTCTCGATATCATAATTGACGCGATAGTATCCTATTATTCAACAAATAAATTTTCAAGATTATTTTTCTCAATAATGTATGTAATAAAAAAATATTTCAAATTATATATATTTTTTATTTTTTCATGTTTTAAACATGTATAAACTGTATTAGAACTTGGACATATATAGTAAAGAATGCAAATTTCTTATATATTATTGATTATAAAATTATTTCTCACTGATAATCGAATTAAAGATTAAAGCTCTGAAAAATTAAACGACGTAAAATTATATAAATTTATAAATTAATTTTAGTTGGAGAAAAATTATTTATATGTAAAGTACGTTTAATCTTAAATTAAACGGCAATATTGCAGAATATTTAATAGAATATTGTTATTTGTATAAGTATGTGGAATATATAATTTCAATTCTTATAAGAATGTATAAGAACAAAAATATGTAATAAAGATAGATTTTTTGTAAAATAAAGAGATAAGGATACTAATATATTATGACATAATACTTACCAGCTTGTTGTCTGTTGACAATGATCCATTTATCTTTATCATTAAATTGGATTTCCAACTTTGGATTTGACTGCGTTAAACAATTATTAATATTTGGTATAGTTAAGTCAAAATTGACGGTCGTTTCCTTAGAATAGGTCACAGGTATAAAGTATGGTATCTGATCCAATTTGTCGTGAAATTCTTTCGATATTATCACGCGACCGCTAGAATAATCTCGTGTCACATTTAGCACAGGACAATGCTCTTGTATAGTCCAAATATCCATCATCTGTTTTACGTTCAGATCATACCATTTAAGATTAACATCATCTATGAAAGTCTGCATAATGTTCCATAGATCATTAGGAGTTTTCAAATTAGTGTAAGTAAATCTGTAAAATTTAACATAGTTGCAATAAACTCTATAAATATATAACTAAGAAATTTAGGCTCTCTATTTGAAATATACTTTGAATTTCAATTGGCTAAATAAGAGCCAAACGCGGATGGTGGTGAGTTAGTTTCGATGAAAAATTAATTTTCATCGAAACTAACGCACCACCATCCGCGCTTGGCTCTTATTTAGCCCGTTGAAATTCAATGTCTATAAATATAATTGATTCATATTAAGAAATATGAAATCATAATTATTTATTTCAACACAGTTTGCATGACTTTTACTTTCATCTTAACGTTGACCTTTACATTCACAAAGGTCAATGGGTTTTAAGCGGCGGTCATGTATTCTTGAGGAATTATGATGTAAATTACGAAACAATTTTCTAATATTTTTTATACATCGTACAATCCGTGGTCTACATTGTTTAATTTCATCATGACCAAGTCTATAATTATATATCTACTATATATTAATAATTTATAATTCCATATGTTTGCACCTTTTGATGCAAAGCGAGGTTGAAACATAGACGAACGTTACAGATGAGTCTGTAATTTTTTGTGTATGTTGAAGAATTATTTTTGTCTACATGTGAACCTAGTTTTGAATTAAAAGTAACAAATACATATTAAACCACATAATTCTATATCACATTTAGATCACATTAAAAGCACTATAGGATGAACCCCGTATAAATTTCTTCGTTAATATATTATTGCAAAATAATATGTATGTTATCAGATGTAAATGATAACAAAAATAAATAATATTTGATATATTATATATATATATATATAACTTTGTGACGTCATAAGTTTTTAGGATACAACTGAATTTCATGGTGATTAATGTAAACGTTAAGCTTATAAATCATTTATGCTGTGTGTATTGAAAAAAACAATTACATCAATATAACAATAACAATTAATTTAATAAAACTAAATATTAATTTAATTTATAATAAAAATTTAACTCATATTATAATAAAAAATATGCGCCCCTTTTTTATTATAATAAGTTGCATATAGGTTATGTTATAATCATTAACTAATGACATAATGAATAAGTGCATAAATATATGTTATGTAACATATCTAATATAATAATTTTTAGCGTCTTATTATTAATTTAAATTGTAAAACAAAAAATTTATTGTTGAACAAAAATATTGCTTCGCTATATATTTTATTACTTTAACTTGATTTTTTTACAAAATCAAATTTACATCAAAAAATTGCATAAAATAATGTGAATAAATATTGTGCCCACTATAATTTTATTCCTTACTTTATTTACCTTAATTCTTTTATTATCATATTTTAGTATTAAATTTGTTATACAATTTAGGAGAGAGAGCAATATATGAGTGTGCATTTTATTTGAGTATTTGTGTAAATGCATTTTTATTATAATTAATATTATCTGATTTTGTCAACTTTCTTATTAACAGTTGACTTTTTAACAGTATATATCAATTTCTTATTTTTCAAATTTTTGTGTGTTACATACGCAGTTTTGGATAATCATTAGATACATTTTCATGTACTTAGCGCGTATATTTTATCTTTTTTAGAAAAATGTTTCTAGAGATATATTTTTGCTCGTATCATGTATTCACTTTTCTGTGTATGTGTGTATTTATAATGGTGTTTAATTATTATGTTATAATATAGGTATCACTTACTGCAGGTTTAAATACATGTTGAGACCCGTCCAAAATGCATTATGGGGAATTATACTTTCTAGCATGCGCCATACAGCGGCTCCTATAATAAAAATATAAAGTATGTGAATTATATATACTTTAAATAAATTTAATTCACGGTGTTCATAAATTCCTGAACATAGCTAATAGTAGTAAAAAAGGACTAATTTTAAATTTAATAAATTTTTTTCTTTTATATCAAAATTCAATTAAGAGCAAATAAATGTACAATTAAAACCTTTTAATTCGTTCTTAGACATTTATGTTTAGCAACTTAACAACTATTGTTTAATCATATTATAAATTGTTACACACACATGTATATATATATATATGCACGTATATATATATATATGCACGTATATATATACATATATACATACCTATAATTTGAAGAAAAGGAAAAAATGAATTATTTGAACGTATATTGCTTGTATATTCGATAAAATCACTTGTAGCAAAATTAGTGTTTAAATGACGAGATTCATGTTGAATCTGGACTACGAACAAATCCATCATTTGGAAATTTGGAAAGGCCTGCAGACAGATTGATGTAATTGAATAAATATATGTATAATCAAAATAGAAGATTGCATTAATTATTTCGCACTAATATATGCAATTATTTGCTATTTCTAAAAAAAGATCTGCTATTATTTGTTATATAATTTTAAATTATATTTTTAAATTTACTAGTAATGTGTAACTATTTGACATAAAAAATAATATTATAATTATTCAAATAATATACTTCCGAGGTTTTTCTAAGTTATAAAAAGAGAATTTAAATATATTTATTATCTGCTATATAATTTTTTTTCTAAATAGTTAAGATATTGTAAAAAATTGAGAAAAAAAAATACTACAGAATTATTCAAAATGATTTATGCGATTTCAAATGACTATATTTTTGAAGTTTACAAATGCATAGTGATTATTGATACATCATCCGATAGAAAATTGTCCCAATTTTGTCTCTCATCTTATAAGTGCTCTAAGAAAACTTAAAATCGGATGAATCATTTTGAATAACCCTGTATATCGACATTTCTTCTATTTTTAACGAATAGAAAGACAATTTCAGAATTTTTCATCTTGTCACGAAATTAACAAAAATTTTCTTATAAGTAGTGTTAGAAATGTAAAACAACCTTATCGATGATATACGTTTCGAGGAACATAATAAAGCCCTTGTTTAACCACCAGTGAAGTCGACATGACGGATAGAAGAGATTACCAAACATTTGATATGTTATATCATGAGCTATTGAGCGCATTAATACAGTTTTACAGGCAGCAGGATGTAATTCTTCATTGTAGATAATATCTGCTTCACTAAAAATTTTATTTGTAAGTTATGCGGTTATGTCGAAATTTTTTGCTATAAGCTTGCATAGTTTGCTTATGTAAAAATTAAATATGTTGTACATATATTAAAGAAAGATAGTTCATGTATTGTTAACCAAAAACAGAATTTATTAAGCATAAGAATGGACTATTTAAACTTTGATAGACAATTAAGATTTAGTTTTTTGTAACAATTTATTGAATGTATTATGTTATTTATATGTAATTATTTTTCATATAACTTTATATGCTTTTTCTCTCTTTTTCTCAATAATGAAATAGATTCGGACATTTTATTTTTTAACATTCTCGCTCTCCATATCTTCGATATGATAAAATAAATCTTCTAGCAATAAATCTTCTTTGATTATACAAGAAAAAATATATAGAAATCATACTCATACAATGAGTTCTATGATAAGAATATAAACATATGTCCTAAACATTAACGTTGCTAAATCGATTAATGATTAATTAATAACGAAAAATTATTTAATAATATTTAAAAGTATAAATGTGACTATATTACATGTTATAAATGTAAATTATTCTATAATTCTATTAAAGTATTATATAAATATTATTGTCATTTATTATAATTCACTTATCGAAATTATTTTATAGCATCAATATAAGCATATATTTCCGAATTATGAAATTCTTTCTAAATATTAAAATGACCGAATAAATGTTGTTATAAATCTCTCCTAAATTAAACCAATTCTAATAATAAGCGTAGAAAAATGCATATCTTTGAAATTTTAAAAGCCATAAATAATATTATATTTTAATAAATTATAATATTATGATTATTTTATGAATTTATGTATTACTTGTAAATAACCAGTCCATAAGTCTGCCAGATTTTGTCTTCGAAATTCGGAATTGCGATATAATTTACTTTAGGAATGCTTTTCAAAATCTTCCAATTTTCTAAATATATAGTTACATTTCCAGCAACATATTGCACTAATTTCATGTAGGGTATCATGTGCGGTCTGCACCACGTATTGACCACAGTCTTTGTCGAATTAATAACCTGATGCAGATTGTCAACATCATACATCATAATTGCTACGTCTTTTGTAGACATTTCAGGTGTCGTGTGGAACAGTGTGCGCATCGTGTCACCATCTATAGGTTTCTGTTCTTGTATTGGCATATTCGATAAAACTTTGCTTTTTTTACTATGTTCTACGGAAATGTTAAAAGTGGCACATACTTCCGGCTCGACCCAACACGGAAATAAATGGATTCCTTTCATCTGGATTAGTGCTGGGTCTATAAACCTATTACAGTTTAACAACATGTTTCAGATAACGATAAATTTTCAGCAATTGTTCGTATAAAAATATTAAGGATTGCAAATTGTACCAATGCGATTTATAAGTGATGTTTGAGAAATATGATATTTGGCATATCTTATTATTATTTTATTATATATTATTATATATTATACTACTCACAAATACACAACAGACATTATTTTTCTACTATATATATAATATACGTAATGATATTATTTTATATATGTAATGTACACATATTCAGGGTGTCCGGTAATAATCGCTTCACCTTTTCTGTGTAGAGCGGGTTAAACCGAATAGGAAAGTTCTCTACCGATATTGACGATCTTCGCAATATTTGATGAGAAATTAATTAGAAAAGATCGGCCAATCCGCGTGAGTACAAATGCGCGGTAGAAGGAAATAGACTAATTGTGAAGTGATTCTGCCAGCACTTCGTCGCGCGCCTTGCAACCGCGAAATACTGGGCTCAATTTTCTCGTGGCGCGCTTGTACTAGCGCGAATTGGCTGATTTCTTTTAATTAATTTCTTATTAATTATTGCGAAGTTCGCAAAACGATAGAAGACTTTCCTACTCGGTTTAAACCGCTTTACTTGCACACGCGAGAAATGGGACGATTATTACCAGACACCCTGTATATAAGCTTTATAAAATCACATAGCTAGCGTGGGTATGCATGTGTGGATTCTGTACATTTAAAATATATGCAATAATTGTCATTCTTTATTATACTTATGTTGTTTTGCTAAACAAAATGTTACAAATATTTATATATATTTTTTATTCTATATTTTAGATTTAATGTTCATTCCGGTACAAAAACATGCGATTAAAGCAGTTATTTTTTTAGTCCGATATATTAATATATTTTATATAAAGATGTATAATCATATTCAGATATGGAGAAATTTTGCATGACAATGTAAAACTATATATTTTATTATGAAGCATCGCACAGTAAAGGTGCATATTACAACTCTTGATGATAGTACCAATGCTTTAAAAAATATAGTAATAAATAATGTTTACAAAATTTGTAATATATAAATATATATAATACACATTTACTACATATGTATTTGTATATATTTAATAGCTTATTTTTAATTATTATTTACTCACTGTTTTCCTACGTTTGAGTCCATCGAGTGATTAAAATATGTGTTTGAAAATTTCACATATAGAGTATAAACACCACATTCTAAGTTACTTTCAGGCAATAATTGTAGGACAAAATCCGAAAAGATCATTTCCTTTTTAAACAGAACAGAATATGCTGGTGTATAAATTATTCCACTGTTAATCGACATCAACTTTATTTCTGTTATATTCATATATTTTGAATGATGCAAAGTTATGTTTTGTGTTGCACGATTAATATAAATAGTGATATTGGACTCGCTATTGGACACGTAACCTGACTCCTGAAGATTTATGTTCATATTATAATGAAGCGCTACCAGATTGTTCGGCGAACGGTAATTAATCGCATTATAGCACTTAATCTTTGCATTTTCATCGGTAGAAAAAGCCATTGTCATTATAATAATATATAATAAAACATTTAATGACAATTTTAGGAACATCATGACAGTTCTCGTTTCAGATATCTGCAAAAACATTTCTTTGCTAAAAATAAGTAGAACAGAAAGCAAAAAAAGAGAAAAAGTAAATGCAAAAAAAAAATGCAAAACTATCGACTCCTGTGAGAAAAAGAAAACATAAAATAATTACAGCAATTTAAGAAAAGATACACATTCTATTTAAATAGTTGATAATTTCTAGAAGGAATTTTTATATATATTGCATTTTATATACCTTTATCACACAATATATATTAATCTTAATTCTCAATAAAACTATGTTCTATATTAATTCAATCTTTTTAGCAGAAGAGGAAATGCTACTTGTGACAGGATCAATAAAAAATAAGGAATAACATTTTTTTTATTTCAAATCTTATATTAATAAATTTCAATATTTAGATAGCCTGTGTCTATGTGACTATACGAAACTATACGTAAGTAATCTTTCTTAAACGAAGCAATTAAATCTCTATCTTGAAAATTCAAAGATAAAGTATATGCAGAACATAAATTAGAGATATGCTACTTATATTTAAATTGTCAGTTATAGTTCCAGCATTTATGCTAAATCGTGTATACTTTTGTGTTCTCAAATTGAAGTATCAAAACAGTTTTTTCTCACAAGCTTATTTCTCAAAATTATCAAGATTATGAATGTTTCTTCTTCTTATATTCTATTAATTACAGTTATATATTTCTGTGTCGTGTATATTATAATATCATATAAAACAAGTTTGATTGAGAGATACAGCATGAAGCTTCTTTAAAAAATCTTAAATTTCGAAATATATAGATTAAAGCACAAAAATATAAAATAATTCCTTCGAATAACTGAGCTTCATCCGTGTAGGTTGACGTATGTTTATTATGTTATTATTACCAGGTTTATATGTCACTTGTAAGTTGTGTATACATTGAAGAAACAGATAACAAAGGAGCAACCGTTGCCAAATTAAACTTATTTCAAATTTTGTCGAAATACGTTCATAAACAAATCAAACTAAACGTGAGTAAAGAACACAAAAAAACTTTCTATTAGCATTTATTATTTTATATACATTTTTCTAAGAACAAAAATTAACACCCATTGTATTTGTTCTTTTTTTATATTTATTACATATTTAATTAAATATAACGTTAGAGAAGACATTGACTTTAGATATCCATTAAGAAAAAAATGGATCAAACAAAGCATCCACAATTTGTTTTTAATTTTTAATTTGTTACATGTTATAATAATTAAAAGAAGCTGTTATAATTTACGCCTAATTATTTTCTTATTTACTGTAGTATGCAAAGAATAAAAATAATAATTGAAGTAAAGAAACGTGTTTTTTAATGTTTTCTTAGAAATAGAACAAAATATGTTTTAAAAAATAAGAATGCTGTAATCTCGTGTTCTTTACATATTTTTATATGCATATATTTAAAAAGAAATATCTAATCTGTCTGTATTTGACTTACCTTATTTGTAGAATTTGTTACGAGCCGTTACTTTTTGCCAAAAGTGTATCGCAGAATTGTGATCTTAACGCTTCGAAGGACCATCGAGAACTGACGACGTTTTCGGTATGTTAATGCAATATATGAAGTACTGTGTATGTCATGTAAACATGTTCTGAAGGTTATACATAACAAACGTCTTATTCGATCTTACTAAATCGATAGGAATCAATACATAGTTAAATAATTCTCGAGAGATACTTTAGCTTTAACATTTAAAATGATTGTTCTTGAAAAGCATTCAAGAAATCCAATCTGGAAATTGTATGTTCTATGCAAGAGGAAATATATATTCTTTATTCTTCTCTAATTTTTATAAAGAAATATTTTTTTCTTGCCACAATTTACTAGATTTTGCATAAAACAAGTACATATTTTCAAATTTTTTTCTATTCTTATCGCATTTTATTTTTATTTTTCTATTTTTATCTAATTTTTCATATATTTCTTTAAGATACTAAACTGTACTAAATTAAATTGAAAAGGATATACAAATAGGTATTTCTCTGGCACATATCTTTTAACAAGAAGAAAGATTTAAAAAAAAATTATTCTTAGAGTCATTTCAAATAAACATTATAGCATATTTCAAGTCATAATTTTGTCACAAAATACATATATATATATATATATATATATATATACACAGGGTGATTCATTTTAATTTTAACAGACAAATATTTGGAAATCACGAGGTTTTAGAAAAAAATGTATCTGGCCAAAGTTGTAGGATTTCATGGGGGATATAGTATGGTGATCTAGATTTGCCCCTGAGTGGCGTTCTTCAAATTTATTGAAAGGTAAATCTAGTTCTTTTAAATGGAACCATCCAAATTATTTAATCATACATACGGAAACAAAAATACCTTAACAAATACGAATAGTGTGGAAAAATTAGAACACGAAAGAATTAGTTTAAAAAGAAACAGTTTTTTGGAATAAAGAAATTTATATAAAATAGAGATAGTTATAGTTTATATATAAAAGAGATTTACGGTAATATTATTGAACAATATTATATATTTAAAAAGATATAAATGAATTTTTTAGAACATACGAAAAATAAATATACAAAAATATATATTTTTGGCATTAAAATTATTATTACATTAAATCTTGTTATTTTAATTTTTGTTATTTTACAATGGAATTAAAAATAATTAATATATAATATTATAAATATACTATTAATAATATACTAATTATTATAAAAACTAATATAAACAAGTAATGCTAATATTAATTATAATTATTTCATTAAATTTATTAAATATTAATAATAGGCCATAAAAATATTAATGTTTATATCTTATATATATTTTAAATTGAATATCTCATATTTAATTTAACACATTGCGTTTTAATATTTAATATAGAGTTATATAAACAATATACACAATATTATATATACGTATATATATGTATATATATGTATGTATAATATAAATGTGTATAATAAACATAACGTAAATGTAATTAATGTTTATATATATATTAAAACTGAGTAACATATGAGCCAATTTAACGTTAAATACATTTGCAATAAAATTTAAAAAAATAAAGAAAATAACTGAAAACGATTTGTAAATAAAAAATAATTTATATAAATAAATAATAAGTATATAAAATATTATTTTTAAATATCTAAAAGTTATTCTAAATATTTATGCTATATCATTGGATGTATTATAAATAAAGGATGCTTTACAGTAGTAATTGTTAGTGTACGTATAGTAGTTGGACCTCTAGCAATTCAAGTAGACGTATTAGGCTCTTGGAACAAATTTTGAAGAAAATCCATCTGTTTTTGGAGCTCAAGAGAACGTGTTCTTAACTTGTGTTCAATATCCAAAAGTGATTGTAGCATATCTTTTTTTGCAAATTGACGTATCTAAAATAAATTTATTATTTTGATTTTTATATTTTATCAATCAGTAATTTCGTAATTAATCATCATAAAAAGCGAATGCGACAATTTTTCAAATTATTAGCATAATTATATCGATACATGTATAAGACATATAAGAAAGAAAAAGAAAAATACGTACATTTTATATATAATATAAAATATGTGATAAATTTGTATGAAAAATAAATATCACAATGAAAACTTTATAAATATGTATAAAACTTTTTGAGATATACAAAATTTACCTGGAAAAATTGTTCCTCAGAATACGCGTTATTAATAAGCACACTTAATGTTGCATTCATACTGATTCGACTACAAGAACAAAACAGTATATGTAGATTTATAATTAATACGTACATAATAATTCATGATTATGAGCAATATATATTTATAAAAATGTTATTACCGGTTTTGTATATGTTCAAAATTATTCAGTATTTCTGTAAGTATTGTAGTATTCCTAACATGTCTCGCAAGAGTAGAAAGAAAAATATTAGCAGTTAAAGCATAAAAACGCTCTTTTTCTTGTGCTGATGGTTTAATTTCATTATCCATGAACAAATGCTTTTCAAATGCCGGTATAACAAACTGCAGGTAATTAATGATAATTTCAGGATCTTCAGAGCAACTAATGAATTTCAACATTTTATAATCAGATTTCTCTTTGTATGTACTAGATGCGATGTTCCATACATCGCGCCATACACTATTGTCCGCTGTCCTTAAACCATTACAGTATGTCCATTTCTGCCACCCAGGCAAAATACTACGACATACAGAAAAGAAATGTTTTAGTTTTTTATATATCTCTTATCGATATTTAGCATAGTCTCTTTAATAATAAATATCCAGGAAAATGGTTCATATATAATCAAATATAAATATATATAATTATATATAAAATATGTGTATTTGTATATTCTCTATCTGTATATACAGAAACAATACTGAGAAGAATAATGGAAAAATAATTAGAAAAATAATTTTTGCATTATTTCTTATAAAAAAAGTAAAATTTAAAGAAATCTGAAAAAATTTCCGATATAGAAAAATATATAACTTTATGTATAATTATATATGTATAGGCAATCCTCTTCTTATTTCTTCAAATTTTTTTTTTCTAAAAAAACAATGCAAAAATAATTCTAATTGGTTTTCAAATATTCTTTTTATTATTTTTCTTGTATTTACGGACAGAAATTATATAAGAGAAAAGAAACATATATGGTACATATATGGACATATTTTGTACATGTATAATTATAGTATACATATATTTATTGATTATATATGGACCTTTTTCCCGGATAATATATCAGATATATGCGCACAAGATATGAAAAATTGTTTACACAGAAATCATAATTTAAAGAGAACTTACTTATCTTGTATAGGGTTTTCTAGATACATTTGCAATTTAATATTGGCAATTTTCTTGCAAAAGAAATTATCGATAATACATGCCCATTTTGCGAGTTCTTGTTGTAAACGTTTACTAAGATCGGCCTCGTTGTATCCCATTCGATTGTACATAGTTAAATTTATATGTTCAAACAAGTTTTCTATTTTCAGTAATACTTCCTACAATTTGGTTAAAAATATATTTTCCTATTAGATAATTTACAAAAACAAATATGAATTATATATGCAAAAAAATATATATTTTTATTTACTAAAACTATTTCATTTCAGTAAGTGATTAAAATATGCTCTTAATTAATCAATCTCCTAAATAATTATGTCTTTTCTATATCGTTTAAATACATATAATCTTAATGTGTTTATTTCTTTCATGATTCAATATTTTTTAACTATTAGATTATTACATAGAAAATAACAGATCAAACATTTCAATTTTGTACAAAGATGTTATAAAATAAACTAAAATGTTTTAAGAAAATTATCATGTATTATATTGCGTCGAGTCAAAACTATAGTTCAGTGTTTGTAAAATATTTGCAAATTTTTAATATCTGTCACAAATATTTTATAATTCGTATATTTATTGCTGTATAATTCATTGAAATTCGATATAAATTGTAAACTCAAACTCATAATATTTTAATATATATTTGTAATATAATTTTATAAAATAATAGAAATATAAAATTTTAGAAAATTAATGTAATAACTATATATTTATAATAGAGTGATATTAATATATGTGGTGAATAGCAGAATAAAACGTGTTTAATTTCTCCAAGACTGAAAATATAGGTACCTTTGGAAATTAGATTTCTTATATTTTTAATACAAAAAGGACAAAATTGGAAAAATTACTTTATAAAAGTAATTTGTTAACGTTTCTCGTTACGGATTTTAGAATAATAATTTTTTTCTGTTACTCGTTATCGAATTTGAAAAGTAACTTATTATATCAAGTCATTATATCAAGTAAAAAGTAACAAATCGTTATAATATTCGTTTTTTTAACGCTATTATGAAGTCAAGTTATACAAAAAACACACCTACATTTTTTTAAATACCGTTCTTACACGAAAACATAACAAAAGCGATATAATTTTGTTTTAATATTGCTATCAATATAAAAAATATATAATAAATTATAAATTTAAATAAACATTTTATTTTATAAATTTTTTAATATAATAATTATAATTTTTTTATTTCTTAATTAGAGGAAACATTTTTCAAAAACATTTTTGAAAACAGCGAAAAAAGCTTCCTTCCAAGAATCTTTAAATTTGTAAGTAATCTTTAAATCTATAAATAAAAAAAAGTTTTCTTAATTCTTTCTTTTAATAGATTCATAAATATGATGGAGTCGCTTGTTTTTGCATTTTTAACTTTATATAAATTCAAAATCCTGACGTAATACATTAAATGACAACTTAAATTTGTTTTTAAGATACAGAAGCTTATAAGATAAACAAAAGTACAGCAAAATACAAAAAATTATATTACATAATCTGGTTTAAAATAGAAATCGTCAAAATTTACTGAAATTGTTAAAAGATTATTAAAGAAGAAAGAGACAGAGTCGTTAAATTTTATCAACATTTTTAAGAGAATTTATTACCCTTTATGTGTGTTTGTTTGATTGGAAATCAACCTGCATAGATTTAAAAAGTGATAAAAAAAATTACTAAAATTTGTTACGCACTTCACTAGAAAAATGTCAAAAAGTTACTTTTTCCAACAAATACGTGTAACGCCATTACCGTTACTAAACAAAAGTTGCTGTATCGATAAATAACGTATTTCTTTTCAACACTAAATTAACATGCATATAAATAAAAGTTTAGCATATAATTAGAAGACAATTAACGTTTTTCTTCAACCACATATCTTAATTTCTACAAAATTATGTCAGAATTATAATATAAAATCATTACTTTACATGCATTGACCCAATATCTGATTTTAAACATAATTTTATTGATAGACTTTATAACTGACAGTACCTTGGGTACCCGAGATGGAAGACTATCTCGAGTACTTGAAAATGGAAAAATACTTGAAATGTATTCAAAAACTTTGATCATAGGATACCATGCTACATAATCTTTCTCTTGCGATAAATAGTTTACGAGTTCCCAGAATATGGAGACGTTAAGTTTTTTCTCTATCGCAAGATGGAAGGCGTCATCGATGATTTGCGCTCGATTGAGAACATGGATATTCGTATATTTTTCGGAGTTTAAATAACGCGCAATTTTTCGCCAATTCTCGGTATCATAGTTGACGCGATAATATCCTATTATTCAACAAATAAATTTTCAAGATTATTTTTTTCAATGTATGTAATTAAAAATATTTCAAATTATATATATATTTTTTTTCATGTTTTAAACATGTATAAACTGTATTAGAAATTGGACATATATAGTAAAAAATGCAAATTTCTTATATATTATTGATTATAAAATTATTTCACACTGATAATCGAATTAAAGAATAAAGCTCTGAAAAATTAAGCGACGTACAAAATTGTATAAATTTATAAACTGATTTTAGTTGGAAAAATAATACTTATATGCAAAGTGCGTTTAATCTTAAATTGAACGGCAGTATTGCAGTATATTTTCTAGAATATTGTTATTTGTATAATATGTGAAATATATATATATATAATTTCAATTCTTATAAGAAAGTATAAGAACAAAAATATGTAATAAAGATAGATTTTCTGTAAAATATAGAAATAAGGATACTAATATATTATGATTTGATACTTACCAGCTTGTTGTATGTTGACAATGAACCATTTATCTTTATCGTTAAATTGTATTTCCAACTTCGGATTCGACTGCATTAAACAACTATTAATATTTGGTAAAGTTAAGTTAAAATTGAGGTCCGTTTCTTTAGTATAGGTCACAGGTATAAAGTATGGTATCTGATCCAATTTGTCGTGAAATTCTTTCGATATTATCACGCGACCGCTAGAATAATCTCGTGTCACATTTAGCACAGGACAATGCTCTTGTATAGTCCAAATATCCATCATCTGTTTTACATTCAGATCGTACCGTTCACGATATGAATCAAGATTTAAGATATCTATTTCAATCTGCATAAAGTTCCATAGATCATCAGGAGTTTCCGTAAAGTCAGTAAATCTATAAAATATAACATTGTGGCAATAAATACTGTATATATAATTGATTCGATATATATATACACAATATATATTTGATTTAAGAAATATAAAATTATAATTATTTGTTTTAACGGGTACAGCTTGAATGACTTTCACTTTGATCTTAATGTTGACTTTGACTCTCACGAAGGTCAATTGCGGTGGAATTATGATGTCGTAAAGTACGCAATAATTTTCTAATACTTTTTATACATCGGACAATCTGTAGTCCACATTGTCCAGTGCTTTCAATATAACGAAATGTATAATTATATATCTGCTATATAATAATAATATAAATTCCATACGTGTGTTTGCGTCTTTTGATGCAAAGCGAGGTTCAAACATAGACAAAAATTGTTGGTGGGTTTGTAGTTCTTCGTTCGTGTATGTTGAAGAATTATTTTTGTCTACATGTAAACCTTGTTTTGCATTAAAAGTTACAAACTCATATAAAATCAAATAATTTTATATCACATTTAGATCACATTGAAAGCACGTTGAAAGCACGGTGCAATGTGGAATAGACTTCGTATAAATTTCTTCGTTAATATATTATTGCAAAATAATATGTAAAATGTTGCCACATGTAAATAATAACTAAAATAAATATCATTTGATATACTTAATATATTATGTTTGTAACGTCATAAGTTTTCTGAACTACAACCATTGCTTAAAACTCATTCATTGACTTTTGGCGATCAATGTTAACCTTAAGCTTAAATCATTCAAAGCTCAAAGCACAAAGCTGTGTCTACTAAAACAGACAATTACATTAATATTACAGTAATAATTAATTTATTATAACAAAATTTTGTATAGCTCTTACAAATCTAATCTATAATAAATTTAATTTATAATATAATAAAAAATATGTGCCCTTTTTTAATTTTTTTTTATAATGCGTTACATATATTTTATAATCATTAAATAATGACATAATAAATAGGTGCATATATATGTATAAAACACATCATATGTAATGATTCTCTAGCGTCTTATTATTTATTTAATATTTAAACCAAAAAACTTTATTGTTGAACAAAAAAGTGTTGGTTTGATGTATATTGCTTAAGTTTGATTTTTTTACAAAATCAAATTTATATCTATAAATTGCATTAAATGTGAATGTGTTGCATAATGTAAATACATATTATTATTACTATAATTTTATTCTTTAATTTAATTACCTTAATTCATTTATTATCATGTTTTAATTTATATTCAAAAAATATGATTTTGTATTTTATTTGAGAATTTGTGTATATATTTATTATAATTGATCTCACACATCAATCATATGTATTTGTTAATCTTTTTGTTAACTTTTCAACAGTTAACTTTTTAACAGTATATACGTATTTCTTATTTTTCAAATTCTTGTCTGTTGCATACGCAGGTTTGGATAACCATTGGATACACTTTCATGTACTTAGCATATGTTTCTTTACCTATTTTAGAAAAGTGTTTGTAGGGATACGTTTTTTCTTCTATTATGTATTTACATTTCTGCATGTGTGTGTGTGAGTGTGTGTGTGTTTGTTTGTGTTTGTGTTTATGTGTGTATGTATATATTTATTATGGTATGTAATTATTATAATAAATGGGTATCACTTACCTTGTGTTTAAATACTTGTGGATACCCTGCCAAAATGCATAAAAGGGAGTTACAGTTCTTAGCATGCTCCATACCGCGGCTCCTATAATAAAAACATATATATATATATATATATATATATATATATATATATATAAAGAATGTGTAATTATATACACTCTTTAAATAAATTTAACCCACTGTGTTCATAAATTCTTGAACATACATAATAGTAGTAAAGAAGAACTAATTTTAAATTTAAAAAATATTTCTTCCTCTTATAATAAAATTTAATTAAGAGCAAATAAGTGTACAATTAAAACTCTTTAATCTGTTCTTAAACATTTATGTTTAGAAATTTATGAAGTATATATGTATACAGGGTGTCCCTAGACTGGCGATAAATATTTTAATGGCAGATTCTTGAGATCATTTGGAGACGATTTTTCCTCAACGAAAATGTCGAGCACCAATAATATTCGAGTTATAAGTGATAGAAAATGAAGGGCTTTTTGCAAACTTTTATGGATTTAAAATATTGACAAAACTACATTCTTCAGTTAATATCAGGTCGAGTTTAATTTAATAGAATTTTAATTTAAAACTTAGTTACAAAGATATATGATGGCAAAAATTGGGAGTTTGCAAGAAATGATGACCTCCCTCGACATTTTCGTTCAGGAAAAATCGTCTCCAAATAACTTTAGAAATCTGCCTTTAAAATATTTATCGCCAGTTTAGGGGCACTCTGTATATACATATGTGTATATACGTATATGTATATACATAAATTTTATTCGTATATTCAAATATACATACATACATACCTATAATTTGAAAATAGAAAGAAAGTGAATTAATTTTAGGTACATTGCTTGTATATTCCATAAAATCATTTTTAGCAAAATAAGTGTTTAAATGACGAGACTCATGTTGAATCTGGACTACAAACAAGTCCATTATCCGGAAATCTTCAAAGACCTACAGACAGATTGATGTAATCGAATAAATATATAATCGAAAAAGATAAGGTATGATTTTGAGTAAGTTATGGAAGGAAAAAGAGAGAAAAGGCAGAGAAATGAAGAGGTAGGAAATTAAAAGGTGGAAAATGAAATGGAAGAGGTAAAAATTTTGAACTAAAAGGTTATAAATTTACACAGATAATTTTAAGGATGGAAAGGCGACGGAATATAATGATATCAAGGTTTAGTTATTTTGTAAGTTAGGATAAAGGAGTTGAAACTAGTCATAAGAAAATGTTGTTATTTTCATTGTTATTGTCATTGTGTTGATTTTATTATTAAGATGGTATATTGTTTACGCTGAATTTATGTTAATTAGTAAATAGTATTTATATTAGTATAGGGAAATATATAGGATAGCACGTAAGGATAGGGAAGTATGGATGGATGAATGTGAGTAGGAAAATTGTAAACCAAGTCTCTTTCTTGGCATGAAACTGAAATAAACTTTAATTATAATATATAATCGAAACTGAAATAAACTTTAATTATAATATATAATCGAAAAAGAAGATTGCATTAACAATTTCGGACTAATATATCCAATTATTTGCTATTTCTAAAAAAAGATTTGCTATTTTATGTCATATAATTTTAAATTATTATATATATTTTTAAATTTACAAATAATCAATCAAAAATCTTCAAAGTCGCTAGTGGAATTTAAGTCTACCAATTTACAAATAATGTGTAACTATTTGACATAAAAAATATTATAATTATTCAAAAAATATATTTGCCAAGTTTTTGTAAATTATAATATAATTTAAATATACTTGTTATCTGCTCTGTAATTTTTTATTTAAATAGTTAAGATATTGTAAGAAAAGATATTGTAAAAAATTGAGAAAAAATAATAATATATCGGCATTTTTTCTATTCTTAACGAATGGTAAGACAATTTCAAAATTTTTCATCTTGTCACATCAACAAAAATTTTCTCATAATTAGCGTTAGAAATGTATAACAACCTTGGCGGTGATATACGTTTCAAGGAAAATAATGAAGCCTTCGTTTAACCACCAGTGAGATCGACATGACGGATTGAAGAGATTACCAATCCATTGATGTGTTATATCATGAGCTATTGAACTCATTAATTCAGTTTTAAACGCAGGAGAATGTAATTCTTCATTGTAGATAACATCTGCTTCACTAAAAATTTTGTTTGTAAGTTATGCGGTTATGTCGAAATTTTTGCTATAAGCTTGCATAGTTTGCTTATGGAAAAATTAAATATGTTGTACATATATTAGAGAAAGATAGTTCATGTATTATCAAAAACAGAATTTATTAAGAAAGTTAAATTTTGATAGACAATTAAAATTTTTTTTTTGTAACAATTTATTCAATGTATTATGTAAATTATTTGTAATTATTTTTTATATAACTTTATATGCTTTTTCCCTGTTTCTCAATAATGAAATAAATTCTGTCATTTTATTTTCCAACATACCCGCCATCCATATTTTGGATATGATAAAATAAATTTTATAGCAATAAATCTTCTTTGATTACACAAGAAAAAATATATAGAAATCATACTCATACAATGAATTCAATGATAAAAATATAAACATATGTTCTAAATATAAACAAATGTTCACATTAAAGTTGCTAATTAAATTAATGATTAATTAATAACGTTAAAGTATTTAGATGTTTAAATGTGACTATAATATGATGTAAATGTAAATTTATTTAATAATTTTATTATAATATTATATAAGTGTTATAGTCATTTAATTAAAATTCACTTATCAAAATTATTTAAGAATCAATATAAGCATATATTTCTGAATTATGAAATTTCTTCTAAATATTAAAATAACTGAATAAATGTTGTTATAAATATCTCTTAAATTAAACCAATTCTAATAATAAGCGTAGAAAAATGCATATCTTTGAATTTTTAAATTTTAAAAGCCATAAATAATATATTTTAATAAATTATAATTATGATTATTTTTTGAATATATGAATTACCTGTAAATAACCAGTCCATTAGTCTGCCAAACTCTATCTACTAAGTTCGGAATAGCGAAATAATCCACTTTCGGAGTTCTTTTCCACTTCTTCCAATAAAATTCTAAATACATAATTATATGTTCAGCAACATAATTCGCGAATTTCATGTGGGGTATTAAGTGCGATCTGCACCATGTGTTGACAGTTTTCGTCAAATTGGGAATCTTATATAGATCGTTAACATCATACATTATAATTGCTACTTCATTTATTGACATTGGAGGTGTCGTGTGGAACAGTGTACACATCCAGTTATTAACTACAGGTTCGTATTTTTGTATCGGCATATTCGATAAAACTTTGTAATTTATTTTATGTTTTACGGAAATGTTAAAAGTGGTGCTTAATTCCGGCTCGTCCCAACACGGAAATAATTGTCGGGCTCCTCTCAGCTGGAGGACTACTGTTCCCATGAACCACCTACAACATTTTAACGACATACTTTAGATAACGCTAAATTGCCAATTTTCAGCAATTATTTGTATAAAAATATTAAAGATTGCTGAATGTAGCAATGCAATTTATAAATGTTTAAAAGATATAATATTTAGCATATTTTATTATTAATTTATTATTATATATTATTACACATACACACACACATACACAATAGACATAATTTGTAACAAAAATATAAATGAATGATGTTTATAAAGTTTAATATTTAAATATATATAATGCATCTATATGTAATATATATACATTTTTTATCTATATACACAAATATATATTATATATAAATACCTTGTTTTTAATATACAAATATATATTATATATAAATACTTTATTTTAATATTTCTTGATATTTACTTACTTTTCATATGTTTCTTCGTTTGTGTACTCAGTTTGCAAAAACTCTTTGGAATGTTGATATATTCTGTTAAAAAATTTTACGTACAGAATATAAACTCCACTTTCTAAATTATTTATAGGCAAGAATTGTTTGACGAAATCAAGAATGATAATTTCCTCTTTATAATTAACTAAATACTTTAGTGTATAGCTTATTCCACTGTTAGCCGACTCCAAGTTTGCTTTCAATACAGTCATATATTTTGATACATGTAAAGTTATGTTTTGTATTGCACATTTAATATAAACAGTGGCATTAGACTCGCCAGTTACATAACCTGGCCATACCAATGTCATATTCAAGTTATAATGAAGCGGTACCAGACAGTTTGAACGATATTCAGTCGCACTAGGCCACTTAATTATCGTATTTTTATCGGTAGGAAAAGCCATTGCCATTACAACGATATATAATAAAACATTTAATGACAATTTTAGGAACATCATGTCAATTTTTGTTCCAGATATCTGTAAAAACATTTCTTTGCTAAAACCAAGTAGAACGGAAAATAGAAATACAGAAAAAGTAAATACAAAAAAAAATTCAAAACTATCGATTCCTGTGAGAAAAAGGAAATATTTAAAAAATTACAGCAATTAAAAAAAAATTCAAAATCTATTTAAGTAGTTGTTAACTTTTACAAAAAATTTTTTTATATTTTATATTATACATTTTATATTCTTTTATTACACAATGTATGTTAATTCTAATTCAATAAAAATGTGTTATCTATTAATTCAAGTTTTACCGAGGAAAGAGAATGTATACGAAGCTCATGTGAAAAACACAATTTAAATTCTTCCGGTTATTAAGAGCCAGACGCGGATAATAATGCGTAAGCTTCAAGAAAAAATTATTTTCTCTTAAAACTAAATTGTTGTGCACAAATTTTATTTGGTGCGATATCAAGTGCTTAAATAATCTCAAATCTGAGATTCCTTTTTAATTTTTCCGTATCCCATTAAAGAAGCATAGGCTAGAAAAATATCGGGGCGAAGTCGCTGAATCACGCTAAATCGGGGAATCGAATTCGAGTCTTTCGTTTCTGGGCGCCACTGCTATTATCATTGAGCTATTCAAACCTTACACCTTGATAAGTCTTATTTTATTTACTTATATAGGATGTCCGGTAATAATCGCTTGACCTCTCTTGAGCAGGTAAAGCGAGTAATACTGATTAGGAAAATTGCACGAGAGAGGTCAAGCGATTATTTTTCCGGTCACACTGTATATTTAAGAATAACGCCATTTTTAGCTTATGCTTCTTTTAGAGGGATATAAAGAGATATTAAAAATGACTTTCAAACTTGAGATTATTCGAGCATTTGGTTACGCACCAAGTAAAAATTGTGCCTTGTACAATATTATTTAATATAAAAAAACAAATAATTTCTTTCCAAACTTACACTGTACTACCCGTTTATGATTCTGAAAGCCCTAGAAAAGTTAAATTGTAAAATTATATTTTTATTAATTCTATTTTTATTAATTATATTGGTAACACACGATATGGTTTATTCTCTATGTTATATTGATAACGATAACTTTTTCGTAATTCTCTTATAAGACGCTATATTTGTAACACGCTTCTAACAAACACATAGACACACAAATAGTTATTTTGATTAAATATTTTATCAAAACAGATAGTTATGTGCTAATTTTTTTTGTGTGTGTTCTCTTTTGTGTGTTGATTTGTGTTATGACTTTCTGATTCGCGCAAATAAACCTTCAGATAATTAAAATAGAAGCAAAGTACATACATTCCGCTTTGCTAAACATTATTTGATTAACTATGTGATGAAAGCAATATCTGTATTTTTGTAAAATTGTATTACTAAAGTCTTGTATAGCCGTGATAAATTGATGCTAATGCCTTATATAATATTCGATTTGACGATCATGTTCCTTTGTTTCCAATTTTAAATAGCCTAATTAATTTATACTCCGTATCATAAAACAGCAATCAGTTATATTAAATACATTTAATTTAAGAACACACAAAAAGGTATACAAAATATAATTTAAATCTGTGTGTGTGTATTGAAACATTATAAATGATATATCAAAATAATAAATGTAATTGATAAATGGAATATAATAAATGTAACTTGAAATATCGAATATTAAATAAATTATAACATATACGGCGAGGAAATGCTACTTGTGACAGGAACAATAAGAAATAAGGAATAAATTCTTTTTATTTATAAAACAAAGATTTCATTATTAAGATAGCCTGCCTCTATGTGACTATACAAAAGCTATACGTAAGTAGTCTTACTTAAACGGAGCAATTAAATATCTATCTTGGAAATTAAAAGATAAGAAATATGCATTACATAAATTAAAAATGTGCCACTTATATTTAAGTTGTCAGTTATAGTTCCAGCATTTAAGCTAAATTGTGTATATTTCTTTGTTTTCAAATTTAAAAAAATCTAAACAGTTTTTTTTCTCAAGTTTATTTTTCAAAAGTATCAAGATTATGAATGTTTCGTCTTCCTTTATTCTATTAATACAGTTATATATTTCTGTGTCGTGTATATTATAATATCATATAAAACAAAATTTCGATTGAGAGATACAGCATGAAGCTTCTTTCAAAAATCTTAAATTCCGAAGTGTATATGTGTAGATTGAAGCACAAAAATATAAAATAATTCCTTCTAATAACTGGGCTTTATCCGTATAGTTTGACGTATGTTTACCAATATGTTATTATTATCAGGTTTATATGTCATTTGTAAGTTATGTATACACTGAAGAAACGGATAACAAAGAAGCAATCGTTGCGAAATTAAACTGATTTCAAATTTTGTCGAAATACGTTTCATGAACAAATCAAATTGAACGTGAATAAATAACACAAAGAAACTTTCCCCATTAGCATTTATATTTTATATACATTTTTCTAAGAACAAAAATTAACATCCATTGTATCTGTTCTTTTTTATATTTATTACATATTTAATTGAACATAATGTTAGAGAATACATTGACTCTACATACCCATTAAAAAAAAATGTATCAAACAAAGCATAGGCAACTTGTTTTTAAATTTAATTTGTTACATGTTAAAATGATTAAAAGAAGCTGTTATAATTCACGTCTAAATGTTTTTATATTAAGTAGTATGCAAAGTATAAAAATAATAGTTGAAATAAAAAGAATGTCTATTTTTATATTTTCTTAAGAATGGAACGAAATATGTTTTAGAAAATAAGAATGCTGTAATCTCGTGTTCTTTACATATTTTTATAAGCATATATTTAAAAAGAAATATCTAATGTTCTGTATTTGACTTACCTTATTTGTAGAATTTGTTAAGAGACGTTACTTTAGCCAAAAATGTATCAGTGAATTGTGATCTTAACGCTTCGAAGGACCATCGAGAACTGACGACGTTTTCGGTATGATAATACAATATATGAAGTACTACGTATGTCATGTAAACATGTTCTTAAGGTTATACATAACAAGCGTCTTATTCGATTTTACTAGATCGATAGAAATCAATACATAGTTAAATAATTCTCGAGATATACTTTGGCTTTTACATTTAAAATAATTTTTCTTGAAAAGCATTCAAGCAATCCAATCTGGAAATTATATGTTCTATGCAAGAGAAAATATATTTTTTATTCATCTCTAATTTTTATAAAGAAATATATTTTTTGCCTTAATTTATTAGATTTTGTATAAAACATGTACATCTTTTCAAATTTTTTTCTATTCTTATCGGATTTTTGTTTTATTTTTCTATTTTTATCTGATTTTCCATATATTCCTTTACGAAACTAAACTGCACGAAATTTAATTGAAAAGGATATACAAATAATTATTTCTGGCACATATCCTTTAACAAGAATAAAGATTAAAAAAAGAATTATTCTTAGAGTTATTTCAAATAAACATTATAGCATTTCGAGTCATAATTTTGTCACAAAATATATATATATATATTAACTATGCTATCTAGAAAATTCAACGACAACATAAATTCATACATTTATTTAATGCTCCGGTTAAATACCGTTAGATTTTCGAGCGAACCATAGAAACTCCGATTAGATTTTCGAATACAATGAGCGAATAACAAAAATACTTATCAGTTACACTAAAAATATGTAGACAGTCGAGAAATTTATTTGGAAAAGCAATATTAATGAATAATACAGGCGCAAAAAAATCTCAGTCACTTTTTTATATCATTATTAACAATGATATAAAATAATGTCTCATTATGCATGTCCCAAGGTCACCGCACTACTTGCTAATGGCAAATTCTTAAGAATTTCTGGAGACGATTTTTCATCAGCGAAAAACTGTCGAGAAAATAATTTCAAAATTACAATTTATTCAAAAGGAAGAGTTTTTGCAAACTAACAATAAGTTTTATAATGTTAAAAAATTACATTTTTCTGTTAATTTCAGAAAGAGTTTACTTCAATAGAATTTTAATTTATAGCTTAATTACAAAAATATATGCTAGTAAAAATTGCAACATATAAAACTTGCAAAAAATAATGTCTTTCCTCAACATCTTCGTTGAGGAAAAATCGTCTCTAAATAATCTCAAGAATAGTGCGTTAATCCTGGGACACCTTGTATTAGTGTTGATGCTGCCTATCAAAACCAGATAATCATGGAATAAAATTAAAATCCGGTTTGTGATGAGTGACTCGTCACTCATGCGCTTCACACAAACGCACATAATTTAAATAAACATTTATAGTACAAAAAAACGAAGATATAGGAATAATGGTCGATATAGACTCGTGTAATTCTGATTTTTCTTTTTTAAATTCCCTCGATCGTTCGAAACGATATAAAAAGAATATTAAGAAATCATACTAGAAGATATAATATGTGATTTTTCCTTATTGCTAATAATTGAGAAATTAACAGAAATAATTGAGAATGACACAAAAGAATGTAAACATATAGTTGATTCATATCTATACATATTCAATATTAATAGATGTGATAACACACATGTGATAATACATGTCTATACCTATGTACACTATATATGTACTTATTATAGTAATAAGCTAAAAAAGCTAGTCAATAAAATCTGTTGTAAATTAGATTATTTCACACACACACACACACACATAAATGCGTCAAAAAATGACTAATACAAAGTCTTTTCCCTTATTACAGATTATAATAGTTTGTTAGAAAAAATTTTTCTCTTTTTTTGTATTATGTGATTAGTTTAAAATGCAAAATTTTTATTTATTTAATAATTACGTAATAAATTTATATTTGTTTAATTTTATTTCTTAATTTTTTGTTTTTTTGTTTTACAATAATTCTATAATTGCACATTATGAATTAATCAATTCTACTCGTAATTATACGTGTCCAACTTTGTGACGGCATAGACAATTTCTACGCATGAATCTTCTTTATAAATTATCAACAGGTAATAATTCAATTTATAACAAATTATAATATATATTTTAAAATTATTATATATTTTAAAAAGTAGAAAGAGTAATATAAATGTACATATCAAAATTTACATATATTAAAAATAATATACAAATGAAATACTGGATAACAGGATTTAACATTTTTACATGAAGATGTTCTATTAAACATAGTAAAACGTACTCTGATGCGGAGAATGGAACAAGTCATGGCTATATCAGCTACTATGCGCGTAGTATACCTGATTAGCTCTGTCACGTGATCGCTCAATCACGTTACGCAATTCATGTGTCGCATGGCACGTGTCGCGCGCCTTCGTTCATAGATTCACGTGACTGAAGAAACAGTCGTTTTTCATCGCGACACGCAACTTGTGTTATTCGCACGCCCTTAAAGCGCGGTTATATTTTGAACAACTCATATATATTTTATATTTAATATCAATAATCAAATATTTAATAGAATATTTATAATAATATTAATATTTGTATGTGGATACGTGTAAAATATTTTAATATTATGTTTAAAACGATAAACGGTATTTGCTATAAGATTTAATAGAATTTAATAAATAATTGTATTTATAATTGTTTCTTTCAGCAATTCTTAAAAAAATCATTTAAAATATAATCATTTAATAAAAATAAATGAATACATAATAAAATTTAATAAAAATAAATGAACATAATAAAAATAAATGAATACATTAATACAATAATAGAATAATATTTAAAAAGCTGTAAATGCATTTTATTACTTCCATATTTTTATTTGTATTAATATCATAAATATTTCTTTCACAGTCTATTATTTAATTGATTAATCATTTTACTTTATAAATTGCAACTAAATAAATAATCTTTACATTTTATTAGTATAAAGAGTGTATTTATATTAATAAAACGTAAAGTTTGTAAAAGTAATGATACGAGAATACTTATAGCAGCTGGTAAATTGGAAGAAATAATAAATAAGAAAAATAAAACAAATAAAAATAAAATAAGGTCAGTGCAGGTAATTACGCCACCTTAAGCTTTTGGATTTTTTGGACACTTTGCTGAGTATCGAATCAAAAAATTAAGTGTACCATAATTAAAAGTGATCTTTTGGCTGCCTCAAAAAAAATATTTCAACGCTTTATCTCCTCTCTTTCTTTTTCCACCAATCGTTTCAAAAAAGTGCGTCAAAGTGGCGTATTTACCGACACGTGCAGGTAATTACGCCACCTAATAAAAAATTCATATAAAGTGATTTTAAGGCGTGGAATCATGTGAGAAACCAACTCAGGGCTTTGCAACAAACATTTTGTGAATTTTACTCGCAATTACAATGCATAAAAAAAGGAACGGGGAGACAAACATGTTTTGATTATAAATTTTATTTTTTTAAAATAAGCAGAATTAATTTTTATTTTTTATCAAGTATAAGTTTTATTTTTTACATTGAAAAAACTGCCACAATTAAGACGGATCTAAATACAAATATAGAGGCAAATTCGTTAGTAATTCTAATGAGTTCTTAAAGTGGCGTAGTTACCAGCAGCCTGAAATTTCGTAAATAAATTACTTTTTTTGTACTTAAATGAAATGGAATGACAAAAACGACTATACTTTCGGAAAAGGCGTTGAATTTACTACCAAAATAATGCTAGTAAATATTTGAAATGTAATAATTACTGCCGGCAAATTAGCGGCGAGTGTAGTGCCAAATTTATAGTGGCAAATTTTTTGATAACAACTTTTGTTCTAATTGTTACTACAAATCACTGAATGTTCAAAACGGCAAAATGTTTGTTGATATCAACTTAGTATCTATGCCTTCACAATTAGCATTCGTCATTTAAAGCTATCCGTACGTATTAATGAAAAATTAGATAGGTGGCGTAATTAGCTGCTATGGCGTAATTACTTGCACTGACCTTATATAAGATATTTCAAAAAAGAATAGAAAATACCACTAAAAATTTTGAAAATATAAATAAATTAAAATATAGAAAACAATACAACAATTGAATCACCAATGTTATTCTCATTAGAATCGAGTGCAAATGATGTAAGGTTGTTGCGCCTATTAGCATTGTATAACATCGGCTAAGCTTTACGATCCCTTATTTTTAACTTGTGGATCTACATGATAGAATACATTCGCAGGATTAAAATATCCCAAATATTCTACTGTATCGTTTGATCCAACATCCATGTAAAAGTGTCCACCTGCTCCACTATAGGAAAGAGCGTGGAAATGGCTTTCAGTGAGACCATATGCCTAGAAAAACAAAGTTTATGAATATTTTGCGAAGTAAAATGCTCCTATATTCTTAGACAATGATTTACTTTACGAAATAAATAGTTCTTAATTTTTAGACATTGATGATTACCTGTCCTGTAGAATTTTGACAAATATTTGTATAAATGCTGCTACTGCTAACAAATGTGCCCATTGCTACCAAGGGAGTGTCTAAATCAAAATAACAAAGCCAATTACGAATATCTGCTGCCGTTTTTAACCGAACATCCCGAAGAATATGGCATAATATGTTTCGCTTTTGCATTATTCATCACAAATGTACCACTTAAACCTGCGAGATCAAATACGAAAAAATTCGTTTGCGGCTTGTTATTTAATAAAATAGATGTAAAGGCTTAACTATTTTATCTCTATGTTAATTTCCCTTATCGAGAAAACATATCGAAGTGTCCTATTCTTTAGATAAGAATTGTATATAGAAAGAAAATGGGTATATTTTTCATATAAGTCTTTTTACATATATTTAAAAATAGAAACAACCACCTAAATATAACTTGATATATTTGAATCATATAATTAAATCCTTTAAACACCATTTAATTAACCATGATTTAAAAACTATAAAAACTATGTAGGTGAATTCATCATTTTTATTGGAAATTTAATGTAATAAGAATATACGTTTGTAAAAAATACACATTATATAAAATGGTTAAAAATAGAGTTGGAAGAAATAAAAATAAAATTATTCATAGAATGCATCTAGTAAAAGTATTCAATATTTCGGTTCTTTTTATGTTTCACATTATTTATAACAATTTTAAAATTTTATTATTAATAATGATAATATTAAATAAAATTGTTAGGACCAATAATGTTATAGCAATGATTCAAATTATATAACAATTATATATTCAAAACACATATTTAATAAATTAATATAAACTCATTTTCTAGATGTATCATTTTAAACTAAACAAATTTGATATAAAACATTTCTTCTTTACTATAACCAATCGAGTTTTAAGCCCTTTCCTATAACATTCATTTTTTACAACTTTATATATATATTTTATTACATTAAGTAATAATAAAAATGAATATTTTCTTATCTAGAAAGAGAAGATTTAAACGCTATTTAAATCGATTTAAAAATTAGCGTTTAAAACATTTTATTCCGTTTTCTTATTAAAAAGTAACTGAAATTTTAATTTCAGCAACTTCTCAATTGTCATGTTGTACCTTTCAAAAATGTCTTGTCTTTCTCGTTCAGTATTATATGATTTCAGATGTTTTTTTTCAAATATTACAAAAGCATAAAATCTCTCGACAATAATAAAATAGAATACGATAATTTTTCTTATTTTTAGTTTTTGACATTTTCTTATTTTCAGTGATCTAGTCGACATATTTACAGTTTAGGAAATTTGAAAAATCATTTCTATGTTTCTTTGTAAGTGAATACGCATGGCCAAAAAGTGAATAGTTTACAAGATATTTTCTACTTCAATTTGACATAATTTGACATAAACTATAAAATATCTCATAAAATATTCAGTTTTCGATGATCTTACCTCAATACTTTTATGCACAAAATAATGAGAGGAACAAATTGGTGTAAAGAAAACACATAGTTGTTTTTAAGAAAAAATATGTATCTGCTAGTTGCAAAGTACATACTAAATTTCAAAATACTACATAAAAAGTTATTTAAATCTTCTCAGCCTGAAAATTGTTTGGATAATGAGAATTAAATCTTACTTTGAAACTCAATACATAATGCTGTTTAATACATGCTGAATTTGCGATATATCAACTAATTTAATTCATATTAATGATTATCAAACTGATGATAATCAAGAAATATTTATTGATGTAGAACAAATTGTTATTGATGCATCATATATAAATGATGAAACGTTGGAAATATCTGCTGTTGAATTTTTTGCTGGATTCCTAAGAAATATAATTTTGCTAAGAAATGTGTTATAAAATCGATTGCGAATCATGTCACGCCTCATTAATTAACGTAAATCATGAATTGTCGCATTCAAGAAAAGATATTGATATTTTTCAGAGCCTATGAAATAAATAATGTGTTTTTATAATATCATTACTATAATAAATAATACTATAATTATAATAAATAATTGTTTACAGGAATTGAAACAACTATGTGTTTTCTGAATTTTTTAAGTTATTCAAAGGTGACTATATAAAACTTTTGTATAAAACATTTTTCGATATGTCGAATAATTATCGAAATATATTATAGAGAAAAACCGAAAGCAATTTTACGTAAGAAGAGTAATTTCACTACTTTAAAATCAATTTTAGGTGCAACTAAATATTTCTAAATTCGTCCATTTATCTCCATTATATGTATGCAAAGTTTCATTAAAATCAGAATTTCCAAATTCATGAAGTTCTCTTGTAAGTATGTAGCATAATAATATTAAGATACACGGTAATATCTCGCACGCAGCAAATAATCACGCTCATTGTCAGAATAGCGAGACTGTGTATTTATACACGAGTCGCCCAGTTGAGAAAGTACCTCAGATTACGTTGGTCGACAATTGTGACAAAATTTGTTTTTTGTTTCAATATTAATCCTTTTCATTTATTTACATATAAATAGACCAAATATAATTATAAAAAACGTTGCTTAGAACTCTAATTCAAGAGATACAAATTATACATAATAATACAAAAATGCATATTTAAGATATTAGAAATAACACAAATTAAAATACTTTCTAAGAATTCTTTTGTATATGCTTTCTTCTCACGTTTATAGACTAAAAAATAATTCATTTCCTAAACGGATCTTGTTAGTTTAAGTTGTTAAAAATTTAAGTTAAGCGCTTTCTTTTGACTTGTCGCTTACACCTAGCAATACGTCTCGCGATATTTTTCTTTTTTTTTCTTTGTCTTTTTATTATTTTAACCGTTTATTATTACTATACTCATTTGTGGCAAAGAACTAATAAATTGTATAAGACCGCGAAATACACGAGGAATAGAGTTAACGAATGCGAAAATTTGCGATTCAATTTTGTATACAGTAAATGCTCAGTAATATTTTAAGAATATTTTCAAGCGGTGAATTCTATTTTTTTTTATCTTCTCCTATTACCTACCACCTCAATAAAGATAAAGAAAAACTACTTGGTTGTTATTAACATATACATATTTTATTCATTTACATATTTTGATTTTATTTTATTTATCATATATATATATATATATATATTATCTTCAAAAAATTGTAACAGCATTCAGAACCTTAAATTGTAAAGTTAGAATATTTCTCGCGCTGTCCTGATGATCTACGAATTTTTGTAACTCTCGCGAAAATGATAACACTCACATATACATACACATATAGACATATATGTATATATCTACACTAATGCAATTGTATATGTGGCTTTCCCGTACTCTTTTTCGAATATTATAATTACTAATCGTAAGGTTTTCACTAATATTCAATACGGCAATTTAATAAACGATATGTATTTTTCCTACTTTGCTTTAGTCTTTATAACAAATAATAATAATCAACATAGTATATAATTCATTTAATCAATTAGCCTCGTTTCTCTATTCTTCGCCTTGAAGCATCGCACAAGATCTTATTCCAGGTAATAGAGATTTAGTTCTTTAAAAATCTAAAAAAGATCACCGAGCGAATATCCAAAACAAACAGCGTTTCAAGGATCGATCCTTTCATTCGTTAATTTGTTTCTTGAATGTGAGAGTTTATTCGGTTCGAGTTATACGCTTTAAAGTGTCAGATTTCGGGAAATATTTGTTACGCCCTCCCGTTGATCCATCTCTCCAAGTTTGAACGTAATACAAATATTATTTTTATTATAAAGTTTTCCCTTAGTCCGCATTCTCATTCTGATTTGTAATAAAATAAAGCATTCTGTTCTAATGGAACATACGGGTACAGAAATGCCTTAATAAATAAGAGTAATGGAGAAAAATCAAATGCGAAAGAATTAATTTAAAAAGGAACTGTCTTTTGGAATGAAGAAAGTTTTAAAATAGAGAAAGTTTATATATATATATATATATATATATATATATATATATATAAAAGAAATTCGCCTCAATATTATTCAAACAAAATTTTTTCTCAATTTTTAAATATTATATGTATATATATTTAAGAAGATATAAAAGAATTTTTTAGAAGATACGAAATAAACATACAAAATATATATTTTTGGCATTGAAATTATTATTACATTAAATCCCATTATTATAATTTTTATTTTACAATGAAATTAAAAATAATTAATATATAGTATTATAAATATATTAATAATAAAATACAAATTATTAATACAATTATTATAAAAATTAATATAAAATATTAATGCTAATATTAATATTAATTATTACATTAAATGTACCAGTTAAATATTAATATATAAATATATATATAAATATATATAAATATATATTAATATATAAATATATAGATATATATATATAAGTATATATATATATATATATATATGTATAATAAACATTAGGTAAATGTATAATTAATGTTTATATGAATATTAAAACTAAACAATATAAGAGAAAATTGGACGTTTAAGATATTTTTACATATAATTAGAAATAATCAAGAAAATAATTGAAAACGATACGTAAATAATAAATGATTTATATAAATAAATAATAAATATAAAAAATATTATAAATATATAAAAAAGTATTTTAAATGTTTATCCTGGTCGCAGAGGTGGGAATTCAAGGACGGGTTAGGTAGGAGGTAAGATACGTAACCCCCATGAATAATGTTATAAATAGCATCAATAATGTCTTTGGGTCTTTTATAAATAGTTGTAGTTGTTAGTGTACGTGTAGTAGTTGGACCTCTAGCAATTCAAGTAGACGTATTGGGCTCTGGGAACAAATTTTGAAGAAAATCCATCTGATTTTGGAGCTCAAGAGAACGTGTTCTTAACTTGTGTTCAATATTCGAAAGTGATTGTTGCATATCTTTTTTTGCAAATTGACGTATCTAAAATAAATTTATTATTTTGATTTTTATATTTTATCAATCAGTAATTTCGTAATTAATTATCATAAAAAGCGAATGCGACAATTTTTCAAATTATTAGCATAATTATATCGATACATATATAAGACATATAAGAGAGAAAGAGAAAAATACGTACATTTTATATATAATATAAAATATGTGATAAATTTTGATGAAAAATAAATATCACAATGAAAACTGTATAAATAAGTATAAAACTTTTTGAGATTTACAAAATTTACCTGGAAAAGTTGTTCTTCAGAATACGCGTTATTAATAATCACACTTAATGCTGTATTCATACTGACTCGACTACGAGAACAAAACAGTATGTATAAATTTATAATTAACACAAACATAATAAATCTTCATGATTATGTGCAATAGACTTTTATGAGAAAGCTGTTTTTACCTGTGTTTTATATATTTAAAATACTTTAATATTTTTTGTAATATTGTAGTGGTCTTAGCATGTCTTGCAAGAGTAGAAAGAAAAATATTAGCAGTTAAAGCATAAAAACGCTCTTCTTCTTGTGCTGATGGTTTAATTTCATTATCCATGAACAAATACTTTTCAAATGCCGGTATAACAAACTGCAGGTAATTAATGATAATTTCAGGATCTTCAGAGCAATTAAAGAATTCCCACATTTTATAATCAGATTTCTCTTTGGATATACTAGATGCGTTGTTCCATGCATTGCGCCATACACTATTGGTCGCTGTCTTTAAACCATTACAATATGTCCATTCCTGCCACCCAGGCAAAATTCTACGACATACAGAAAAGAAATGTTTTAGTTTTTTATATATCTCTTATCGATATTTAGCATAGTCTCTTTATTAATAAATATCCAGGAAAAAGGTTCATATATAATCAAATATAAATATATATAATTATATATAAAATATGTGTATTTTATATATATATCTCTATCTGTATATACAGAAACAATACTGAGAAGAATAATGGAAAAATAATTAGAAAAATAATTTTTGCATTATTTCTTATAAAAAAAGTAAAATTTAAAGAAATCTGAAAAAATTGCCGATATAGAAAGATATATAACTTTATGTATAATTATATATAGGCAATCCTCCTCTCAATTCTTCAAATTTTATTTTATCTAAAAAAACAATGCAAAAATTATTCTAATTGGTTTTCAATTATTCATTTTATTATTTTTCTTGTATTTACGGACAGAAATTATATAAGAGAAAAGAAACATATATGGACATATTTTATATACATATAATTATAGTATACATATATTTATTCATTATATATGGACTTTTTTTTCCCGGGTAATATATCAAATATATGCGCACAAGATATGAAAAAGTGTCTACACAGAAATCAATTTAAAGAGAACTTACTTATCTTTTTCAGGATTCTTTAGATACAATTGCAATTGTTCATTGGCCTTTTTCAAGCAAAAGGAATTACTATTATTAAGGATAATACATCCCCATTTTGCGAGTTCTTGTTGTAAACATTTACTATGAGCGTCCATGGTAAATACCAAAAAGGATTGAAAATACACACGCCTATTTACATAGTAAAACAGTTCTTCATCTATTTTCACAATTACTTTCTACAATTTGGTAAAAAATATATTTTCCTATTAGATAATTTACAAAAACAAATATAAATATAAATGTACATATATGCGAAAAAATATACATTTTTATTTACTAAAACTATTTCATTTCAGTAAGTGAAATTCAGTAATTAAAATATGCTCTTAATTAATCAATCTCCTGAATAATTATGTCTTTTCTATATCGTTTAAATACATATAATCTTAATATGTTTATTTCTTTCATAATTCAATATTTCTTAATTATTAGGTTATTACATAGAAAATAACAGATCAAACCTTTCAATTTTGTACAAAGATGTTATAAAATAAACTAAAATGTTTTAACTAAGAAAATTATTATGTATCATATTACATTGACTCAAAACTATAGATCAGTTTTTGTAAAATATTTGTAAATTTTTAATATCTCTCTCTTACAAGTATTTTATAAGATTTATTGGAGAAAATTCGTATATTTATTACTGTATAATTCATTGAAATTCGATATAAATTGTAAACTCAAACTCATAATATTATAATATATATTTGTAATATAATTTTATAATAGAAAATTAATGTAATAATTATATAATAGAGCGATATATTAATATATGTATGTGGTGAATAGCAGAATAAAACGTATTTAATTTCTCCAAGACTGAAAATATAGATATCTTTGAAAATTAGATTTCGTATTTTTAATACAAAAAAAAAACAAAATTGGTAAAATTACTTTATAAAATTAATTCGTTAACGTTTGTCATTACAGATTTTAAGATAATAATTTTTTACTGTTACTCGTTATCGATTTTGAAAAGTAACTTGTTATATCAAGTCATTATATTAAGTAAAAAGTAACAAATCGTTATATTCGTTTTTCAACGCTATTATAAAGTCAAGTTATACAAAAAACACATATAAATTTTTTTAAATACCGTTCTTATACGATAACATAACAAAAGCGATATAATTTTGATATTGATATTGCTATCAATATAAACAATATATAATAAATTATAAATTTAAATAAACATTTTTATTTTATGAATTCTTTAATATAATAATTATAATTTTTTTTATTTCTTAGAGAAAACATTTTTCAAAAACATTTTTGAAAACAGCGAAAAAAGTTTCCTTCTAAGAATCTTTAAATTTGTAAGTATCAGTAAAAAAAAATTTTCTTAATTCTTTCTTTTAATAGATTCATAAATATGAAAGAGTCTCTTGTTTTTGCATTTATAACTTTATATAAATTCAAAATCCTGACGTAATACTTTAAATGACAACTTAAATTTGTTTTTAAGATACAGAAGCTTATAAGATAAACAGAAGTACAGCAAAATACAAAAATTTATATTACATGATCTGATTTAAAATAGAAATCGTCAAAATTTATTGAAATTGTTAAAAGATTATTAAAGAAGAGAGTCGTTAAATTGTATCAAGATTTTTAAAAGAATTTAATATTCTTTATGTGTGTTTATTTGATTGAAAATCATCCTGCATAGATTTAAAAAGTGATGAAAAAAATTACTGAAATTCGTTACGCGCTTCATTAAAAAAATGTCAAAAAGTTACTTTTTCCGATAAATACGTGTAACGCCATTACCGTTACCAAACAAAAGTCGCTATATCGATAAAGGCGCTATAAATAACGTACTACTTTTCAACACTGAAAGAAAGAATTAACATGCATATAAATAAAAGTTTAGCATATAATTAGCAGACAATTAAAGTTTTTCTTCAACCACATATCTTAATTTCTACAAAATTATGTCAGAATTATGATATAAAATCGTTACTTTATATGCAATGACCTAATAATTAACATCATTTTATTGATAAACTTTTTAATTTTATGACAATGTAAGTACCTTGACAAGATTATAATCAGCTTTTGAAAATGCGAAGATATTCGATATGTTTTCAAGAACTTTGATCATAGGATACCATGCTAAATATTCATACTCTAGCTTTAAATAGGACACGAGATCCCAGAATATGGAGACGTTAAGTTTTTTCTCTATCGCAAGATGGAAGGCGTCATCGATAAGTTGCGCTCGATTGAGAACATGGATATTCGAAAGTGGAATACTTTTGCGCCTTAAATAACGCGTAATTTTTCGCCAATTCTCGGTATCATAGTTGACGCGATAGTATCCTATTATTCAACAAATAAAATTTTCAAGATTAATTTTTTCAATGTATGTAATAAAAATATATTTCATATTATATATATTTTTTATTTTTTCATGTTTTAAACATGTATAAACTGTATTAGAAATTGGACATATATATTGTGAAGAATGCAAATTCCTTATATATTATTGATTATAAAATTATTTCACACTGATAATCGAATTAAAGATAAAGCTCTGAAAAATTATATATATGTATATAAGCGACGTACAAAATTTTATGAATTTATAAACTGATTTTAGTTGGAAAAATAATATTTATATGCAAAATATATATATACATTTAATCTTAAATTGAACGGCAATATTGCAGAATATTTAATAGAATATTGTTATCTGTATAATATGTAGAATATAATTTCAATTCTTATAAAAAGATATAAGAACAAAAATATGTAATAAAGATGGATTTTTTGTAAAATAGAGAGATAAGGATACTAATATATTATGATATAATACTTACCAGCTTGTTGTCTGTTGACAATGATCCATTTATCTTTATCATTAAATTGGATTTCCAATTTTGGATTTGACTGCGTTAAACAACTATTAATATTTGGTAATTTAGTTAGGCTAAAATCGAGGTCCGTTTCCTTAGTATAGGTCACAGGTATAAAATATGGTATCTGATCCAATTTGTCGTGAAATTCTTTCGATATTATCACGCGACCGCTAGAATAATCTCGTGTCACATTTAGCACAGGACAATACTCTTGCATAGTCCAAATATCCATCATCTGTTTTACATTCAGATCGTACCGTTCACGATTTGAATCAAGATTTAAGACATCTATTTCATTCTGCATAAAGTTCCATAGATCATCGGGAGTTTCCGAAAAGTCAGTAAATCTATAAAATATAACATTGTGGCAATAAATACTGTACTTATAATGTATATACATATATTGATTCGATATATATATATATATATATATATATTTGATTTAAGAAATATAAAATCATAATTATTCGTTTTAACGGATACAGCTTGAATGACTTTCACTTTGATCTTAATGTTAACTTTGACTCTCACGAAGGTCAATTGCGGTGGAATTATGATGTCGTAAAGTACGCAATAATTTTCTAATATTTTTTATACATCGTACAATCTGTAGTCCACATTGTCCAGTGCTTTCAATATAACGAAATGTAATTATATATCTGCTATAATAATAATATAAATTCCATACGTGTATTTGCATCTTTTGATGCAAAGCGAGGTTCAAACATAGACAAAAATTGTTGGTGGGTTTGTAATTCTTTGTACGTGTATGTTGAAGAATTATTTTTGTCTACATGTAAACCTTGTTTTGCATTAAAAGTTACAAACTTATATTAAACCAAATAATTTTATATCATATTTAGATCACATTAAAAGCACGTTGAAAGCACCGTTCAATGTGGAATAGACTTTGTATAAATTTCTTTGTTAATATATTATTGCAAAATAATATGTACAATGTTGCCACATGTAAATAATAACGAAAATAAATATTATTTGATATACTTGATATATTATGTTTGCGACGTCATAAGTTTTCTAAAATACAACCATTGCTTAAAACTCATTCATTGACTTTTGGTGATCAATGTCAACCTTAAGTTTAAATCATTCAAAGCTCAAAGCACAAGCTGTGTCTACTAAAACAGACAATTACCATCAATATTACAGTAGTAATTAATTTATTATAACAAAATATTTATGTAGCTCTTACAAATCTAACTTATAGTAAATTTAATTTATAATATAATAAAAAATGTGTGCTCTTTTTTAATTACAATGCGTTTTAATTATAATGCGTTACATATATTTTATAATCATTAAATAATGACATAATAAATAGGTGCATAAATATGTATAAAACACATCATATGTAATGATTCTCTAGCGTCTTATTATTTATTTAAAATTTAAACCAAAAGAATTTATTGTTGAACAATAAAGTGTTGCTTTGATGTATGTATATTGCTTAATATTGATTTTTTTACAAAATCAAGTTTGTATCTATAAATTGCATTAAATGTGAATGTGTTGCTTAATGTGAATAAATATTTTTACCACTATAATTTTATTCTTTAATTTAATTACTTTAATTCATTTATTATCATGTTTTAATATTTAATTTATATTCAAAAAATATGATTTTGTATTTTATTTGAGAATTTGTGTATATATTTATTATAATTGATCTCACACATCAATCATATGTATTTGTTAACCTTTTTGTTAACTTTTCAACAGTTAACTTTTTAACAGTATATACCTATTTCTTATTTTTCAAATTCTTGTCTGTTACATACGCAGTTTTGGATAACCATTGGATACACTTTCATGTACTTAGCATATGTTTCTTTACCTATTTTAGAAACGTGTTTGTAGGGATACGTTTTTTCTTCTATTATGTATTTAAATTTCTGTGTGTGTGTGTGTGTGTGTTTAGATGTTTGTTTGTGTTTTTATGTGTTTGTGTTTATGTGTGTATGTATATATTTATTATGGTATGTAATTATTATAATAAATGGGTATCACTTACCTTGTGTTTAAATACTTGACGATACCCTGCCAAAATGCATTATAGGGAATTACTTCAGTTAGCATGTTACATATCGCGGCTCCTATAATAAAAATATAAAGTATATGTAATTATATACACTCTTTAAATAAATTTATCCCACTGTGTTCATAAATTCTTGAACATACCTAATAGTAGTAAAGAACAACTAATTTTAAATTTAAAAAATATTTCTTTCTCTTATAATAAAATTTAATTAAGAGCAAATAAGTGTACAATTAAAACTCTTTAATCTGTTCTTAAACATTTATGTTTAGAAATTTATGAAGTATATATGTATACAGGGTGTCCCTAAACTGGCGATAAATATTTTAATGGCAGATTCTTGAGGTCATTTGAAGACGATTTTTCCTCAACGAAAATGTCGAGGCACCAATAATTTTCGAGTTATAAGTGATAGAAAATGAAGGGCTTTTTGCAGACTAAACTTTATAGAATTAAAATATTAACAAAACTACATTCTTCAGTTAATTTCAGGTCGATTTTAATTTAATAGAATTTTAATTTAAGGCTTAGTTACAAAGATATATGATAGCAAAAATTGGGAGCATGCAAAAAATGATGACCTCCCTCGACATTTTCGTTGAGGAAAAATCGTCTCCAAATAACTTTAGAAATCTGCCATTAAAATATTTATCGCCAGTTTAAGGACACACTGTATATACATATCTGTATATACGTATATGTATATATGTATATACATACATTTCATTCGTATATTTAAATATACATACATACATACCTATAATTTGAGAATAGAAAGAAACTGAATTAATTTTAAGTTCATTGCTTGTATATTCCATCAAATCATTTTTAGCAAAATAAGTGTTTAAATGACGAGACTCATGTTGAATCTGGACTATGAACAAATCCATCATTCGGTAATCTGGAAAGACCTACAGACAGATTGATGTAAACAAATAAATATATAATCGTAAAAGAAGATTGCATACACAATTTCACACTAATATGTTCAATTATTTGCTATTTCTAAAGAAAAATTTGCTCTTTTATGTAATATAATTTTAAATTATAATATATATTTTTAAATTTACAAATAATGTGTAACTATTTGATATAAAAAATATTATAATTATTTAAATAATATACTTGCCAAGTTTTCGTAAATTATAATATAATTTAAATTACTTGTTATCTGCTCTATAATTCTTTATTTATATAGTTAAGATATTGTAAAAAAAGATATTGTAAGAAATTGAGAAAAATAATAAATATTGCATTTTTTCTATTTTTAACAAATGGTAAGACAATTTAAAAATGTTTCATCTTGTCACATCAACAAAAATTTTCTCATAATTAGCGTTAGAAATGTATAACAACCTTAAGGATCATAAGCGTTTCGAGGAACATAATGAAACCATCGTTTAACCACCAGTGAGATCGACATGACGGATTGAAGAGATTACCAATCCATTGATGTGTTATATCATGAGCTATTGAGCGTATTAATACAAATTTATACGTAGCAGGATGTAATTCTTCATTGTAGATAATATCTGCTTCACTAAAAATTTTGTTTGTAAGTTATGCGGTTATGTCGAAATTTTTTGCTATAAGCTTGCATAGTTTGCTTTTGCAAAAATTAAATATGTTGTACATATATTAGAGAAAGATAGTTTATGTATTGTCAAAAAAAAAATTTATTAAGAATGGATTAGTTAAACTTTTATAGACAATTAAAATTTAGTTTTTTGTAACAATTTATTTAACTTATTATGTAAATTATATGTAATTACTTTTTATATAAATTTATATGCTTTTTTCTCAATAATGAAATAAATTCGGTCATTTTATTTTCGAACATTCTCGCCCTCCATATCTTAGATATGATAAAATAAATTTTCTAGCAATAGATCTCCTTTGATACAAGAAAAAATATATAGAAATCATACTCATACAATAAATTCAATGATAAGAATATAAACATATGTCCTAAATATAAACATATGTTCAAATTAATTGCTAAATCAATTAATGATTAATTAATAACAAAAAAGTATTTAAATGTATGAATGTGACTATTACATGATATAAATGTAATTTTATTATATAATTCTATTATAGTATTATATAAGTGTTATCATCATTTAATTAAAATTCACTTATCGAAATTATTTAAGCATCAATATAAGCATATATTTCCGAATTATGAAATTCCTTCTAAATATTAAAATGACTGAATAAATGTTGTTATAAATCTCTCTTAAATTAAGCCAATTCTAACAATAAGCGTAGAAAAATGCATATCTTTGAATTTTTAAATTTTAAAAACTATAAATAATATATTTTAATAAATTATAATTATGATCATTTACTAAATGTATGTATTACTTGTAAATAACCAGTCCATTAGTCTGCCAAATTCTATCTACTAAGTTCGGAATAGCGACATAATTCACTTTCGGAGTTGTTTCCAACATCTTCAAATGGTTTTCTAAAATCATATTTATATTTCCAGCAACATAGTGCGCGAATTTTATGTGGGATGTCGAGTGTGATCTGCACCATGTGTTTACAATCTTCGTCGAATTAGGAACCTGATATAGATCGTCAACATCGTACATTATAATTGCTACTTCGTTTATTGACATTGGAGGTGTCATGTGGAACAGTGTACACATCCAGTCATTAGCTACAGGTTCGTATTTTTGTATCGGCATATTCGATAAAACTTTGTAATTTATTTTATGTTTTACGGAAATGTTAAAAGTGGTGCTTAATTCCGGCTCGTCCCAACACGGAAATAATTGTCGGGCTCCTCTCAGCTGGAGGACTACTGTTCCCATGAACCACCTACAACATTTTAACGACATACTTTAGATAACGCCAAATTGTCAATTTTCAGCGATTATTGGTATATAAATATTAAGGATTGCTGAATGTAGCAATGCGATTTGTAAATAATTTAAAAATATAATGCGATTTGTAAATATTTTAAAAATATAATATTTAGCATATTTTATTATTAATTTATTATTATATATTATTACACATACACACACACATACACAACAGACATTATTTGTAACAAAAATATAAATGAATAATGTTTATATATATAAAATTTCATATATAAATATATATAATGCATCTATATAATATATATATATATTTTTTTATCTATATATACAAATATATATTATATATAAATATCTTGTTTTTAATGTACCAATATATATTATATATAAATTCTTTATTTTTAATATATCTTGATATTTACTCACTTTCCATATGCTTTTTCGTTTGTGTACCCAGTTTGCAAAAACTCTTTGGAATGTTGATCTATTTTGTTAAGAAATATTACCTCCAGAGTATAAACTCCACTTTCTAAATTATTTTTAGGCCAGAAATGTTTGACGAAATCAAGAACGACAATTTCCTCTTTAAGGTTAACTGATATAGATAAAAACTTATGTGTATAGCTTATTCTACTGTTAGCAGACACCAAGGTTGCTCTTATTACAGTCATATATTTTGATATATGTAAAGTTATGTTTTGTATTGCACATTTAATATAAATAGTGGCATTAGACTTGCCACGTACATAACCTGGCCATTCCAATGTCACATTCAAGTTATAATGAAGCGGTACCAGACAGTTTGAACGATATTCAGTCGCACTAGGCCACTTAATTATCGTATTTTTATCGGTAGGAAAAGCCATTGCCATTACAACGATATATAATAAAACATTTAATGACAATTTTAGGAACATCATGTCAATTTTTGTTCCAGATATCTGTAAAAACATTTCTTTGCTAAAACCAAGTAGAACGGAAAATAGAAATACAGAAAAAGTAAATACAAAAAAAAAATTCAAAACTGTCGATTCCTGTGAGAAAAGGAAAAATTTAAAAAATTACAGCAATTAAAAAAAAATTCACAATCTATTTAAGTAGTTGTTAACTTTTACAAAAATTTTTTTATATTTTATATTATACATTTTATATTCTTTTATTACACAATGTATGTTAATTCTAATTTAATAGAAATGTGTTATCTATTAATTCAAGTTTTACCGAGGAAAGAGAATGTATACGAAGCTCATGTGAAAAACACAATTTAAATTCTTCCGGTTATTAAGAGTCAGACGCGGATAATAATGCGTAAGCTTCAAGAAAAAATTATTTTCTCTTAAAACTAAATTGTTGTGCACAAATTTTATTTGGTGCGATATCAAGTGCTTAAATAATCTCAAATCTGAGATTCCTTCTTAATTTTTCCGTATCCCATTAAAGAAGCATAGGTTAGAAAAATATCGGAGCGAAGTCACTGAATCACGCTAAATCGGGGAATCGAATTCGAGTCTTTCGTTTCTGAGCGCCACTGCTATTATCATTGAGCTATTCAAACCTCACATCTTGATACGTCTTATTTTATTTACTTATATAGGATGTCCGGTAATAATCGCTTGACCTCTCTTGAGCAGGTAAAGCGAGTAATACTGATTAGGAAAATTGCACGAGAGAGGTCAAGCGATTATTTTTCAGGACACACTGTATATTTAATAATAACGCCATTTGTAGCTTATGCTTCTTTTAGAGGGATATAAAGAGATATTAAAAATGACTTTCAAACTTGAGATTATTCGAGCATTTTGTATCGCACCAAGTAAAAATTGTGCCTTGTACAATATTATTTAATATAAAAAAACAAATAATTTCTTTCCAAACTTACACTGTACTATCCGCTTCTGATTCTGAAAGCCCTAGAAAAGTTGAATTGTAAAATTCTATTTTTATTAATTATATTGGTAACTCAATATGGTTTATTCTCTATGTTATATTGATAACGATAACTTTTTCGTAATTCTCTTATAAGACGCTATATTTGTTATACGCTTCTAACAAACACATAGACACACAAATAGTTATTTTGATTAAATATTTTATCAAAACAGATAGTTATGTGCTAATTTTTTTTGTGTGTGTTCTCTTTTATGTGTTTATTTGTGTTATGACTTTCTGATTCGCGCAAATAAACCTTCAAATAATTGAAATAGAAGCAAAGTACATACATTCCGCTTTGCTAAACATTATTTGATTAACTATGTGATGAAAGCAATATCTGTATTTTTGTAAAATTGTATTACTAAAGTCTTGTATAGCCGTGATAAATTGATGCTAATGCCTTATATAATATTCGATTTGACGATCATGTTCCTTTGGTTCCAATTTTAAATAGCCTAATTAATTTATACTCCGTATCATAAAACAGCAATCAGTTATATTAAATACATTTAATTTAAGAACACACAAAAAGGTATACAAAATATAATTTAAATCTGTGTGTGTGTATTGAAACATTATAAATGATATATCAAAATAATAAATGTAATTGATAAATGGAATATAATAAATGTAACTTGAAATATCGAATATTAAATAAATTATAACATATACGGCGAGGAAATGCTACTTGTGACAGGAACAATAAGAAATAAGAAATAAATTCTTTTTATTTATAAAACAAAGATTTCATTATTAAGATAGCCTGCCTCTATGTGACTATACAAAAGCTATACGTAAGTAGTCTTACTTAAACGGAGCAATTAAATATCTATCTTGGAAATTAAAAGATAAGAAATATGCATTACATAAATTAAAAATGTGCCACTTATATTTAAGTTGTCAGTTATAGTTCCAGCATTTAAGCTAAATTGTGTATATTTCTTTGTTTTCAAATTTAAAAAAATCTAAACAGTTTTTTTTCATAAGTTTATTTTTCAAAAGTAACAAGATTATGAATGTTTCGTCTTCCTTTATTCTATTAATTACAGTTATATATTTCTGTATCATGTATATTATAATATCATATAAAACAAAAGTTCGATTGAGAGATACAGCACGAAACTTCTTTCAAAAATCTTGAATTCCGAAGTGTATGATATATGTATAGATTGAAGCACAAAAATATAAAATAATTCCTTCTAATAACTGGGCTTCATCCGTATAGTTTGACGTATGTTACCAATATGTTATTATTATCAGGTTTATATGTCATTTGTAAGTCATGTATACACTGAAGTAACGGATATCAAAGAAGCAATCGTTGCGAAATTAAACTTTTTTTAAACTTTTTCGAAATACGTTTCATGAGCAAATAAAACTGAACGTGAATAAATAACACAAAGAAACTTTCCCCATTAGCATTTATATTTTATATACATTTTTCTAAGAACAAAAATTAACATCCACTGTGTCTGTTCTTTTTTATATTTATTACATATTTAATTAAACATAATGTTAAAGAAGACATTGACTCTAGATATTCATAAAGGAAAAAAATGTATCAAACAAAGCATACACAATTTGTTTTTAATTTTTAATTTGTTACATGTTAAAATGAATGATTAAGAGAAATGATTAAAAGAAGCTGTTATAATTTAAGCCTAAATGTTTTCATATTAACTATAGTATGCAAAGAATAAAAATAATAGTTGAAGTAAAAAGAACGTCTTTTTTAATATTTTCTTAAAAATGGAACAAAATATGTTTTAGATAATAAGAATGCTGTAATCTCGTGTTCTTTACATATTTTTATAAGCATATATTTAAAATGAAATATCTAATGTCTTGTATTTGACTTACCTTATTTGTTGAATTTGTTACGAGCCGTTACTTTAGCCAAAAGTGTATCGGTGAATTGTTATCTTAACGCTTCGAAGGACCATCGAAAACTGACAACGTTTTCGGTATGATAATACAATATATGAAGTACTACGTATGTCATGTAAACATGTTCTGAAGGTTATACATAACAAGCATCTTATTCGATTTTACAAGATCGATAGAAATCAATACATAGTTGAATAATTCTCGAGAGATACTTTGGCTTTTACATTTAAAATAATTTTTCTTGAAAAGCATTCAAGCAAACCAATTTGGAAATTGTATGTTCTATGCAAGAGGAAATATATTTTTTATTCTTCTCTTATTTTTATAAAGAAATATTTTTTTTGCCTCCATTTACTAGATTTTGTATAAAACAAGTACATCTTTTCAAATTTTTTTCTATTCTTATCGGATTTTTGTTTTATTTTTCTATTTTTATCTGATTTTCCATATATTTCTTTACGAAACTAAACTGCACAAAATTAAATTGAAAAGGATATACAAATAGGTATTTCTGGCACATTTCCCTTAACAAGAAAAAAAATTTAAAGAAGGATTATTCTTCTGATCATTTCAAATAAACATTATAGCATTTCGAGTCATAATTTTGTCACAATATATACATATATATAAATGTCCTTCCATTCGTTAACCTGTTTCTTGGATGTGACAAATTATTCGATCCGAGTTCTATGCTTTAAAGCGTCAGATTTCGGGAAATATTTAATATGCCCACCTGTTGAGTCATTTCCTCAAGACTGAATAATAAAAATGTTTTTATCATAAAATGTTTCTTTAGTCTACATTCTCATTCTGATTTATAATGAAATAAAACATTCTGTTCTAAAGATACATGCAATGCAGAAATTCCTTAACAAATACGAGTCGTGACAAAAAAATAAAACACAAAAGAATTAGTTTATAAAGAAACAGAACAGTATTTTGGAATAAAAAAACTTTTAAAACAGAGAAAGTTTATATTTATATATATATATATATATATATATATATATACATATATACATATATATATAAGAAAAATTTGCATCAATCTTATTCAAAACTATTATACTTATTTAAGAAGACGTAAAAGAATTTTTTAGAAGATACAAAAAATAAATATACAAAAATATATATTTTTAGCATTAAAATTATTATTACATTAAATATTGTTATAATAATTTTTCTTATTTTATAACGGAATTAAAAATAATTAATATATAATATTATAAATATATTATTAAAAAAATACTAATTATTATAAAAGCTAATATAAAAGAGTAATGCTAATTTTAATTATTATTATTACATTAAATGTACTTATTAAATATTAATAATAGGCCATCAAAATATTAATGTTTATATCTTATAGGTATATATTAAATTGAATATCTCATATATAATTAACATATCTGCGTTTTAATATTTAATATAGAGTTATATAAACAATATACATAATATTATATATACGTATATATATATATATATATATATGTATATATATATATATACGTATATATATATGTATATATATATATATAATATATATATATATATACATGTACATATATATGTGTATAATAAACGTTACGTAAATGTAATTAACGTTTATATACATATTAAAACTGAGTAACATATGAGCCAATTTAACGTTAAATACATTTGCAATAAAATTTAAAAAATCAAGAAAATAATTGAAAACAATATATAAATAATAAATAATTTATATAAATACATAATAAGTATATAAAATATTATTTAAATATCTGAAAGTTATTCTAAATATTTATGCTATATCATTGGATGTATTATAAATAAAGGATGCTTTACAGTAGTAATTGTTAGTGTACGTATAGTAGTTGGACCTCTAGCAATTCAAGTAGACGTATTGGGCTCTTGGAACAAATTTTGAAGAAAATCCATCTGTTTTTGGAGCTCAAGAGAACGTGTTCTTAACTTGTGTTCAATATCCGAAAGTGATTGTTGCATATCTTTTTTTGCGAATTGACGTATCTAAAAGAAATTTATTATTCCGATTTTTATATTTTATCAATCAGTAATTTTGTAATTAATCATCATAAAAAGCGAATGCGACAATATTTCAAATAGCATAATTATACCGATACATGTATAAGACATATAAAAGAGAAAGAGAAAAATACGTACATTATATATAATATAAAATATGTGATAAATTTTGATGAAAAATAAATATCACAATAAAAACTTTGTAAATATGTATAAAACTTTTTGAGATTTACAAAATTTACCTGGAGAAGTTGTTCCTCAGAATACGCGTTATTAATAATCACACTTAATGTTGCATTCATACTGAATCGACTACGAGAACAAAACAGTATGTAGATTTCTAATTAATACGTACATAATGATACATGATTATGAGCAATATATATTTATAAAATTATGTTATTACCGGATTTGTATATGTTCAAAATTAGTCAGTATTTTTGTAAGTATTGTAGTATTCTTAGCATGTCTCGCAAGAGTAGAAATATAAATATTTTCAAACGTTTCAAATGTCGGTATAAAAAACTTTAGGTAATTAAAGATAATTTCAGGATCTTCAGAACAACTAAAGAATTTCAACATTTTATAATCATTTTCTTTGTATATACGAGATGTATTGTACCATACATCGCGCCATGTATTATAGTCCGCTGTCTTTAAACCATTACAGTATATCAATTTCTGCGACCCAGGCAAAATTCTACGACATACAGAAAAGAAATGTTTTAATTTTTTACATATCTCGTATCGGTATTTAACATATAGTCTCTTTATTAATAAAAATCCAGGAAAAAGGTTTATATATAATTAAAAATAAAAATATATATATAATTACACATTGAATTTTAATGTGTATTATCAAATAAAAAGCCTAAATTCCTTAGTTATATATAATTATATATAAAATATGAGTGTTTGTGTATATCTCTGTCTGTATATACAGAAACAATACTGAAAAGAATAATGGAAAAATAATTAGAAAAATAATTTTTGCATTTTTTTATAAAACAGTAAAATTTAAAGGAATCTGAAAAAATTGCCGATATAGAAAGATATATAACTTTATATATAATTACATATAGGCAATCTCTCCTATCATTTCTTCAAATTTTATTTTATGTAAAAAACAAGGTAAAAATTATTCTATTTGTTTTTCAATTATTTATTTTCTTATTTTTCCTGTATATACGGACAGAAAGTATACAAGAGAAAACGAACATATATGTGGACATATTTTATATATAATTATATACATATATTTATATTTGATTATATATGGACTTCTTTTCTCGGAAAATATATGAAATATACAAGATGTCTACACAGAAATATAATGATTAGAGAAAACTTACTTATATATAGTAGAATTATTTACATGCAATATTAATTGACGGCGGGTTTGATCCATGCAAGCGGAATTACCGCTAATACATCCCCATTTTGTCAGTTCTTGTTTTAAATATTTCTCAAGATTACTATGGGTGGGTACTATTTGTAATTGATCGTACATATGTATATTTATATGTTCAAACAGGCTTTCTATTTTCAGAAATACTTCCTACAATTTGGTTAAAAATATATATTTCCATTCAGTCATTAGATTACTTACACAACAAAAATAAATAATATATATGCGAAAAAATATACAATCTTATTTACTAAAACTATTTTATTTCACGATGTGATTATAATATGCTCTGAATTAATTAATCTCTTTAATAATTATATTTGTTCTGTATCGTCTAAATTCGTAAATTCTCAGAGTATATTCCTTACGTAATTCATTATTTTTTAAATATTAGGTCATTACATACGAAAATAACGAATGAAATATTTCAATTTTTTACAAAGATATTATATAATAACCGTGTTTAAAAATAAGATACATATTATGTATCATATTACATTCTTTTAAAACTATAATTCAATTTTTGTAAAATATGTACAATTTTTTGATATCTGACAAAAATATTGTATAATAAAAAAACTTGCATATTTATTGCTTACTTAATTTGTTTAATTCACTAAAGTAGGGTATAAATTGTAATCTCATCATCATAAAATAATCTTATAATATTATAATTATATTTGAGATATAATTTTTTAATAGAAAAGTAATGTAATAATTAATAGAGTGATATTAATATATGTCATATATACCAGTATGTCTGTGAAATGTGTTTAATGTGTTTGAAATGTAAATTTAAAAACATAAATAATTTTTGAAATTAGATTTCTTATACTTTTAATGAAAAATAGACAGGATTGGAAAAATTACTATATAAAAGTAATTCATTATCATTTTCCGTTATAGATTTTAAAATAATGACAAGTTACTGTTACTTGTTACCTATTTTGGAACGTAAGTATGTTTGACCGCATCGTTACAATTTTCGTTTTTTAACGCTATTAAAGTCAAGTTTCATATATATAACACACATAAATTTTTTAAATATCTTTCTTATACGAGAATATAATAAAAGCGATATAATTTCGATATCGATATAAAGTACGTAATAATTTTTATAATTTTGAATTTTTATGTCTTAATTTTAGGAAATATATTTTTTAAAAACATTGCAAAACAAGTCAAAAATATCGTAAGATAAAAAAAATTCTGAGTATAAATAAAAAAAAAATTTTTACCTTTTTTTTAACACAGATTAGTAAGAGAGGGCTCCGTTAGCCTACATTCCCGATTGCCACATGCTTCGTTTGCGCACATATTTTTTGCCGACAGCTCCGTTTGCCGACATTCTTGATTGCCTACAGAGCGATTGCCTACAAGCATTATTGCACACATGAAATATGCATATACACATTGCACACATGACATTATTGCGCACATACACATTGCACACATGACATTATTGCGCACATACGCATTGCACACATGACATCTGTGCGCATATACACATTGCACACATGGCAATATTTCACACATAAAATAATAAAATCATATTAACACTTTGCACACATGACTTTATTGCACACATACGCATTGCACACATGACATCTTTGCGCACATACACATTGCACACTTGACTCTATTACGCACATACACATTGCACACATGACATTGCGCACATACACATTGCACTCATGCACATATTGCACATATAAAATAAGAAAATTATATGAGCACTTAGCTTACTTGACTTTGCGCTCATACGCCTTGTACACATAATTAAAATCTTAGACTAAAATCGCAGATCGGACACAGTGTGGAAAGTTGCAAACCTATGTGTAATTATGCAATCATTGACCTCGTTACATACTGAAAGCACCTGTCGATATGGGTAGACCTCGCAAACCCATGTGGAACTTTGTTCAATCGGATTTATGTCCGATCGGGAAATATCTTTGTGTCCGATTCGTAATATGCGCAATCGGGACTCACTCGCAGTCTTCAATTTTAGTCGAAGATTTTAATTATCTTTACAATGCGTATGGCGCAACAAAGTCATGTGTCAAAGTGCTAATATAATTTTCTTATTTTGTGTGCAATATGTGTATGTATGCAATGTATATGTGTGCAATAAAGTCATGTGTGCAATGTGTATGTGCACAATAATGTCATGTGTGCAATGTGTATGTGCGCAATAGAGTCATGTGTGCAATGTGTATGTGCGCAAAGATGTCATGTGTGCAATGCGTATGTGTGCAATAAAGTCGTGTGTGCAAAGTGTTAATATGATTTTATTATTTTATATGTGAAATATTGCCATGTGTGCAATGTGTATGTGTGCAAAGATGTCATGTGTGCAATGCGTATGTGCGCTATAATGTCATGTGTGCAATGTGTATGTGCGCAATAATGTCATGTGTACAATGTATATGTGCGCATTTCATGTGTGCAATAATGCTAGTAGGCAATCGAGAATGTCGGCAAACGAAGCTGTCGGCAAAAATTTGTGCGCAAACGAAGCAGTTGGCATTCGGGAATGTAGGCTAACGGGATCCCCCCGATTAGTAATATATGAATATGAATCGTTCGTATTTTTTTTTTTTTATACTTTTAACTTTATGCAAATTTAAGTTTTGTTCTGATATTCTAAATTATGAATTAAATTAAGTTATAAATTTAAATTTATTCCTAAGATGCAAAACTTTATAAGAAAAACAGAAGTAAAAATAAAAACAAAATAAAAATAAAAATTTATATTACTGATTATATTATTGATCTGGTTTAAAAAAGAATCGTCAAATTTGATTGTTTAAAAAAAGAATCGTTAAATTTTATCGAGATTTTTAGAAGAATTCCATGCTTTTTATGTGTTTGTTCGAATTAAAAATATGCTGCGTAGATTCGAAAAATAACGATAAAAATAACTGTAGAATTTGTTTTTATGCGTTACTGAATAAATGTTAAGAAATTAGTGATTTTGTTACAGACGCCGTCAATGTTATCGAATAAAAAAACACTAGTTTACAAAAAATATTTTTTTTATTATTTGGAACCAGACAAGATGTTTCTTATAGATGATTATTGGATGTTAAAAACGATGCCGGAAGCCAATTTTCATCAGCACATCAGGTTTCCAAAATAATTGAGATTTAATATGCAAAAAATGGCTTTTTTGCGATATTTTAAATTTTTTTTGTATAAAAGGTCAACGTCATTTTGAAATTCTAATCGGAAATAATAAATGTATTGTTCATCCCCTATAAAATACATTTTTTTCTATTTCGATATATTACTTTTTAGCCATGTCATGAAGGATTTAAATACAGAGTTTTGCTGAGATAGCAAATATTTCGCCTATGGTGATGAAGTCATATATACTTATAATTTGTATGGCTAAAAAGTAAGATATCGAAATAAAAAAAATGAATTTTATAAGGGAACAATTGATATAAATGAACAATTTTCTACATCAGATAACTTTAATCTTTTTTACAAAAAAATCTCAGAAAGAAATGTCGCAAAAAAGCCATTCTTTTGAAATCTGACATGCAGGTGAATTTTGGTTTGCGGTTTCGTTTTCAGTATCCAAAAATCTGTAAGAAACTCTTTGTCTGGTTTAAAATAATTTTTGGCTGTAAACTAGTGTAATTGTGACGATAACACTTCTACAAGTAAAATGCGTTACTTAAAAGTTTACTATATAATTAGCATATAATTAAGTTTGTCTTTAACTACATAATATCTTACTTTTTTAGAAATTATGTCAGAATTATGATATAAAATCATTACTTTACATGCATTGACCCAATATCTAATTTTAAACGTAATTTTATCGATAGACACTATAAAGTCTATCGATAAAATTTATGAAGTTATAAAACTGGCAGTACCTTGAGCACCTTGGGAAAATTATCTCGAGTATTTGTAAATGCAAAGATATTCGAAATGTATTCAAAAACTTTGATCATAGGATACCATGCTACATAATCTTTCTCTCGCGATAAATAGCTCGCGAGTTCCCAGAATATAGAGACGTTAAGTTTTTTCTCTATCGCAAGATGGAAGGCATCATCGATGATTTGCGCTCGATTGAGAACATGGATATTCGTATATTTTTCGGAGTTTAAATAACGCGCAATTTTTCGCCAATTCTCGGTATCATAGTTGACGCGATAGTATCCTATTATTCAACAAATAAATTTTGAAGATTATTTTTCTCAATGTATGTAATAAAAAATATTTCAAATTATATATATTTTTTATTTTTTCATGTTTTAAACATGTACAAACTGTATTAGAAATTGGACATATATAGTAAAGAATGCAAATTTCATTAAAGGTTAAAGCTCTGAAAAATTAAGCGACGTACAAAATTATATAAATTTATAAATTGATTTTAGTTAGAAAAATAATATTTATATGCAAAGTACGTTTAATCTTAAGAAAGTATAAGAACAGAAATATGTAATAAAGAGAGATTTTCTGTAAAATATAGAGATAAGGATACTAATATATTATGATATAATACTTACCAGATTGTTGTCTGTTGACAATGATCCATTTATCTTCATCATTAAATTGGATTTTCAACTTCGGATTCGACTGCATTAAACAACTATTAATATTTGGTAAAGTTATGTTAAAATCGAGGTCCGTTTCCTTAGTATAGCTCACAGGTATTAAGTATGGTATCTGATCCAATTTGTCGTGAAATTCTTTCGATATTATCACGCGACCGCTAGAATAATCTCGTGTCACATTTAGCACAGGACAATGCTCTTGTATAGTCCAAATATCCATCACCTGTTTTACATTCAGATCGTAGCCTTTGAGATTAACATCATCTATAAAAGTCTGCATAATGTTCCATAGATCGTCACAAGTTCTCAAATTAGAGTAAGTAAATCTGTAAAATTTAACATAGTTGCAATAAACTCTATAAGTATATAACTAAGGAATTTAGGCTTTCTATTCGAAATATACATTGAATTTCAACGGGCTAAGTAAGAGCCAAACGCGGTTGGTGGTGCGTTAGTTTCGATGAAAATTAATTTTTCATCGAAACTAGCGCACCACCATCCGCGTTTGGCTCTTATTTAGCCCGTTGAAATTCAATGTCTAAAAATATAATTGATTCGCATTAAGAAATATGAAATTATAATTATTTATTTCAACACAGCTTGCATGACTTTTACTTTCATCTTAACGTTGACATTTACATTCACAAAGATCAATTGGTTTTAAGCGGCAGTCATGTGTTCTTGAGGAATTATGATGTCGTAAATTACGAAATAATTTTTTAATACTTTTTATACATCGTACAATCCGTGGTCCACATTGTCCAATTTCAGCATGACGAAGTCTATAATTATATATCTACTATATAATAATAATTTATAATTCCATATGTTTTCACCTTTTAATGCAAAATGAAGTTGAAACATAGACAAAAGTTACTGATGGGTTTGTAATTTTTTGTGTATGTTGAAGAATTATTTTTGTCTACATGTGAACCTCATTTTGAATTAAATGTCACAAATTCATATTAAACCACATAATTCTAAATCACATTTAGATCACATTAAAAGCACTATAGGATGGACTTCGTATAAATTTCTTCGTTAATATATTTTTGCAAAATGATATGTATGTTACCAGATGTAAATAATAAAAAATATAAATATTATTTGATATATTTGATATATTATGTTTGTGACGTCATAAGTTTTTTAGGATACAACTGCCGCTTAAAACTCATTCATTGAATTTCATAGTGATCAAAAAATGTAAACGTTAAGCTTATAAATCATTCATGCTGTGTCTATTAAAACAAACAATTACATCAATATTACAATAATAATTTATTTAATCTAACTAAATATTAATTTAACCTATAATAAAAATTTAATTCATATTATAATAAAAAATATACGCCCCTTTTTTATTATAATGAGTTGCATATAGCTTATGTTATAATCATTAACTAATGACATAATAAATAAGTGCATAAATATATGTTATGTAACATATCTAATGTAATGATTTTCTAGCGTCTTATTATTTATATAAATTTTAAAACAAAATATTTATTGTTGAACAAAAATATTGCTTTGCTATATATTTTATTGCTTTAACTTGATTTTTTTACAAAATCAAATTTACATCAATAAATTGCATAAAATAATGTGAATAAATATTGAGCCCACTATAATTTTATTCCTTAATTTAATTACCTTAATTCTTTTATTTTCATATTTTAGTATTAAATTTGTTATACAATTTAGGAGAGAGAGCAATATATGAATGTGCATTTTATTTGAGTATTTGTGTAAATGCATTTTTATTATAACTGATATTATCTGATTTTGTCAACTTTCTTATTAACAGTATATATCAATTTCTTAATGTTCAAATTTTTGTCTGTTACATACGCAGGTTTGGATAATCATTGGATACACTTTCATGTACTTAGCGCGTATGATATTTTATCTTTTTTAGAAAAGTGTTTTTAGAGATATATTTTTGCTCGTATTATGTATTTACTTTTCTGTGTATGTGTGTATTTCTAATGGTATTTAATTATTATATTATAATATAGGTATCACTTACTGCAGGTTTAAATACATGTTGAGACCCGTCCAAAAAGCATTATATGGAATTATACTTTCTAGCATGCGCCATACAGCGGCTCCTATAATAAAAATATAAAGTATGTGTAATTATATTACTTTAAATAAATTTAATTCATAGTGTTCATAAATTCCTGAACATAGCTAATAGTAGTAAAGAAGGACTAATTTTAAATTTAAAAAATTTTTTTCTTTTATATCAGAATTCAATTAAGAGCAAATAAATGTACAATTAAAACCTTTTAATTCGTTCTTAGATATTTATGTTCAGCAATTTAACAATTATTGTTTAATCATATTATAAATTGTTACACACACATGTATATATATATATATATATATATATATATGCACGTATATATATATACATATATACATACCTATAATTTGAAGAAAAGGAAGAAATGAATTATTTGGACGTATATTGCTTGTATATTCGATAAAATCACTTGTAGCAAAATTAGTGTTTAAAAGACGAGATTCATGTTGAATCTGGACTACGAACAAATCCATCATTTGGAAATTTGGAAAAGCCTACAAACAGATTGATGTAATTGAACAAATATATGTATAATCGAAAAAGAAGATTGCATTAACTATTTCGCACTAATATATGCAATTATTTACTATTTCTAAAAAAAGATCTGCTATTTTATGTTATATAATTTTAAATTATATTTTTAAATTTACTAGTAATGTGTAACTATTTGACATAAAAAATTATATTATAATTATTCAAATAATATACTTGCGAGGTTTTTCTAAGTTATAATAAGAGAATTTAAATATATTTATTATCTGTTATATAATTTTTTTTTCTACATAGTTAAGATATTGTAAAAAATTGAGAAAAATGAATAATACAGGGTTCAAAATGATTTATCCGATTTCAAATGATTTTATTTTTGAAGTTTACAAATGCATAGTGATTAGTGATACATCATCCAAAAGAAAACTGTCCCAGTTTTGTCTCTCATCTTATAAGTGCTCTAAGTAAACTTGAAATCGGATAAACCATTTTGAATAACCCTGTATATCGACATTTCTTCTATTTTTAACGAATAGGAACAATTACAGAATTTTTCATCCTGTCACGATATTAACAAAAATTTTCTTATAAGTAGCGTTAGAAATGTAAAACAACCTTATCGATGATATACGTTTCGAGGAACATAATAAAGCCCTTGTTTAACCACCAGTGAAATTGACATGACGGATTGAAAAGATTACCAAACCTTTTATATGTTATATCGTGAGCTATTGAGCGCATTAATACAGTTTTAAAGGCAGCAAGATGTAATTCTTCATTGTAGATAATATCTGCTTCACTAAAAATTTTATTTGTAAGTAATGCGGTTATGTCGAAATTTTTTGCTATAAGCTTGCATAGTTTGCTTATGTAAAAATTAAATATGTTGTACATATATTAAAGAAAGATAGTTCATGTATTGTTAACCAAAAACAGAATTTATTAAGCATAAGAATGGACTATTTAAACTTTGATAGACAATTAAGATTTAGTTTTTTGTAACAATTTATTGAATGTATTATGTTATTTATATGTAATTATTTTTCATATAACTTTATATGCTTTTTCTCTTTTTTTCTCAATAATGAAATAGATTCGGTCATTTTATTTGTTAACATTCTCGCTCTCCATATCTTCGATATGATAAAATAAATCTTCTAGCAATAAATCTTCTTTGATTATACAAGAAAATATATATAGAAATCATGCTCATACAATGAGTTCTATGAAAGAATATAAAAATATGTCCTAACCATTAACGTTGCTAAATATGTTAATGATTAATTAATAACGAAAAAGTATTTAAAGGTATGAATGTGACTATTACATGATATAAATGTAAATTATTCTATAATTCTATTAAATTATATATTATATAAGTATTATTGTCATTTAGTAAAATTCACTTATCGAAATTATTTTAGTATCAATATAAGCATATACATATTTCCGAATTATGAAATTCCTTCTAAATATTAAAATGACCGAATAAATGTTGTTATAAATCTCTCCTAAATTAAGCCAATTCTAATAATAAAAGTAGAAAAATGCATATCTTTGAATTTTAAAATTTTAAAAGCCATAAATAATATTATATTTTAATAAATTATAATATTATGATTATTTTATGAATTTATGTATTACTTGTAAATAACCAGTCCATAAGTCTGCCAGATTTTGTCTTCAAAATTCGGAATTGCGATATAATCCATTTTAGGAATGCTTTTAAAAATCTTCCAATTTTCTAAATACATAGTTACATTTCCAGCAACATATTGCACGAATTTCATGTGGGGTATCATGTGCGGTCTGCACCACGTGTTGACCACAGTCTTTGTCGAATTAAGAACCTGATGCAGATTGTCAACATCATACATCATAATTGCTACGTCTTTTGTAGACATTTCAGGTGTCATGTGAAACAGTGTGCGCATCGTGTTACCATCTATAGGTTTGTGTTCTTTTATTGGCATATTCGATAAAATTTTGCTTCTTTTATGATGTTCTACGGAAATGTTAAAAGTGGCACATAATTCCGGCACGACCCAACACGGAAATAATTGGGCACCTCTCATCTGGGTTAGTGCTAGGTCTATAAACCTGTTACATTTTAATAACATGTTTCAGATAACGACAAATTATCAGCAATTGTTGGTATAAAAATATTAAGGATTGCAAAATGTATATACCAATGCGATTTATAAGTGATGTTTGAAAAATGTGTGATATTTGGCATATTTTATTATTGTATATTATTACACATACACACACACATACACAACAGACATTATTATTTTTCTACTATATATATAATATACGTAATGATATTATTTTATATATGTAATGTACACATATTCAGGGTGTCCGGTAATAATTGCATCACCTTTTCTGTGTAGAGCGGGTTAAACCGAATAGGAATGTTCTCTACCGATATTTACGATCTTCGCAATATTTGATGAGAATTTAATTAGAAAAGATCGGCCAATCCGCGTGAGTACAAATTCGTGGTAGAAAGAAATAGATTAATTGTGAAGTGATTCTGCCATCGCTTCGTCGCGCGCCTTGCAATCGCGTAATACTGAGCTCAATTTTCTCGTGGCGCGCCTGTACTAGCGCGGATTGGCCGATTTCTTTTAATTAACTTCTTAATTATTGCGAAGATCGCAAAACGGTAGAAGAATTTCCTACTCGGTTTAAACCGCTTTACTTGCACACGCGAGAAATGGGACGATTATTACCAGACACCCTGTATATAAGCTTTATAAAATCACATAGCTAGCGTGCGTATGCATGTGTGTAGATTCTGTACATTTAAAATATATGCAATCATTATCATTCTTTATTATACTTATGTTGTTTTTACTAAACAAAATGTTACACATATTAATATATGTTTTTTATTCTATATTTTAGATTTAATGTTCATTCCGGTACAAAAACATACGACTAAAGCACTTATTTTTTTAGTCCGATATATTAATATATTTTATGTAAAGATGTATAATCATATTCAGATATGGAGAAATTTTGCATGACAATGTAAAACTATATATTTTATTATGAAGCATCGCACAGTAAAAGTGCATATTATTACTCTTGATGATAGTCCAAATGCTTCAAAAAATATAGTAATAAATAATGTTTACAAAATTTGTAATATATATATATAAATATATATAATACACATTTACTATATATGTATTTGTATATATAATAGCTTATTTTTAATTATTATTTACTCACTGTTTTCCTACGTTTGAGTCCATCGAGTGATTAAAATATGTGTTTGAAAATTTCACATATAGAGTATAAACACCACATTCTAAGTTACTTTCAGACAATAATTGTAGTTCAAAATCCAAAAAGATCATTGCCTTTTTAAACAGAACAGAATATGCTGGTGTATAGGTTATTCCACTCTTAATCGACTTCAACTTTACTTCTGTTATATTCATATATTTTGAATGATGCAAAGTCATGTTTTGTGTTGCACTATTAATATAAATAGTGATATTGGACTCGCCATTGGACACGTAACCTGACTCCTGAAGTGTTATGTGCAAATTATAATGAAGCGCTATCAGATTGTTCGGCGAAGGGTAATTAATCGCATTATAGCACTTAATCTTTGCATTTTCATCGGTAGAAAAAGCCATTGTCATTACAATGATATATAATAAAACATTTAATGACAATTTTAGGAACATCATGTCAGTTTTCGTTTCAGATATCTGCAAAAACATTTCTTTGCTAAAAGTAGGTAGAACAGAAAACACAGAAATAGAGAAAAAGTAAATGCAAAAAAAAATGCAAAACTGTCGACTCCTGTGAGAAAAGGAAAACACATAAAAAATTATAGCAATTTAAGGAAAGATACTATTTAAAAACACATACTATTTAAGTAGTTGATAATATCTTGAAGGAATTTTTATACATATTGCATTTTATATACCTTTATCACACAATGTATGTTAATCTTAATTTCATAAAACTGTGTTCTATATTAATTCAATTTTTTATAGCATAAACAAAGGGGAAATGCTACTTGTGGCAGGAAAAATAAAAAATAAGAAATTAAATCTTTTCCATTTCAAATCAAATAAATTTCAATATTATTATAGCCTGCGTCTATGTGTCTATACAAAAGCTAAACGTAAGTAATCTTCTTAAACGAAGCAATTAAATGTCTATCTTGGAAATTCAAAAATAAAATATATGCAGAACATAAATTAGAGATGTGTTACTTATATTATATTCAAGTGGTCAGTTATAGTTCCAGCATTTAAGCTAAATCGTGTATACTTTTGTGTCCTCAAATTGAAGTATCAAAACAATTTTTTTTGACAAGCTTATTTCTCAAAATTATCAATATTATGGATGTTTCTTCTTCTTATATTCTATTAATTACAGTTATATATTTCTGTATCGTGTATATTATAATATCATATAAAACAAGTTCGATTGAGAGATACAGCATGAAGCTTCTTTCAAACATCTTAAATTCCAAAATATATGATATAGAGATTTAAGTAAAAAAATATAAAATAATTCCTTCTAATAACTGGGCTTTATCCGTGTAGATTGACGTATATTTACCAATATATGTTATTATTATCAGGTTTATATGTCACTTGTAAGTCATGTATCACGGTCGTATATACGACCGTGTCATGTATACTCTGAAGAAACGGATAACAAAGAAGCAATCGTTGCGAAATTAAACTTATTTCAAATTTTGTCGAAATATGTTTCATGAGCAAATCAAACTGAACGTGAATAAATAACACAAAGTAACTTTCCATTAGCATTTATATTTTATATACATTTTTCTAAGAACAAAAATTAAGATCCATTCTGTCTGTTCTTTTTTATTTATTACATATTTAATTAAACATAACGTTAGAGAAGACATTGACTCTAGATATCCATTAAGGAAAAAAAGTATCAAACAAAGCATACACACTTTGTTTTTAATTTTTAATTTGTTACATGTTAAAATGATTAAAAAAAGCTGTTATAATTTACGCCTGAATATTTTCATATTTACTTTAGTATGCAAAGAATAAAAATAGTAATTGAAGTAAAAAGAAGCGTCTTTTTTAATATTTTCTTGAAAATGGAACAAACTATGTTTTAGAAAATAAGAATGCTGTAATCTCGTGTTCTTTACATATTTTTATATGCATATATTTAAAAAGAAATATCTAATGTCCTGTATTTGACTTACCTTATTTGTAGAATTTGTTACGTGCCGTTACTTTAGCCAAAAGTGTATCGCTGAATTGTGATCTTAACGCTTCGAAGGACCATCAAGAACTGAGGACGTTTTCGATATGATAATACAATATATGGAGTACTACGTATGTCATATAAACATGTTCTTAAGGTTATACGATAACAAGCGTCTTATTCGATCTTACTAGTTCGATAGAAATCAATACATAGTTAAATAATTCTCGAGAGATATTTTGGATTTTATATTTAAAATGACTTTTCTTGAAAAGCATTCAAGAAATCCAATCAGGAAATTGAATGTTCTATGCAAGAGGAAATATATTCTTTATTCCTCTCTAATTTTTATAAAGAACTATTTTTTTTTCTTACCACAAATTTACTAAACTAGAACAACACAAATTCGCGATAATAATTTAATTCATAATTTCAATGCAACAGAATTAAAATTATGCAAGGCTATTATATCTACTTCGAAGAGAAAGATTATGCCATGGAAACTTAATTTTAATGCAATAGAATTAATTTTCATGCAATAGAATTAAAATTATGTAACGCTATTCTATCTAACTCATCTTTTTTTAGTAAATTAATTAATAATGTAAGTATAGTGTGTGTGTCTCTTGATTTTTTCTTTTTTTTTTTAATTCTACGCCATCTCTGCAAATGCATTTGATTTTTATTGTATTATTTTTTTTGAATATTATTGGCCAAGGTCTGTTAAATAACGTATTTTTTTATTTTTAATCTCATTCCTATATATTTTTCTGACTTTGATTGTTAAAAACAACGTTATTAGATAAAATATAAAAGCAATAGAAATAAAAAGAATCATTATAAAATTACAAATAATTTATTTATTATTTATTAATAAATTTATTTATTAATAAATTTATTTATTTATTATTTATTAATATTTATTATTTATTTATTTTATCTATTTATAATATTTATTACAATAATATTAATTAATAATATTTATTACATGTAAAACTGAGTTGAATTACCGCCGAAGAATGGAGGAATAAAAGGCCAAGCTCTGATTGGCTGTAGAGCACACCATCATGTCTACTTGCATCATGGGTTGCGGTTTATTCGGGGCAGTACGCACATTTATCTGTTTACATACATACATTCAGCAAATAGAGATACATATAGGTTATGTACGCGTGTGAGAATTTACGTAGTTCCATATTTTAAATCTTACGTGTTCATTAATGTGCGCATAAACGGCATAAATAATGGAAGTAACTTGCTTGAGTAAGTACGCGCAACAATACTGATAAACTCTATTATCTCTTCGCGCATGAATGAAAATTTGTGAAATTATTTTCTCGCCCTCTCTTTCCTCAATTCAATTCGCAATCTCCGATTAGACTTTCAGGACGTGCTATCCGAATTAGATAGCATCATAGAGAATGCTACTTTTCTCAGTATCGATGGTGAATTCACCGGCCTTAATTCAGGTCCAGATGCTGGTCCCTTCGACACACCAGCTCAGTATTACGCCAAGCTACGAGCAGGATCGATGGATTTCCTGCTTGTACAGTTTGGTTTGTCCGTCTTCACATACGATTCGCAAACTGACAAGTAGGGTATTATTTATTAATGTGTTTTGAATATTACTAATTTAATTAAACTGCTAATAATTAAAGGAACATATATTATAGTATAAAAAAAAAATTATGTATAGGAATGAATTAAATCAATGAAGAAACATCTTTCTTCTTTCAGATATTCTCAGCGTTCTTATAATTTTTACGTGTTTCCCAAACCGGTAAATCGTCAAGCAGATTGCAGGTTTATGTGTCAGGCATCCTCGATAGCCTTTCTGGCAAATCAAGATTTTGATTTCAACAAACTTTTCAATTATGGGATACCGTATCTCAGCGCGAATGAAGAAGAGAAACTTGCCAAACGCCTGGAAGAGAAACAAAAAATCAAAGAAGAGAACAATCAAGACTTGATTCCGATATCGGACACTGACAAACCTCAAATAGAGGAAATATGGTAATTATCTTTTTCAATATAAGTTAAGGAATATATGATGTTAAAATTACGAACGTAACAGTAAGTAACTTAACATTGTAAATTTTAGTTCTAGAATAGAGGATTTTCTTGCTTCGGATGCAGAAGAAATAACGATAGACAAATGTAATGCTTTTATGAGAAGACTGGTATACCAGGAGGCCAAAATTAGGTGGCCCAACAAAGTAAGAGTTGAAAGTAAAGTTGAAAATACTTGGCAATGTCTTTCAATACAAAAAATAGGTACTAAAGAGGAAGAGGAAGAAAAAGAGAATCAAAAACGCGAGAAGGAGAAATTGGAAATAAAACAGGCTGTAGGACTCAGCAATCTTTTGAAGAAGATTGTAGAATCTGTAAGTACATATACATACACAGTATGTCTGATTTAAATGGATATGCAGAATTATTTTGTAAATAATTAATGAAAAAATTGTTTATACAAAACTTGTTTCATTTGGAAAGTGATGTTATATAACTAATATGATTAGTTTTATACAAAACAACTTTTGTACAATTTTTTCGTATCTTTAATTGCTTATAAAATAATTCTACATTCACTTAAATTAGACATATATCCATTCACAAAAAAAAATTATTAGTGTTGCATCTAGTTTTTTTTTAAATTACAATTTTTTATATACGCAACATTTTTTCACATTTCTTAAAAAAGTAAAGATGCTTCAAAGAAATACAAACCATATATAATTTTTCCTTGTTATTGTAATTTTGTTTAAACATATTTCAATTTCTTTATTTCAGGGAAAGATAATAGTTGGCCACAACATGTTACTAGATCTGTGTCATATTGTACATCAATTTTTTACACATTTGCCAAATGATTATCTGGAATTCAAGACTTTGATTCATGGTTTATTTCCTAGGTAAGATGCAAGTATTTATATTCCTATTGTTATTATATCAGGAAGAGATGTTTTAACTCTTAAAATATTATTTGCTATTTTGTAATATTTAGAGATATTTATGTATGTGTGTGAAATTTGTCACAAGAACTTATCTTTTCTTCTTCTTTAAGTTTATTGGATACAAAAGTCATCTGCCAATCACAGCAATTTAAAGAGCACGTAACATCGTCGAATTTGAACGTATTATTAGACATTGTGAGCAAATCTCCGTTCTCTATTCCTGATGTAGAACCTGTGGAAGGACGTAGTTATTCGGTATCAACGGAAAAATCACATGAAGCAGGATACGATGCATACATTACTGGATTATGCTTCATTGCATTATCCAATTATCTTGGTCAGTAACTACATCAGGTACAAATATCACAATTATGATGAGTAATATTTTCTTTGTCGATATTATTGCTCATTTGGGGAAATAATCGATTGTATCAAGTAGAAGGAATATATATTTTATAGAGCAGAAAATATATGTTTCTTATATCGCAATCAACTGCACACATGAGTGGATAAATGTATTATGAATAATGTTTATGAATAATTGTGCTTTATGTGTGTTTCTTGACTTTTGTCAATAAATATATATTAAGCTATTGTTTTTTTTTTTTTAAGGCACATTGCAAAAATCTGAAAATGCCACGGTACTAGCAAACTCTCCTTTGCTTAATCCTTTTCTCAATAAGTGAGTATTACATATATCAGAAGCTCTGAGTAAAATGTTTCATATTTTTATTCTTAAAAATCTTATTAATTGCTTTTAATGATTAGATACTTATTTACTTATAATTTAATTATTTTCTTTGTTTCTTCTTTTTGCAGACTTCCAATTGCAAGATTGAAAGACTTTCCATATGTGAATTTAGTAGGAAAAGATCGTAAGTATATATATCTCATTAAAGAAAATTATATTAGAATATTATTATGTGTATGTGTATGCTCTCATTATTATTCAAATTAGAAGTATTATTTAAATCAATAAAATCAAGGAAAGAGGAGGGGATATTATCTTTATTCTATCGGATTGAATAATGAAAAATCGCTTATTGATAAGTAACATTTTTTCTTCTTTTCCTAGCAAATCCTAGCAGAGATCACGTGTTTCACATAACGTTTCCTAAGGAATGGAAACACACGGATATAAGTCAACTTTTCAGTCCATTTGGTGAGTATTGCATCGATACAAGTAAAATCGGAATTGACGCAAAGTATATGCGTCACAAACTTCTAGTGCTATATGTATAACGACTTTTGTTTACAGGCGGTGGTTATATTTCATGGTTATCGGATACGTCCGCATACATAGGTTTATATCGTCGCGATCAGGCCAGCGCCGTGATGCAGAGTTTAGCCAAGGAGACTGTCTGTAAAGTACAAAAATATTCGAATCATCAAGCTTCCTTGCAGACTGACGTTTCTCTCGACGACCGTAAACGGAAATTGTCATCGCCTGAGTGAGTTATAATGTATACATATATGTTTTTCAATTGCTTCCTGAATATATCTCGGGGCAGTTTTATTGAACAAAATTAACATATTTTTAAATGTGACTTTTTTCTGCTTCTAAATTTTATCTATTACTCGGTCACAAATCGCAATTAACACTTTTGTTTAGAAATGCCGATTTATGCGCGTGAATCGCATAAAATCTCTGCGGTAAATAAATGTGTACATTTACGAAATGTTGCAGCCTCAAAAATCGTACGCGTCGGAACAAAAATGGATGATAGTCTCCGTCGTAATTTATTTTCTGCCGCGAGCTATCACGCTCGGTGCGAGATATATTAAACGCACGGATGAATAATGCGTTATATAGCTCCGGTATGATCTTCTCAAGAGACGAAAGAGAGAGAGAGAGAGAGAGAGAGAGAGAGAGAGAGAGAGAGAGAGAGAGAGAGAGAGAGAGAAGAGAGAGAGAGAGAGAGAAAGGGATAAGACCCTAGGCGGCCGCCTCTCCTAGGATTTCCTGTACACGAGAAATTTGCATAGGGCTGTAGACCTTGTTCTGAATTAATGCACGCGACGCTCGCTACAGGCCTATCTCGCCTCTTCTTGCTCTCCTCCTCTTCCCTTCGCCTCTTCCTCCTCTTTCTCTCTGGTCCGGTTTCTACCACCGTCCTGCGAGTAACTGATATCTTTTATGGAAATTGCATTAAACGATGCACTTTTTCAAAACTTTTTTTTATTTACACTTTTTCTGTTTCGTTTAATTTATTCATTCAAATTCATTGATTAAGGGATAAACATACATAATTAGTACTAATATAATATATATAATTAATTAATATAATTTAATTAATATTATTAATATAAACATACATATAATTATTATTAATGTAAAGAACTTTAGTTGAGAATCGCGGTTATTTTTATTCTTTCTAAATTTTCTGATTAGTACGAAAATCATCAAACAATGTTTAATATTTGGAAATTAATGAAAAAAGTTTGAAAGGATATTTATCAGTTACTAAAATCGTATTCGTAGGGTTTTTTGAAAAAAGAAAAATCTACTCTTGATAACGCTAAGCGTACGTAGCTGTATAGCTGTCAAACAGCAGTAAGCAGCTAATCGTGTGTTTAAAGCGGCGTTTTATGAGAGAAAATCTTTAACGAGTGCAACTGTCGCTGCAGTGATCAATATACCCAGGCACATGTTCCAATCAATTGTCGTTAGCCGCGGTCTTCGTCTACTTCTCGTCTGAACACGGCGTGTATATTTTTTGTAAACGACTACAATCTTCGCATTGTAGTTACAGCGTGTTGCTCTGTCTCGCCGGATAACACGATATTAATGAATCACCCGTGTGTGCTCGTAATTACCGCGCTCGTAAATTCTCCCTGTCCTATGTCGCATGCGTTTTCATGTCGGATGATAAGAAGTTGTGTGTGATCACTTAAGCCAAATGATATTTCTAGGAATAACGGGAATAGTCATTTTAAGGATACAAAATTTTTGTATTACACTGACTTAAATCGACATGTAAATTCGCCGATATAAACCTAAAATTTTTAATCTTAATGAAACTAAATAACAATAAAATTACAAAAAAAAAAAAAAAAAAAAAAAAACGAAAAAAATTTATATTAATTCATAAATTATCTTATATGTATGTGTGTATAAAAATCTTATTAAATAACATAAATTATAATAAATTATATCAACAAATTTTTATCATTTTGTAGGAGCACGGCTGTGAAAGATAATGGAAAATCAACTACTAACGGAGCAAATACACTCGAAGACGGATGGAAAGTTGCCACTGGTAAGTGTTACACATTCTTTATTTTTTATCTTTACATTAATTAATACTCCGATTCGTTTTATGTAAAAAAAAGGTAAAAGGCGCAAGAAACGCAAGGATCAAGCGGTGACAGGTGGTGCAACCGACAAAAAGGCTTTCGCGGAGGATAATTCTTGGAATTAGCTGCAGGAGCATTTCGATTATACGATTAAGAGGAAATTATATACATTCAAAAAAAATGCCGAGATGTGCTGAATATCAAAACATTTCGATTTTTTTTATCGAAAGATCTTCGTGTTGACTATTAGACGAACGTCAACCATGTGTATACCATTATCGAAATATTTATAAATGAAAGATTAATAAATCATTTATTTCTCTGATAACGCGTCGAGCACATGTGCACCTTTTATCTATATTAGTATATACTACATATCATATATTTGTTTTATATTCATATTAATTGAGAGAGAAAATTGATTTGTTCTATATAGTTAACGATTTTTTTAATGGATTCTGCTAAACTGCTTTCCATCTTTCATCTCATTTCATCCTTTATTTCACGATTTTTCCCTTTACAAAGCTTAACAATTACAAAAACCGTTACGCTTGTGGTATAAATTTTCAGATATATGTACATTGATTATTCCTTGAGTTTGTATTTTTCTTGAGTTTACAAAACGATCTTATTGGTTCTGTAGATCAACCTTATAATATTATACTGATACGCTGTAACGGCTGGTACATTTTAACCGGTGTGATTCTAAATAATGTATTGACAGTTTTTCAACTAGCGTTTGGCCCAGTTGGCGTTCAAACAATACATAAGTTTTTGCTAAGACACTTCAGTAGATAAACGGAATCAATGTGGTGTGCGTCGTTCGGTCAAAGTCATAAGGTATGTAATATCTTAGCAAAACAAATAAGACAACGTGACACATAAAATATTGTAAAGCGAGTTGTTTTAGAATTTTAATCGTTTAGAACTTTATCCCCTCGCGCGCAAGAGAGAAATTAAATCTGTTCGTTAAATGCAAAAAATATCTATTATTTCTTAAAAACCTGAGCTCTTCAATTATAATCAAAAAATGTCTGAAAAATTAACAGTTTTTTTAGAGATATAATTTTTTAAGAATTTATAAATTAATAGTTTTGTGTGTGCGAATTGTATTAAACGTATCATAAATAATTCATATTCATATCAACGGATAATAGATGACTTGTGTAATATAAATGAGTGTGTTGTTATGGATTTAAGTTTACATCTTCAAATCTAATACGAATTGTGTCAATATAAATTAATATATCTCTCCGGGAGTTCAGTATCTATTTTACTACAACACGCAATATTTTTTGATATTTTTCTCTGGTTCCTTAACTAACTAGAAATTAAATAATGCAGTTACGACGACATTAGTAACATAGGTTGGTTTTACATTTTGTAGAAAGATGAATAGATTGCTGGATTTAGAAGAGCAGAATCATGACGCACCCAATGATACTCCTTTGCGCGGATATCATCCGAGATTTCGCAGAAGCGAGTTGCTGAACGTTACAAAACCGGTGAGTCCGATAATACCATCTTCCTTCCGCAAATCCTTCCTCCAGACCGATGCGATGCGTTGGACTCCTTTGGGATTTCCAAGGGCATTGCTTTCATTGAGTATCGAGGCACATGCCGCATAGAAACCCCAAAGCTGCCTCAACAAATTAGTCTTCATTTCATATATTTCGCTATCAATTTTTACATCGGTATTAAATTTTTATATCGATATATTCCGAACGTACTTAATTCTCCCCAGTAGATTTTATATACGCATTATGACGTAAAGTAACAAAGTTGCGATGTATCTTACAATTAACAGTAAAATGGGAAAATTGAAGCCATAAAATTGTAAGTTATTTTAATATTTAAAAAGCGAACGTACAATCTTAATTATCGGTGTTCCCTGATTGGAATAGCGATAAATAATAATTAGGTACTAAAAGCGTATAATCGCGATTTAACCAATTTTAATAATCCATCTTTGTTAATAAATTCACGATCTGTACGATTGTTAATTCGAATTGATTTAAACCCGATCTTTGCGCATTTTTGTTTCGAAAAAAAATTCGATTTTATTTCGGAGGAATCGCAAAAAAACCCGAGCAGGACGATTAGGAAACGCGGGGATTGACGGTTAATAATTGCTGCGTGAATTATTAATTATGATCAAATTTATTGTATAGGTCAGTATTTTACCTTTGATCGTCTGCAATCGCTGTAAGTGATCGATTATATATTATGTTATATACATATGCATGACTAAACGTACATACTAAGGGATGATGATTGAATCCAGCCATCGAGCGAGAGATGAGAGATTAATTTTTAATATTATTTAAGAATCATAAAATTAATATCATATATATATAACTCTTCTCTTATATATTTACGAATACTTCATATTATAATCATATATTATAAAATTTTCAAAAAGAAATGAAAAAATATTCAGAAGAGCCTTCATATATGTATTATAAAATTTTATATTCTATATTTCGTTACAATTCATCGTATGAGTTTTGTAAATTAATGTTGTCTAAATGAAGACAGATATAGAGCGCGGCACTCTTCAAAGACAAATAATCATTCGTATATGATTGTAAAAATTCAAAATGGATATACCTTTCTCGGTTATGACACTCTCATTCCCAAGATGCGACACGTGACACGGGAGAGCGACTTTAATGGCCTATAGAGGTATGAACGTATATTCATTGCGTGATTAAAAGGCTTATAAGTTACCGTTGTTCATCCCGGAGAGATGCATGTCTCGCTCCAAGTGTAAATCGAATATTCCGTCGACGTGTTTCCTCTCGATCGGCGGGAGAGAGATGCATCATCCCGCTTACGCCGGGAATAACTTGGGACTTAGCAGGCCAGTAGGATTCAAACGCAGCCACCACAGGACCACTAAGGCCCAAATCATCCCCAACATCCCCAAATCATCCCCTCGTTCTTACGTCTTCCGCGCGAGACGTGGCGTCTGAAAAATATTTCAAAAGCAGTTATTAACTCATTTTTGCTATTCGCAAAAATTTTTAAGGATTTTCTTACGCGCACCATTTTTTCATACAGTTTTATAATTAATGGAAATTATTATATATATATATATATATATATATATATATATATATATACACATAGGATGAAATATATACAAAAATAAATATATACAGAAACGGTTTATAAACAATCTATTAATTTTATTAGCATATACACACAGTACAAAAATTATATAAAGCAATTTGATAATGAAATTTTTCTCTACGTTTTTTACACTTTTTTTTAAATATAAAATTTAATTATATCATCGTTTCTTTCAAAACCATTTAGTTTTTTTCAATTCCGTTCATTTATTTTCAAATAATAGCCGAATAATTTCAACAACTTTCTAATTAACACCTATTATTTTACACACACACAGGGTGTCCGGTAATAATTGTCGTATTCCAAAATCACCGGATGTCTTTTTTTAATAACAGATTCTTTGAGATGATTTTTCGTCAACGAAAATGTCGAGCGTCATTTTTTGCAAGTTTCCCTTTTTTGCTATCATATATCTTTGTAAGTAACAATAAGGCTTAAATTAAAATTCTATCAAATTAAACTTTACTCGAAAAATTAACTGAAGAATGTAGTTTTATTAATCTTTTAAGTCCACAAAGTTTGATTTGCGCGAGAGAAAAGCTCTCTTTGTCAATTATTTATAACTCGGAAATTATTGATGCCTCGATATTTTCGCTGAGAAAAAATCATCTCGAAATTGGCCAGAGAATCTGTCATTAAAAGAACATTCGGTAGTTTTGGAACACTCTGTATATAAATACATAATATATTATATAATTATAAAATTATTACTCCAAATTTTATAAATACTTGTAAAATTTTGATACCATTTATATTATATATTATTAATTTTTTTATAGAAAATATATATCTAATTATATTTACATATATAGTATTGAATATAAAGTCATATAACTTTACAAGCGTCTATAAAATCTAGAGTATATTAGGCAAATAAATTTTGAGAAATCTTCAGAGTGAAAAATCGAGCCGTTCTTTTCTTTTAACGCGATCTTTATTTTCACTTCCACGAAGCGGGACGTTTTTGCTATGTATTCAAATTTGTCTATGTATTTGTCTGTGATTTACTATGTATTCAAATATGTCGGAAGCGTTTAATAACCGTCTGTCGGATCCGAGATTCTGTGTTCGCCTCACTCATTACGTTAAGTACCAGAAGTGCATCTAGTCATCCTCAGTGATTTTATGCATGCCACGAAATAACGGGTGTGCCGGAAGTGTTGTCGAGAAAACGAGATAAATACCAACTGTGTGTGAAGATGCACACGAGATATTCGCGATCGTTGTTTGTGTAATAAACGAAACAAAGTATCCAATTCTAAGTTTTCACGTCATTTTATTATCATATTCGCGAACAATACGTAGAAGATTGAATGGAAAAGAATATCCGGCTACCTTATGCGTTGTGTATCTTCTGGATACAATTAAAAAAAAAAAATAATAATTCACATTTTCTCAAAACTTTTTTTCTACTTATCCATGTAATTTTACTAAATATTTTAATTATATATTTATTTTTTAAAATCTATGGTTCATTATTTATATTATAAATTTGTTTAGTATGATATGCCAAGCAATTGTCATCTATTCAGCTCAGTGTATTTTTCATTCGAATTATCTTCATATAATTATCTTCCTAAATTTGTGGCACAACTTATTCTTAAGTCAAATAAATTTCTTCGAAAATATATTCGAGATATACTCTATAGTTAAGCGGATGCGCGGCTGAGAGCATCAAGCGGATGATTGTCAAGCGATTAATTTCTGAGATCACTTATCCCGCGTATCCTACGATCGAATTCTGAAATTAGTGTGTAAATGGGACGAGCAAATCGATGCCGTGTCGGATATATAATGCTCGGCGCAGTGATTCTCGCGTGGGAGTCTCGTGCATCGGAAAAGGGTCGCGCGCGCATAATGTGCAGGCTACTCCGTGTGACACACACTCTCTCTCTCTCTCTCTCTCTCTCTCTCTCTCTCTCTCTCTCTCTCTCTCTCTCTCTCTCTCTCTCTCTCTCTCTCTCTCTCTCTCTCTCTCTCTCTCTGTCTGTCTGTCTCTCTCGCACGCATTTACAATTCAATTTACACGACACGCGCGGGACGAGTACTTTGGAAAACCGGAATTAGTCCGGCGGAATCGTTCTCGAGGGAATACAGCTGGCGTTACACAATTGGCTGTCAACGGTACGATAATACGTTTCGATCAAATAAGCGACAATAATCCTGCGTATAAAGTGTAAGTGTAAGTAAAGCGGGCAAGTTAATCTTCATCCAACGATCTCGCGCGGTCTTCGACGTTTGAGCGAGCAAAAAAAAAAATTGTGCGTGGATTTGGCGTCGGGCGTAAAAGTGAGCGGATCAATGTTCGCGCGTTAAAAGCTTAGGGCCGGTGATTTCGATATTCGAACTTCGAAGCTTCGACATTAAAATCTTCGAACCTTCGAAGACACCTTAAACTTCGAAAGTTCGAAGTTTAATCTTCGAAGCTGGTAATTTGCTTCGAGGGCTTCGATATTAAAATCTTCGAAGCTAGGGCTGATGACTTGCCTCGAAGGCTTCGACATTAAAATCTTCGAAGCATCGAAGAAGACACCTTGAACTTCGAAGGTTTGAAGGCTTAACTCGAAAGAGAATCCGAAAAGCTTCGAATCTTCGAAGGCGTCCAAAGTGACAGCCCTAATCAAAAGCAAGACCTTCTCGGACCCGTTCGATGCGTTCGTCGCCTCTCTATACTCACTTCGCTCTCCTCTCCTCTCCTCTCCTCTCCTCTCCTCTTCTGGCTGCGCCGCGGCGCGTGCACGTGCGATGCATCGACGTGTGCTCCTGCGTCTTGTACGCAGGTGCGAGGCGCGCATCGCCGAGCTCTCATTTCGTCCTCGTGCTCGACGCTCGATGCTCGACGTTCCCGCGAGATGAAGGAAACCGGAAGTAAGGGGGAGGGGGGAGGGGGGAAGAAGAAACTCGCAATATATACTATATATATATATATATATATATATATATATATAAAAAGCTGGACGCGAGAGACGACGACGACACGGTTTCTTCGCGCGGAGAGACACGCACACCACTGGATGGTCTCCGAGGCCGGAACTTTTTCGACGCCGCGTCGACGCCACGCACGCAATATATTTTTGCGTACGTACGTACGTACATGCGTGCGTGCGTGCGTGCGTGCATGCGTGCCGTACGTACTGTCTCCGTCTCTTTTTTTCGACCCTCACCCGATGATGGAGGGAGAGAGCGGAAAATCGATCGAGCTACACACGCGACCCTTCTTCTTTTACCGAGCCTCGATAGCAGAAAAGCCGGCGGGACCACACCCTACGACCTATCGTGGACGCTTTGCCGATCGACCGACCAGTCAGCTTCGTCTTCTCCGGACCTAAGGGTGGACCCTTCGCCCTTTTGTGAATCCGCACGCCGCACGCCGGGTCTAACAGGGGGTTGAGAACCGGAGGAGGCGATGGTTGCGTGGCGCGCGAAAGGGAAGAAAGACGAGGGCCGGAGATTAACCCCCTTTTTTTTCTCCCCGCATAATCTTCCACTCTGATCGAGAGTATCGTTGTTTGCCGAAAAAGGAGGGATATTTCGAAAGAAAGGAGTTTTTTTTATCTCGTACAGGACGCGACTGAGTGGAAAAACACTGGCCCGGGGATCGAATTCTAAAAGAGGCCTCTGATAAACGTGTGTTCGGCGATGCTGGTTTTTTTTTTTTTTTTTTTTTTTTTTTTTTTTTTTTTTTTTTTTTTTTTTTTTTAGAATTATTGTGTTAAAAAAAGCGTACTTCTCTCGAGTGTCGTGTCACTTCTCGTCACAACGCGATCGAATTTGTTATCTTTTGTGCACGCAATTCAGCTGCATATTGATCGATGCTTTTTGCTGAGTAAGCTCTTTCTGAATTTTAATTATGGTTCGAATAAAATTAACTTTTTTGGCAACTTTGATCATGATTTTAATAGTTTACGATTTAAATTATAATTTACGATTTTTTTTAAATCGAACGATTAAATTAGTTTCTTAATTTTCGAATAGAATTTAAAAGAATCAATCGGATTAATAAAATAGTTTTCAGGAAAAATACATAAAGATCGAAAAATTTACACGAGAGTTTTTCAAAGATTTTGACGCCATTCTTATGTGTTCAAAATTTTTCTTTAGGCACTTAGGAGATCTTCCTAAATATATCCAAAAATAATTTTATATAGCTCAACATTATCTACTTCTTTTTAAATAAGAGTTTTTATATATATTTTCAAGTGTATCCACTCTTATAAAATTATATACATATATTACATATAATTATAAATATAAAATTACAAAATTATAAATGTAAATATAAAATATTAAATTATATATAAGTCGAAATTTGTCACGAATTATGTAAATATAAAATTATACAAATAGAAATTTGTCACGAAATTATAGATCAATAAAGGACTTTCATATAAAGCACATACTTTCAAAAAACACAAACATGCGAATGTAATGAAGCCGTACGATATAATATAACCGGGAGGTATAAAGACTTCGCGATATTCGACCTACCTGAGGCACACAGTACGATTACACAAATTGCGATTTGCAAGTCTACATTCTGGAACTAGTTCATCGTACTGACGAACGGGGGAGAGAGGGGAGGGGGAGGGGGTTAAACCGTCAGGATCGCGTGCAAAAACGTTTGGACAGATTCCATTCCCAGATTTGCCCCGTTCGTTTTTTTTTTTTTTTTTTTTTCGCTCGTTCTCGCGGTGATTTGTTTCGCGATGCCGCGAGATCGCCGGTGGTTTAGAAACAATAGTACGCTTATACGCGGTTGTGCGATCATCGTCGAGCGTCAAGCCAGCACCGTGTATCGCGTATTATCTCTCTGGCGTGCCAGAGGGGCAAAAGAGCGAGTCGGACGAATTATCATGGTAATCACAGAACGGTAGCCGCCAGTTACCGAGAGGTCAGACCGATGCCACGAGATTGCGGCGCGAGCGAAGAAAAGGTACCTCGAAGGTATCTCCAAGTGGACACTATTCAGCGCCGCGCGATATCTCGCCTTGGTCCTCCGTTTCGAGCTATAGAAATTCGAAGAAAGCGCTAGAAATTATAATGATAATTCGAAGAAAGTGAGCTGGAAATTATCTCTCACGCGCATGTGCTTCTCGCTCCGCGATACGCGAGGATTCTGTAATAAAGATCGCGAAATTCGATCGGCGAAAAAAATTCCGGCGAGACAAGCGTCGATAATAATCCGTCATCTGTTAGATCTTTTCTTTTGAAGTTGTATTTCTTAATCCGAAGATGATACTTGAAGAATGTTTTCGAAATTTGTCTCATTTTCGATCTCATCTTTCAATCTAACATCTACCTTGATACTTTAAATCAGATTGTTATGTTTTGAAACTATTTAATTTTTAGTTTTTTGCCCGAAAGCTCTTCTCTTAAGCCTCTAAGTAGGAAACTGCATTGTGAGAAAGTTGAGATTGAAAATGGGCCAAAATTTCGATTCGGGCTGGTAAAATTTATATTCAACGAGACGTTATCACTTTAAATTTTAAGTGTTGCATTTTTCGTATACATTTTTCGTATACATTCGCGAAACTCTACCCCTGACTTACATCTTGATTAAAATTAATTTCTAAACTCCGGACTTGCTTTTCCAAAAAATCGCAACCTAAGTCCACTTTAGACGGTCTATATAATTCGCAACACAGAATTATATTTATAATTTTATGTACCGCATATTCTCACGTGTATATGTATATTTTACTTCAAGTGTTTCCTGTATTGCAACACACATGAAATTTTAAATAGAAAAATAATATTAAATAGAAATTTTAAATTCTAGAATTTCGTCACGAATTATAGATCATCTAAAGGGTGGATTTCTCAGGCGCCTCATCGTCCAATATTTCATTGCGCGAGGAAAGTAAGATCGAGCGAATCGAGAACCACTGCGCGCCTCTCGAGATAAGAGAGTCGTGATCCCGAGAGTAGCGCGGAGTACGAGAGAGAGATACGCATCTAGTATGCTCTGAATTAATAAATAATAATGCAATATTTTGCTGCGCTTGTGCACGAACAGGTTCGACCTACCGGTCAACTGCTTACCGGATCGGTCGCGCTTAGACGATATACGTGCCTCTTATATGATCCCGTGTAAGATCATATCGGCTGAATATCAACACGAGAAAAATCATTATGCAAAGCCTTATATCAATTCGGCGTTATAAAACTTTTTGATTTTTAATTTTTCTTTCCGCCTGAAAAAAAAATCTCCGGCGTTTAATCGAACAAAATTTACGAAAATAGCATTTTTTTTCTCCGAGTCGAAATTTTTCTCCTACTTTTGATCTCGCAATTTTTTTATTCTAACATCTTTTAAACATCTTCTAGCTTGATCACTATTTTTTGAAACTCGGAAGCTCCTTTTTTAAACCTCCAAGGAAAATTGTTCGTTTGAACTGCCTATTTGAGGAAAACAGAAAATAGACACTCAATTCCTATATAAATTAATACCCTCTATCAAAGATTCTTTAGAATCCATAAAAGTGAACAAAAATTTAGATTGAAAATAGATGCAGATTTATGATTCGGATAGTGCGTTTCCTCTTTTGAAAAGCACGAAAAATATAACTGTAGATTCGTGCAAAATTATTTCATACATTGCGCTTTTTCGGAAATCAGTTAAAGATCGTTGATATAAAATTGCACGACGATCTAATATTTTCACTTATTTATTTATTTCTTAATCCATGCCTTGCGACTTTAGATGGCTTCCAGTTTATACATTTGTAATTTCTGTGTACAAGTATTATTAAATGTTAAGTGTGTAAGGCTTTACACGTTTAAGTTGAAAGTTACAAATTAAAAGTTAGAGTTACAAATCAAATCATATAAATTTTGAAGCTTTTATCATTAAAAAATTAAAATTAAAAATTAAAATTAAAAATGAACATGAATGAATGAAAATAAAATAAAATGAAGCTAAGTGACGTTGCAGTTGAAATTGAAATTGAAAATTGAAAACTGAAATTAAAATTAGACTAAACCGAATTTAATTTAACTTAATTTGAATTTAAACTAAACTAACTAAACGAAACGGAACTAAACTAAACTTCCAAAAAAATAGCAATCCAAAATAAATAGAAAAAGCTTTAAAAACTACTAATCTTACAAATATGTGCTATTATTATTGACTTTTTAGTGAAATCTTGCTGCCATAATCAGCGGAACATAAAACGGAGCAGTAATTGTATTTTCACTGAAGATCAGTGAAATACTTACTGATCTTCGATGAAATCTTATGTCACTGTTTTAGTCAGTGAAATTTTCACTAGTCCAATTTAAGAGAGTATTGTTTATAGTTACGAGAGTTATCCGATAGCGGGATCCTTCGCGCTCTTTATATTCTGTTGTAACTTCGGAGGAAGTAGTTCTGTTGTAACTCCGACCGGTTTCTCTCTTTACTCTCGCGGTATTATCGATCTTTTTATAAATATTGGATCGATCGAATCAATGTGCTAGTCGAGAGAGAGAGAGAGAGAGAGAGAGAGAGAGAGAGAGAGAGAGAGAGAGAGAGAGAGAGACTGATAAAATTAATTCGCTGCTTTACGACATCCGCTCTTCTCTATCTCATTCTTCTCCTTCAAATCAGCTGTTTCTCTCTACATTGTTTCTCACTTCAATTGCGGATCTCATGTGCAATCTGTTTTATATTTATGTTATCTTTATTTTGTATATTTATTACTAAAGTTATCTCACTATCCTTTTTTTTTGTATTATTTTCAAATGCACTCATACATTTATATGTTGAATATTTAATATATTTACACTATTATCTAGAGTACTCAATCTTTATAGTTCTTTTTTTTTACAAATTCATATTTAATTATATTTAACAAATTAACAAATTAATTTACTATATTTAACAAATATCTGCTATATTTAAGTATAAAAACAGTACTATTGCTGACATCTCGCGCTTATTGATGTGCAGCCTTCTTTTTGTCTGCTATGCTTTTCATACGTTCAATAAAGTTATTATTATTATAATGTAAAGGCAACCACACGTGTGTAAGGAATATCGAAGCTCTCTCTAATGGATCTTAAACCTAACAACGACGACACGCCGCTTCTGGATGCGTTACAAGCGCAGGAGAGCGCTACATAAGTGTACATAAACATTCGCGACTGACTACCTTACTAGAGAAGAAAAACGCGCTCTTCTCGTCTCTTTCTCTCTCTCGGACAAACCGCGAGGATATCGTATTGGTTATCTCAGCTACTATCTCCTATCGTCTTATCTTAACTACCCATCATAAATATATTTGTGCGTTTTCTTTCTCTTGCGCGATACATTTCTAAGGGTAATACTTAAATCAGCACGAACTTGTTGTTCCTGAAACGTCCTTTTCAGTATTCTTCCATCCAATAGAGCAAAAACGAGGATGCGCAAACGATAATTAAGTTACAGGAAAACGCGTAGCTTTAATTGCGAATATTCGTCGGTTCAGGTGCATCGCACGTATCGAGGGTTTGCGATAAATGGCGAGAGGGCTCCGCCCTCTGCTTAACTGCATCTACTGTGTAGAAGCCGCGTCGTAAATTATGACTGCTCCAGGTGAATTATAACGCGTATATAAGCGCATACCAGAAACCACACGTGCACCATTAAGGCGCGCTCGCGGCTCTTAAGTGACACAGCGTATACTTCCTCTCCTAGAGGATCCTTTCAATTTAACACACTCGAGCATCTTATCGCGATTTAATCTCTCGGAGTGCGAAATGTCGCGTTGAATCGCGTTCCTGACGATCTCCTTTCCGAGTCGAAATTTTTCTCCTATCTTCGATCGCAATTTTCAACCTAACTCTTCTCTACTTTGATAATTAAAGGTGTCAGCTCACTCTCCTTTGAAACTATTTAATCAATAGTTTTGCCACAAACTTCCAAGTATTATCTCGAAATCTATCTAGAATCCTCTAAGAATCCTCTAAGATTCTCTAGAATCCACAAATGTGGGAAAATTGAGGCTGAAAGTAGGAGCAAAATTTTGACTCTGCCGTCTTCGATGCAAGATACACATTTATTTAGAAAAAAAAAAAAAAAAAGAGATTAAAATATTGCGAAATTTTCGCGAGTCTCTCTTTAGCGAATCTTGGTTGCAAATTTCAGATATTCTGGTAGGAGGTGATTAACTTGAGGAGAGGCTGTAGGATGTGTATTAAACATAACGTATACACGGCAGCCGTATATCAAAATCAGCGACACGACGCAATGCAGCATGTGTGTTGGACCGGAGAGGTCACGAGTCAGCCAGGCGAGTCGTCTTGGCGTAGCTCTTTAATCCGGTTAACCGTGGAGGACCTATATACGGGCTTGTGACAGACAAGCGGGACGGAGTTTGTCATAATTATATTGACCGCGGTCCTTCCTCAGCGAGCGTATTGGCGGCGTATTAGCGTGCCGTGTTGTATAAATAAAATTGTGTCGACAACACACGTTCTTTTATAGCAATTTAAAAAAAAAAAAAAGACAACGTAAAACAAAGAGAAACGCGCCTATTCTTCGTTTACAAATAATCCTCTATTTTAATCATCTCTACCCGAGGGAAAATTTCTCTCCCATTTTTTCAACTTGAATTTTCTCACGTTTATGAATTCTAGAGGACAGGTTTTACTTGTATAGGAAAAAAGTTAAATACAGTTTCCAATAGTTTCCAATTTTTTTCGAGGCTTGAAAAAAAAAGGAGCTCTCGACAAAAATACCTACAGCTTAAATAGTTTCGGAAGAGAGTTGATCTGACTGTTTGAAGTATCATATAAGTAGGTGTTAAATTGAGAATTGAGATCGGAAGTAGGAGAATACGAAGTAGGAGAAAAATGGATGGAGATCGAGAAGAGACGGAATAATCTCGCAGCCGTGAAACGCTCGTTGCCCTATGACACTCGGATGGCGGTGCTATCGCATAATCAGAGAGAATAGTTACAGGATCGGAGGATGATTGTGGGGCAGCCCTAGGGTGCCTTTCGCGCAGGCACGCCTGACAAGATGGGGTTCGTTGTTCAACAACTTGCCCCTTTCCCGAAGGAGAGACGCGAGACGTATAATCTGGCGAAATCACGTTAGATTGATTCCTGACATTGACCGTTCCGTCGATTCAACCTCTCGCGAGTCTTCTTCTTCCCCCGCTTAATAGAAAGAACCCGCTGGAAGGAGTTTGACGTAGATAATCGAACCGTTCAATGGCATCGATCGGATGAAAGACGAACGGGATTTGACGTAAATGTTTTTTTTTTCTCTCTCTCTCTCTCTCTCTTACTTTAACACGTATAATGCTCTCTCCGTTCTCTTCGCCACCGCGGAAAGAACTCTATTTGAGGTAGTTTAAAAAAAAAAATTCATTCTTTAAGAATATTGCAAAGGAAATTATATCTCGTCGAAACGTCTAAATGAAAAATGCGTTTGTAATAATTATCATAAGATACCGAAATGTGCGTCGCGCGCGATAACATTCCATTAAGGGTCGCTCTTCGAGCTCTTTTACGTCGATGCTGGAAATCGAGACTCGACGCGATACTCGATACACTATGTAAACGAATATCACAGCCAAGTACCGGCGTCGTTAATTATGCAATTAATTACCACCTAATTACCAGTGTCTCCTCTGCGTGGCCTGTGTGTTTCGTACCTGTCTGGTTATACTGTTACAAAGCGCCTCCCTGCCAGAGAATAAACGGCTCTGTGTCAAAAGCGCCATTTTATATAAAGTGTATAGACCAGATCAATTTTGTCAAAAAATAAGCATTTTTTTCCTTTAGCAAAATTTTCGAAAATGCATTGTTTTCCAAATATCTCATTTTTCAATCATATCATCTCCTTGTTGCAAAGATTTTTAATCGTCAAGCTATCGAAATATTCTTCGCATGAGAAGAAATAAAAAATTATATAAATAACATTTATTTCAGAGCTTTGTTTATATCAGAGCCGGAAAACAAACTTCGCTGCCATAAGGAAATTAGTTTACGTCAATTCAAATAAAATTTCTTCAAGTGTTTTATTAAAAAAAAATGTAAATTAGACTTGATTATAAATTTCGAAATTATTTCAAAATTTTTATACGAGGAAAATCAGCAAGTGTACTGATGTATTGATAAAGTGAAAAAATGAGATATCTCGAAAGCGATGCATTTCCAAAAATTTTCCAAAGGAAAAAGATGTTTTATTTTTAACAAGGAATACCCTTTCTATATAGGACACTCTTTTGGGGAAATTCTTTTTTTATTCGGTCTTCGAAAAAGTTTGCTCTCTATCGATCAGCCTATCTCTCCGATACAGAGATTTAATCGCGATAAACGGTCTAGAAGCATTTCTCGATAGCGTGTCAAGATTTCGAGTTTCAAACTCGTTGCAATTTCATGCTACAAAGCGTTACATCCTCTCGCGAATAATGTTAGCGCGACTTGGAAACTTATCTGGCCATCATCCGATATAAAGTGCCGCGTTGGCGCGAGTAATGCGAACCTATTTACTCGTCATGCAGATGACCGGTAGCCGCCTCATCTTTCTTTCCTTTTTCCAGACCGAGTTTCATTACGGCGATAAATTACGGGGAGACGAGAGAAGCGAAGAATTCTTTCGAATGCGGGAGACGAAGCAAGTCGTTGTCTGTTACGTATGTCAGGTTATTAAGATTATAAAGTTAGGTATTAGTGTACAAGCGTATTAAAATCACGGTCTTCTCAATTTTTAGCCGTTCGACGGTTGTCGCGCAAAAAAAAAAAAAATCTATCCTATAAAGATACAAAAACGTGCAACACTCTTCAACACTCTTGAATGCGCGCGAATGTGAGAAATTGCAGCGTCGTATAAAGTAAAATTGATCATTACGCAATAAAACGATTGCTTTTAGCACGATGTTGTTTTCAATGTGTACTTTCGGAAAGAGATAAAGAGTGCCAAAAAAATACACAAGTATACATTTACTTGAAGCGTTTGAGGCCGGAAAACGGTATCGCGTTCCTTAGATCTCTCTCGTCATTCGAGCGGAACGAAAGCGCGTGTGTATTCGGGTGCGAGAGCAATTAGCAATTAAGAATCGCGGTGACACGATCGTAAGTCCATTCGTTACAGCGAACACTTAATGAGTGCAACGGTCGTTATCGCAAACGATTAACTGTGCATTCAATCAAACTTCTTGCGCGGAATATTGATAGATCTCGTTTCCCTCCTTCATTAAACAATTCTCTCAAAGAGAAAGATTGCGTGTAATGATATACAAGATTTCCAAGATTTTACATCGTAAATCGTTAAAATAAAAATCCGAAAAGCAGAAGAGATTAGTAAAAAAATTACCGATTTTGCCAGATTGCCATAAATAGAAAAATGGTATCGTTAGGTTTATATATGTGTGTGTGTGTTGAAAAAGATCCGAAACAGCTGACGACTGTCATTGTGAGCGATTGTCGTAATAATTTAAGCGCTCCGTCTCTAATTGGCCCTTCTCTCGACCCTTGCTGATCTTATATCGATAGAATCTTTCTCGTTTTCCGTATCGCATGATGATGAAAATCGCTGAAGCAAAGCGGTTCGAGATTAATTTAATGATGCCGGCTATCAGACGAGGTTGGATACATTTGGTGCGCATACGCTCGTTGTAAATCGCGCGTAAAATGTCACATATCGCGCATAAATACATCGTCATTTACATTTACGCGAAAAAGCTATAAGAAAATATGTAAAATTATTTATATGAACACTAGACGAAAATATGTAAAATTATTTACATTGAATTTATATCACGCTATTACACTTATAAGTGTAAAATAGCGATATTATACTTATTGTTCACGTAATTCTGTAATATTTTTTTTTTTTTTTACAATATATATATATAACCGGAGATAGCCGGAGCGACTCAACTTATGGCTGCGCGCTTCGCCGCGCACAGAGTTCCTTCGCGATTAACCTCGGCTTTTAACCGAGACTCGGCTACGCCTGGCAACTTCCTACACATCGCAGATTCTGAATCTCCGTGACGCGGCACGACGGATATTTTCTTTAACCGTCGACGATATTAAATCGGATGAAATTAAATTTCATACTCATAGGAGATTTTCGCAGCGCGAATTAAATATCATGTAGATGAGCTTGCGAGCATTTTTGCCTATTCTTCTCCGAGATGTGTGACGAGGGCGGGGAAAAGAATCGCGAAACCCGCTCGTAGTATTGATCCGAAATACGTAGTATACGCTCTCTGAATCTTTCATGGCGTTTGCCACGTGTATATCGAGGATTTCGAAATTGAATTCCATGGACAAATATGATAACGAATCGAAATAAAATCTCGGGAACAGTTTTTCGGGAGAGTGAGAGTGAGAGTGAGTGAGTGAGTGAGTGAGTGAGTGAGTGAGTGAGTGAGTGAGTGAGTGAGAGAGAGAGAGAGAGAGAGAGAGAGAGAGAGAGAGAGAGAGAGAGAGAGAGAGAGAGAGAGAGAGAGAGAGAGAGAGAGAGAATATCTCGTCGGTCCCGCTTCGTCGGAAGCTTCCGCCCTTGATGACATCAATGTTACGGTTATTAATCAAGGCAATTAGCAGTACAGCTAAATGTCAAAATGTCGGTGCTCCGCTCGTCGTCATATTGCGGAATGCGAATGGCCTTAGCATTAGCCTCACCGACGTCATTCTGATTGTTCAGAGCCGGAAACACGTTGCTTCCATCGCGAGTTAAAACAGGCTCGATAAAACTTTATTTAAAAAAAAAAAAGATCTATTGTATATATTTTTGAACTAATTGAAATTTGCGAGACAAGTCGTTTGTTAATTCGCGTTACTTACAACTCAAGGGAAAACTCTCCTCTTTCCGAAGAACAATTTTCTTCAAAGATTATATCTACGATTTTTATAATATTTGCGTATTATCGGCTATGTCATCTGATACACAAAAATTTTTTACTGCTATTTTAAATATTAAAAATGAAAATTGATTAATTATTCTTGCTGTGATATTTCTTAGAATCATTTTAAGAAATTATCAAATATAAAAAAAATATCACCATTTTGTGAAATGATGAAAGAGAAAGGATCTTTCATCCGAAGCAATTTCAAAAGTGGAGACTTATTTTATAAAACTTCAACATTTAATAAATATAAACAAGAAAAATCATTTGTGCTGATATTACTAAGGTGGCCATAGTAAATTGACGAGAAACTGCAGTTTAAAAACGATTCGTGTACGCGCGTTTGAAGTACATTACTGATGTAAAGGAAGAAGTACTACGCATATACGACACTCGCGACGCTCTTCGTCGAACCTCTGATGAAGCCGTAACGCATAAAACGAGAGACCGTTCAGACTTTTACGAGTGCCTCGTTGTTTGCCTGAGAAATTATCAGGCAAATGATCAGGCCTTTGATCGCTTATCCTGTACGATCGTCTCGATAATTCAATTACGACCGCTCATCAGAGAGGAACGTCAATTAACTGTTGGACGTACGCTAGATTAAAGCGAGTCAAAGCGGTCAGGAAAAATTCGAGAAAAAAAATAGCTTTATTTAAAATTTGAAAATTCTGATTAAGACGTATCAAATGAGTACAGGTCAAGTTGTTGATTGATTTGTTTGATACGAGAGAAATGAATGTGAATTATTACATTTCTTATTAAATTTTTAATTATTAATTTTTTCAAAATTAATTATATTATTATTTATATAATATTATAATATTTATATATAATATAATATAATTTTTTTAAAATTTATATCTAATCAAATACACATTTTCTAAATTATTAATAATTTTTATTAATCTTTTTTTAATTTTAAAATTTAACATAAATAGTAAAAATATAAAATATCATAATAAGAAAGAATAAATAATTATAATATAAAGCATTTAATAACTAAATATTACTTGGAGTTTCTCATTGCATTATGAATTGTTCGGCCCAAAAGTCAGACATTGCTTCGCTCGCGATCGCTGTTTAATATAATAACGCAAACGTTTGGAGGGACGGAAGATATCGCGTGACTGCCGGAGAGAGAGTCGGTTGCATCGCTTGCATTTTTATCAGTCGCGCTACCGCAACTAACTTTGAGCGAGTAACTTGCCGGCCGTAATTCTGCGTGTTGTCGGGCCTGCGTTATTAGCGTCCATCGACTGGTTTTCTTCGTAGTCGACGCGCGGACCGGTTCGTTATTTAAAAAAGCGGATAACTCGTTATCAGTCGAGAGAGTTTCGTGATCGGCGCGCGACTTTTTCAACGCGGCATCTCTTGTACATTGTACATAACGCAGCTTCCCGGCGATATCGGACAGAAAGGTCCGAAGCAGAAAACATCCGCGAATGCATTGATTCTGCTCGTGCACGAGTGTAACTTCAACGTATCAAGGAAAATTGATCACGTGCTGTTGTTTCAGCACACATAAGTGATTTTTATGCTAATCAATTCGAACTCGTTATGCATCTATTGTTTTAGGAAAGGCGAGATACGCCTAGATCTGTATAGATGAAAATGCTTCCAGATATAGATCTTCATCAAATATAATAAAATCATTATTAAATTATATTTATATTATTAAATTAAATATAATTATTAATTAAATTTAATAATATAAATAAATTATATTTAATATATTAAATGAACTATATATATTAAATAATAATTGAGGAAAATCCGTCTTTGCAACTCAATCTTCCCGTAATGTGACGTATAGACTCGCGATAACGATGCGCGACCCAATCGATATTAGATAACCCCTTTCGATCTTCCGCGAACCCGTGACGTCACTCACATCTCGCGGATCCATTTTTATAACGGATTCGACCCAGGCCAGTCGGTATTCGGCCAAGGCTGGTCCGAATCCTGGGTCCGGTGCTCAGCTGTTCGCGTTGCGTTTGCGCCTGTAGGGCAAACACGAAACCGGTGGATGCGGAAAAAAAGGCGTAAGAGAGAAAAAGAGATCGAGCTTGCACCTGTCGTGACGTGGTTCGTACAAGGCCGATCCACCGAAGAAATACGAGGCGAGGAGCGATAAACAGGATTCGAGTCTCGCTTTAAGCTGCGTCGAAATCGCGACCCCCATCGATCCCTTCGATCGTGATTACGACTTTCCTTGTCATATCGTTAATTAACGTAGGTAAGGACGCGATCGTGGAAAATCTCTTCCGTTTTTCCTGTCTCGCGAGATGACGTTCTATCAACGTCAGTTAACGATCGTACAACAAAAATTGTCGCTATCAGAGTGAAACATATGTAAAAGGATATATTGATTTCATATTAATTCCTCTTTTAATATATTAGATACATTGAGAAAAAAAAATGCTTCGGTGAAATTTCACTGATTTGTATTGCTATACTTATAACCACCAGTGATTATTCACTGTTTGTCAGTGATAAAATACACTGATTCTATTTAAAAGAATTATTATTTCGGACATCTCTTTCTCCGAATAATCGCGCGATCTCTTCTCCATCCCGTAGACAGACTCTGCAAAAGTATCGTCACGAGTAGAGTACGAGATACGCAAAATACAAGTAAATAGCCAGTATGGCGAGCGAGTACTCCGCAGTTTATTAGCAACCGGTATTCGCGCGCGATAAAAGCGTAATCGCTGTAATTTATATTAGCAGCAGTAAAACACGAGCTGCGAGAGTGAAGTGAAAATTAAAATATATCGCCGTGTTTTTTCGTCGATCGGCCGGTTTTCTGCAAAATTTATTCAACTTTTTGCATTAGCACCGAGACCAGTATTCCGCGGCGGACCGGTCCAATAATAATATTAACGTCCGGAGATCTTACGGAACACTCGGTGTTAATGTCACACGCCCAGGGCGGTCCTGGAATGCGCGTAACACCGCGTAAAATTCGTCTGGATGCACTTCCGTGCAGTATCCGAAAAAACGCACGATTCGTCCGACAAGAGTTTCGGGAAAAAAAAAATCTGCGTTTTATCGAAAGAGTGACAATGTGCATTGTTTAACGTACGTCGGATCGATCTGCAACCGAAATTGCAACCAAGAAAAAAGTGGTTATTACATATTACGCGCATAGATATGTATATGAGCTGTCTATTTTGAAAGTGGCGTAAGTCAATTTTCGAGAAAATCGATAATATTGAAGATAAATAAATTTAATCTCAATTTGTAATCATAGCAACAATATTATCGATTTTTTCGAAAATGCGCTTACAAAATAAACGGCTCATATATAGGGCGAGATATTCTCCGATAATTATCCTGTGTTTACAGGGGGAGGAGGGTGTCCATATAAGTAGGATAGATAGGATAAAGACGAATGCTCTACCGTATTTCTTGTCAAAATATAAGTATCTTTTTCCTTTGACAAAATTTCCGGAAATACATTATTTTCGAGATATCTCATTTTTTAATATGCTAATACAATGCATTTCCTGTTTACTCGTATAAATGATTCTTCGGGTAAACATTTTGATAATTCTAATATAATTAAGTCTAGTATCTATATTTTTATAACGGAACACTTGAAGAAATTTTATTTTAATTGATATAAAATAAGTTCCTTTATGGAAGTGTGCTTTCCGATTTAAGTATAAACAAAGTAGATGTTATTTATTTAGTTTTTTGTTGTCTCTCATTATTTTGTGTTTAATCACCTTCATTTAAATAGAATCACGCAATGACTATTCACAGTTTTTCAGTAATAAAATCAATTTTATTACTAAAAAGCAATGAATAGTCATTGATAGTCTCAGTTATAAGTACAGCACTAGTTAAGACGCATAAGTTAAATCTTATTGAAAGAATTAGTTAGTGATAGTGACTGTTTCACAATCAGAGTAATATTTTATAAATATTTTAATATTTATATATGAGATAGTCTTATAATATTATATTATAAAATAACTTTATTTACAGAGAGCAATATATTTTATTAAAAAAAATATCTGTTTTTTTTACCAAGAGTCTTGTTAATTTTTGATGAGTTTATCACATTTTAAGAGTAAAAAAAATAATATGTATACATAATTCTGAATAGTTTGAATTTGAATAATTATACGTATTATAGTTATTTTAGATATGTGTACATATGTGAGGATTCTTTTTGCAAAATTAGCAATTCAAAATAAATTAAAGACAAAGTTTTAAAAGCTACATTTTGCAAATATGTGCGATTGTTATTGATTTTTCAGTGAACAATTTTACTATAATATATAAAATCAATAAGACGCAAGAGCAAGTATACAAATGTTTTCACTGAAATCAATGAAATAGTCACTGATCTTCGACGAGATCTCGTATTATTATTTTAATCAGCGACGTATTCACTAATTCAGATTAAGAGAGCACGGAATACTTCAACATGTGCTCATAGCTTTAGGGAAATATCGTAGTGAAAAAAAATATCGACGTACTGCGCAGAAATAAGATGATATTTGGAAAACGATGCACATTTCCGGAAACTTTGCCAATGGAAAAAAAAAAAAAAAAAATGTTCATCTGCTTAACAAGGAATACAGTAGTACCGATCTGTGCCCTACCTATATGGGACACCCTGTATATACGGGAGGGGGGGGGGGCAAGGGGGAGGGGCGATATATTCTCTGAGAATCATCTTGTATATACCGCGACACGGTATTTGCAGCTATGTCCTACGCCAACTATCGCGAAGCCCGCTTCTTGGGTGGCTGCTCGGGCTCCCCAGGGGGTGCCCCCTTTCCCTTATCCCTCCCCCCGCTTCCCCCCGCCCCTCACTCTCTCTCTGTCTGTCTCGAGAAAACACTGCGACATGACGTATTCTAATGATAGTACCATGCCATGGACGTGTTCCTCATCCTTCGCGGCCGCGCCGCCGAGATTCAGGCCGCTCGATCGAGGAACGAAATTATTTTTAGATCCGCGATGAAACGCCTTTTGTGCCCCGCGACGTGTTGCGTTCAAACCGCCGGCGTCATCGCGCAGTACGGGCTAAGAAGCCCGTATGTAATTAACTTTCCTCTCTCGATTACGTCGCAGATTACAGGGAACCGTTTTATTTCACTAATCCTCGCCGCACATCATATTCCAGGCCTCGGAGAGGGCATTCGATTTAATCTATCGACGTTGGGAAAAAAGGAAGAAAAAAAGAAAACTCTGATAAATCCAATCAGATCGGCTGTCGACGTGCGCGCGGGGGGCTTTTTTCCCCGCGCGTCTTCCAGTTCCAGTCTCGGTGTAAACTAGTTTTGTGAGACGGGTAAAGAGAGGAGGAGTGTGCATCCTCCAGTGATCACATAATCGTACGTTCACCTCCCGAGGGCCTTCCACCTTCTCCTTTACCGCTTCCTCCTCTCCGCGCTTCTTCTTCTTCTTCTTCTTCTTCTTCTTCTTCTCCTTCTTCTCCTCCTCTCAAGCTTCTTCTTCTTCTTCTTCTCTTTAGTCTTCCCCGTCTTCTTCCTCCTTTTCCATTTTCTCTCCCTTTTCTTCGACCTTCGTCGAGTTTCTATCTCACCATGCCAATCTACTATCGAGCATTCTTCTAAGGTCGATCGAATCGTCTCTCTCGCGCTTCGATGCGGCTACCTTACACGATATATGCTGTCTCGTTCAGAGCGACTCGCGTTCGCACAATGTTGCGGTCGTCGGATTATCTGGATATAGCGTACAGGCATATATGTATATAGCCATCTCTCTATACATATATCTGCTTATCTATCTCCGCGTACAAAGAGAGTGTATTACGTCCCGAGAGAATGAATTTTTTTTTTTTATAATTCCTATGGCGAGAGAGAGACTCGAATTTTATCTGGAATAATTGTATCTTATCGCTTTATTCGGGGGAAGGGGGGAAGGGGGGCGTGCCGGACACGTCCGCACCTAAACCGTGTTATAACGGATCGTAAATTGCATAAGGCAGTTTAATCGATGGAATTTCGAGAAACGGTCACGATCCTTCTCACCGCTTAACGAACGATGTCGACATGTTCGAATTGGCAACGGATACAGGCTAGAAAAGAGCGCGATCGCGCTAATATCGCGATTCGAGGGGGGGGGGGATTGAGGGGGGAATGCGGTCGGATGCGAGCCATTCTCTTCCTGGTAGATTTCAAACGGCAAAATCTTTCTCTCATTCGCCTGATTGTACGCTTCGACGTGTGTCGTCATATGTCATGTCATATGTCATGTCATGACACATGCGATTCGAAAACGTGTTCAGATTATTAGACTCTCAAACACATTTTTATGAAATTGAAATTACTTGACAGTTATTATATTAAAATATAATTTTGAGTATCCCGATGTATGTTACGATTAAGGCTACTTCCTCAAATAAATGATTGAAAACAGTAAAAATGTTGCTTGAGTCTAATAATATCTTTATACGTCTGTATTCCGCGATCGGTTCCGTGAATGGAGGCGCAACATGCGCTGGTGTATCACGTTCACGTGAGAGGGGGTCCGACAGGTGCCCCTTATTGATGGAGATAGAGGCGTTCGGTTTACCGCGAACGGCGCGGTTGCTTCATATCGCGTCGCGCGATGAACGATCCGCGATTGAGCAAGAGCAATTATCGATGGTTGTCGCTTAATGCGATTAATCGAATTGATTTGGGGGGAGGAGGGGGGCAATCGTGACGACGCGGCAGCTGCCGCGAGATGGTATTTCGCTGATCTCGGCGCGGAACCCGACACGTTTTCCACTCCTCAGCCTCGCGGATTCTTCCTTTTCCAATCCGCGATGTAATTATTAACATAAATGCCTCTACACGCCCTTTTACTTGGAAACGGAATACGAGATCGCGCTCTTATAATTCGATGTCTTGAGGGGGGGGGGGGAAGTAATATTGTGAGTTTTATTTTGCACGATAGCGGGACAAATAGCGAAAGCCTCGAACGAATGGAACCGTAATAAAGCTTACCCGATCGCGTGCATATCGAGCCACTGGAATGCACGGCGCGTACCTGCGCCTTAATGCACGATTTCACGCGTAATGGCGCAATGAACTTGTATCAAATCCGCTCACGCGAGATCGACGCGAGTCTTTTGCCATTATTTCAGGACGACAGGCGCAGAAGTGACGTGATCCGCGACAGAATAATATCCTTCCGGCATGATAAAAATCTTAGCAAGAATGTATAATACTATTATTGGATATATATACAAAAAACAATCCATCTTTCTTTCGAGGGGGATGATATTTAAACACATTGTAAAAAAAAATCGTAAATGTTAAACAGAGAAGTTGTCAAATTTTTTACGAGACTTCGCGAATCGATAAATTCATTTCAATCAAGTGGCTATCAGAAAAATATATGTTAATAAAATAAATAAAATTAATAATAATGAATGATTATGTTAATAAACAAAATTGAATTAATTAATAATTTAAATTAAATATGTGACATTTTATTTCGGAAAATGAAAGGATGCATGAGGAATTACATGAGCGAAGGTTGCGCAATATAAAACGGCAGATTACGACGAGAGAAAGAGAGAGAGATAATATAACCCTTTGACAAAGACACGAGAGGAACGTTATCGTCGCATAACTGTGCAACTCTTGGTGCAACAGATCGATCATCGTGACAGGCTCGCGTTCATGAGCCATCGGGGAATTTTCGGGGGACCTCCTACGACGACGAAATGCATCTCATCGATGACGTATCGCGCGGCGTGAAATTTTTCAAGAGAATATCAATCTCGAACCCGCTCTAGACACACACGATTCATAATTCGTGACAAAATTCGGGACGAGATATCACATGTTTGGCACATAAAATAATATGTAATTTTATCTATATAAAAATTCGGGCAATTTCCTTGATTCGCGCGACCCGATATCGAGTCGGACCGTTAAACTGGGTTAACGCTCTCGGAAAGCGGAATACAAGATAGCGACGCGGGGATACGTTATCAGCGCGTATAGAAAGCGCGCAAAATTACTGCGCAGTTAAACGGTTAAAGCTATGCTCTAAATCGTGGTATTTGTGACTAGTTTTGTGACCCATCGAAGCGGCTCGACAGACCCCTGGCTCGGCGTCCCCCCGCGTCGCAGGGGAAAAAGAGGGGGGGGGGCAGAGGGGGCAAAGGGACCCGCGGGGCCCTTCGCGCCGAGCTACTCCAATCGAGACGAGCCCGCTACAATCGGCGAGAAGAAGGAGCGCAAGTAGGTGTAGAAAGAGTGTTGTGAAATCGAGCGTAGACCTCGCGTAGGTTGTTGCCTGCGACGACGACTCGTTAGGTCGTCGGCAGAGAGAAGCGACGAAGTCGCCTCGAAAGTTATTGCCGCAGTTAACTCCATAACTGAGCGAGTTTGGCGTTGCCGTGTCATGTTATAACCGCGATAACGAGCTCGCGCGAGTCGGCGAGAAAATTCCTCGCGAGGGAATTCGCGATGTATTCCGGATTCATCTAAAATTCGAAGTATAATGCAGAATCTATTCTTCAGGAGACAATATTTTACCTTTTTTTATATTATATGTATATATAATTATTTATTATCCAATTTTATTAGATTATTATTATTATATTATTATTAATTTATAATTATATAATTTTATAATATTTTAATTTATAATTTTTTCGTGTAATATAGAGAGAGGAAGAGAGGAAGAGAGAGAGAGAGAGAGAGAGAGAGAGAGAGAGAGAGAGACCAGCGAAATATACGTATTAATGTATATAAAATATACATATATCAAGATATACGATACACATATCGTCACACGCGGTGCATAAAATTACAAATAGAATTTTGTTTTGAATCTTGTCGCGAATTAAAAATAAAATTTAAAACCTTTTAAGTTAATTCGATGATTGTCATCTCTGCAGAATTAAGAACGCGTTCATCGAGAGATTCGTATATTCTAGAAGAGGGTCAAAACTCTTATAAACGCTCTCGTAATGACTGTATATTGCATCTCATGGGAGAAGATGTTTAAAATCTGTGCTATGTATATGTATTGAATCAGAATGTTTCGCTAGAGAAAAATTATCGAGCCCCTAAATTTGTCAAGCAATTTAAATTCTGTATTTTGGTCGTCCTTGTTCTTTTTCTTCGTATTTATTTTCAATTTCTCATTTTGTACTTTTTTAATGTAATCAATATTTATCGAGTATATCAAACTGTTGTAAATAGACATTACAAAAATTTTGTTTTCGTAAATTATACAGCCATACGACGAGAAAAATGTCTCTATTCTTTCCATTATTGTAGGAAAATTAATAACGTAATAATGATAATAATTTAATAACGTACTAATAACGTAATAATGATAATTAACGAGTTTTTGTCAGAAAGTAATAAGATAAAATCATGTTGACAATCCGCTGTCGCGGTTGATTAGAAACAATAGTTTGAAAATCTCTTCCTATCTGGAAATTATCCAGAGATGACTTTAAGAGAAAAAAAGGGACGGAAAATTATTACATCGCACTGAATCGATCCTTAAATAGAAACGTCGAAAACGCATTTGATTAAAAAAGTTTTTAAAAGATCTCTCTATTTTAATGTCTATCATTATCTTTACGACTTATACGAGAAAAATTCATATTATACATATATTTACAGACGTGTTCAGATTATTAGATTCAAACACAGTTTTATATTGAAATTACTTTACAGTTATGCTTTTTGCGTTTTTTAATTGTCACATTTACTTAAGTTTTATTTTTTTACGAGCCTCAAGATTTCTTTATAATTTTTTTATCTGGAGATTATTATTCGCAAACACCTTTTTAATGGTGAAAACTCATATTGCATCAGCAAGTGCTATCCATGATGTTTATATCATATTATCGTTGATACTGATTGGTTTTATTTTTGTACAAAAATATTTTTGAACAATTGTGTGTGCACTATGGACAATAATTTATCTTATTTTAATTGAATTACAATTGTCTCTCGACAACACACAGTGTTTTTGGACAAACAGTCAAAATTTTGAGTTTATGGGGAAGAGAAGTGATTTGTTTACTAAATATTAAAATATAATTTTAAATATTCTGCATGTTATAATTAAGGTTACTTCCTCAAATAAATGATTAAAACAGTAAAAATGTTATTCGAGTCTAATAATCCGAATACGTCTGTACGTACGAAAAATCGTTTTCGTTAATTGTTTTCGATAATTGTGATCTGATGATTTCTCGAGAACTGATCGAGAGACGAAAAACCTAAAACCCCTTTTGGTGCAAATCGCGATGCATTGACTCACCATGCGATGTTCCTGTGCACGCGTCGAAGTCTCTAGAGAGGGTTTCCTTCTCCTCGGCGAAGGCGTTCGCGCGTGCTTCCGGAGGAACGCGACGTCGTATACTTTATTATTCTTTCACTTGCGCCGCTCGTAAGTCGGGGCTCCCTGCGGCTCGCAGCATCCCGCGAGATTTTCATCTGAATCTCCATCGCTCCTGAATTCTCTCCGCGAACAGGCTCTTTAAATCCCCTCCGATAACGTCCGCGTTGAATTTATGTGAAACTATTCCCGGGACGAGATGATTCTTCCGCTTGATTGAGTGGATGATGGATCGGACCCTTTCGGTGTCCTTTTTTTTGGGATCGTACGAGATGAACGTGAAACTTGGACCATCCAAAATTCGATGTGACACGATCTTATGCTCACTCGCAGTCGAGGAAAGATCTTATCGATCGAAACTCGCAGGAAGTTAGCAGATCCTTTTTTTTATCAGCCTCTCGTCTTCTCTCTTCTATGGATGATATATAGAAAGACAGAGAGAGAAGGAGAAAGAAAGAGAGAGAAGGAGAGAGAGAGAGAGAGAGAGAGAGAGAGAGAGAGAGAGAGAGAGAGAGAGAGGGAGAGAGAGAGAGAGAGCGATGGCAAATGTTAAAAGACCTAACTGTATCTCCCGCAAGAATTCGAAAAATCATTGCACGGAGAGATCATTGATCCTTGATCCTTATAACGACGCCGAGAGAGGCCTCCGGGAGATCCTCGTTTGCCGGAATGATTTTTTTGCCTTTCCGCTCGATCGATTCCGACCGGCGCGCGGCGATCACAGCCGACTCTCCCACTTCCTCGATCACTTCTCGTAGAGTAAAACCCCCGCGGCGTACAAATCCAACAACTCTCGGCACGCACTCGTCGGAATCCGAACGCACTATGTATGTACGCGGTGGATCGGAAAAACCGCGATCGCGAGGCGGCGGGCGATGACGATCCACCGGATGTCAAAATCCGCGCGATATTCGACGGATCCATAACGATCGCGAATATATATATATATATATATATATATATATATACAATATATATATATTTTTTTTTTTTATATAGTATTTTTTTCACCGAGAGCGTACGTCTCATATCGATTTTCAACATATTATTCGAGATATATATATTTGCGTTCTCTCTTTTCTTTTGTTTTTTTTTTAAATTCGCACCTCTGTTTTTTACACGCATGAGTGAGATATTCTTTCGACGTAAAGCGTATTCCCTTTTTTGCGACGAACACGATTGGCTAACTTCTCTCTTCATCCCTTATTTATCGAATCGTCGTCTTCAACGTCGATAACTTGATTATCTCAAGGATGACATAGTAATGATAAAAATTAAGTTCCACTGCTTAATCGACACTGCTTTCGACGACGAACATCGACGTACGAGATTGTCAATATTACAATATTAGATTAGATCGTCAGTTGATTATACAAAATGGGCTGAATGATCGTTAATCAAGGATCGCAAGAATCAGGATTCGAAGGTGCAAGGATCGAGTAGCGATTATCGAATTATCACATCGATCCTGCTGTCTCACGATCCGTAAGTGCGGAGAGAGGAGACTCATCTCAGACCTTTTCGACCACTATATACGAGTGGCAGTTCGAGTATCCTCGACGATTATATTCACGCTGATCATCCTCGACAACTATAATATATGTCATACTCGATTCGCGAACGCGTATGTATTGTCCCCCTCTCTCTCGAAAAACAAAAACGAAAAAAAAAAAAGAAAAAAAAAACGAAAAGCGACGAGGCGCGGAATCGCGGCTCGGACCCTGTCCTAGGACAACTCTCGACACTCCTACTCGTCCAAGCATCAGCGAGCGACTGAGGGCTGCAGACAGCGGGCCCAGAAACGGGGCCCGCCACGCCACGGCCCCGAGGGCCCTCTCGAGCCCCCCGCGCCGTGTTTCAGGACCAGTTCGGTCGCTTCGCTGCCGTCGCCGCCGCCGCTGCTGCTGCTGCGAGAAGGAAGGATACGCTGCGCTCTTCGCGAGGATTTCTTCCCCTTCCTCCTGCAGCGATCTATGTCCTACGTCGCGCATTCCGCGTCCTGCGCCCCGAGAGACGGTCCTCTCCACCTGATCTCGCGCCCTCAAGATCAACACGTCCCGGAAAATTGCTCGCATCTTCCGGCGCGTGACGTATGCATAGCGCGAGAGATGTCAATTTGTAAAAAAAAAAAAAAAAATAGTGTTTTATATCCGCGATTGTTTTTACATATCCCTTCTTTTCCTGTTTTAAGATTATTTCGCTCGAGTACAGATTAGAAAGAGATTGGACTCTCTCGAAGGATTTCTAGAAAATATATTTACATTAAAAAAAAATCTTGAGAATAATATGTAAAAGTGAGCTGTCTTTTATAATATAAAGAAGTGTAATATATTTAGTGTTATAAATTTAAAATGGCTTCAATTAGGATCCTTCGTAAGTTGTATTAATTTATTTATTTTTTTAAATAGAATTTAAAATTAATCTCGAATCTCAATATGTATTGGGCTGATCTCGTATGGTTAATATCATACTATGTGTAAAATAAATTTAAGTGCGGAATAGTTAAACAAGAGATTTCCTCTTTTTTTCATGTAATTAGTAAAATAATTAAATAAATAAAGTTGATGCGCGTGTAGAAAATCCTAGATCTAGTAAATCTCGCCTTCCACTGATGGATTCATGAATTAATTTGGAGTGGATTTTTCGTTAGCGATTCTGACAAAAGTATGAACACAGTTTTTTCTTCTCCTCGACAAAAATCTTAGCTTGATATTTTAACCGATTGAATGACCACGATGTCGTAATACCCTCATTAATATACACTGTAAAAAAAATTGTGTAAAAATTACAATTATTATAGTGGGAAATTTTGAGACCCACTATAATAGTTGTAATTTTGCACAATTTCTTACAGCGTAGAAAAAGACGAAAAAGTATGTTTTTTATTAGAAATATAAATTGTGTAAAATTACAACTATTATAGTGGGTCTCTAAATTTCCACTATAATAGTTGTAATTTTTATAGTGGGTCTCAGAATTACCCATTATAATAGTTGCAATTTTACACAACTTTTTTACAGTATATTTACCTCGTAAATCCGATCGATGAGTGTTAATTAATCAATTAACAGTTTTCCCGCGAATGAAACGGGTTTGTAAATAAGGGAACCGATGAATAGGCGTAATAATTCGTTTATAGTGAAGCTGTGGATTCGCTAACTCGTTTGTCCCCTTCTTTCGCGGCTATTCCTGCTGCCAATCGCATCATGTACCCCCTGATGGTCCACCTGGCCCAACCTCTTCGTGTCCGACGGGAGCCAATCGCGTGTCTAACATACGATCTAATACCTTCGCTCGTAACGGGTGTCGAAAGTGGAAGGGAGATCGTCGCGCATTTACGAGTTGCTTGGGTCCGAGAGCGATTTAGATTGTTGTCGCGTCGCATCTCGCGCGCTTGCTCTCAATATCACACTGTAAAAAATTTGTGTAAAATTACAACTATTATAGTGGGTAATTTTGAGACCCACTATAATAGTTGCAATTTTACACAATTTTTTACAGCGTAGAAAAAAACGAAAAAGTATATTTTTTCTTAGAAATATAAATTGTGTAAAATTACAACTATTATTATAGTGGGTCTCAAAATTACCCATTATAATAGTTGTAATTTTACACAATTTTTTTTACAGCGCAATATCAAATCACAAATCGGATATCCCGCGTCTCTTTAGAACCTCTCTATTCTCGAAACATTCAGGAAAAGACGATACACTCGAATGTTTGGGATTTTAATTTTTCGAGATCACTCGAGATCGAATAGATAAAAGCGCGTCAAAGTGCGAATTGCTTAAACCCCTTTTATTTAGATTTGATTAAATATATTTATATTTATACTGACGCATATTTTAAAAAATTTTATTTCCTCCTCTTCAAGAGATTCTACAATAAACGAAGAGAAAAATAAAAAAATTTAAACTGTAATATGTATAATATCATGACGTTAATTATATAGAATAAAATATGATTTATTTGCGTACGAGCAGATATAAAATATTTCTTTCGTTTCTCTCTAGATCGGGCAAATTTCACGCTGTGCGACAGTGCAGGTGTGCGATATCTCATAAGCTCGTTTAATCTTATAAATTAAAATTTTATAAGACACGCACGCACGCATGCACGTACGCACAGAGATGCGCGAACGCACAGGAGTATTTTTCGAGTGTACACGTGAGATTGGTCCAGCTACGGGAATCAGGTTCGGTAACTTGTCCCATCCATCACTAACCCCGGACAGCCAGATGTTCGCAGGGGGTACAATGGTCGGTATAAGGTATTACCCCTTCGTGCATAATGCCTCTAGCAGAAATTATCCAGCAGCACCCTCCGCACGGCCGCACAGACGTAGAAAATTTTGGGATTTTACGTCTGGGGTCTGCGCGTCGGGATCCTTTCTCCTTCCTGTAACTCACCGCACAGCCGTCTGAAGCTCGCAGAAGACGCATCGCGGAAACTGCAATTTGCGATTCGCGAGCCGAGAGTGAGACAGGAAACTTCATCGAATCCGGGACATGCACGATGACGAGAGGATCAATTTAATTCCTCGCATTCTCGCGTTTAATTAAATTTCTCACGCTTGTCGATTTCGACATTGATTGATTTTCTCATTCAAAAAATATATATGTGCACATTCCAAATATTATATGTATATATATGTTATTAATTAAATTATTAGATTATTAATTAAATAAGATTTTTATGATTATTTAATATGATAATTTTTAATAAGTATATATATATATATATATATATCAAGTTGTGTGTATGTGTGTATATATACTATATATATACATATACAGGATGTCGGTAATAATCGTATCATCTCTCGTGTCAGATAGAGCGAGTTAAACCGAATAGGAAAGTTTTGCGATTTTTCCAATAATTAATGAGAAATTAATTCTAAAAAATCGTCCAATCTGCGTAAATGTAAGCATCCTACTGTTACGCGATTGCTAAGGCGCAATCACATAATTAAACGCTTGGTTGCGCGCCTAACAGCAACTGCGTTACAATGGAATGTTTTTTTCTCGCCGCGCACTTATATACTCGCGCAGATCGACCGACGTTTTAAAATTAATTCTTCATTAATTATTGCGAAAATCGGTAAAGAACTTTCCTGCTCGGTTTAACCTTCTCTACCTGTGCACGAGAGGCGATACGGTTATTACCGGACATCCTGTATATATTTGAAAAAATATATGAGTAAAATATATATACTAAAATCTGTGTTTTATTTCTTTAAAAAAAGGTAGATAAGATTTTCCTATACATTTTGAGCTATACACACCCCCGGGACACGATGACATTGAGGAAAGCGCTATTTAGATAGGACTACGATCGCTGTATCTCTTTCTCGAGTCTCCTCTCGAGAATATATTGTCTCTTACCTCGAGAAATATCCCCTGTAGAGTTTTGCCGCAGGTGGTACAACCCACGAACGGCGGCGCATGTGGCGTTTTCGCATCGCATGCATCGTTCAGCTGACCGGTTCGAACCTTCGAAAGCCGCGTCGAGCTCCACCGCGCGCGGTCAGCTGATTCATCATAGAAATGAATCTTTCTGATATTAGCCGCAATATCACGTCAGGTTTCAAGCGTTTAAACGTTATACAAACGATCAAAGCAAACGTCCCCGAAAAGTCACCCGCTCTCGCGTATAATAAAGATAATCCCGGGAAATTCGACGCTTCATCTTTTCCCAGATGACGGAAAATCTATAGACTTCGATCACTGATTCTCCTACGAGATCCTTGAGATCCCTACAACTGTGTCGCTTAATATTTGTTCACAAATAAATTTCTTCGTGCTTCGATCTATCTCATAATTACAAAAATATTATATTCACGCTGTCTTCTCTCATATTTTTCGCGTCTCGGATTTAAAGGAAAATTGACACATAATGTTTTTGTAAATTTCGCTCAGGATATTCCACGGAAATGGTATCTGGCGTCTACCTTTCAAGCGGATCCTGCGGAGAATCCTGAGGAACGTAGCACGCAAAACATTTCAAATTCGTTGAACGATGCGAAAATTAGAGCGTGCGCGTCCAAGCCGAGGCAGAATTATTCGGGGGACAGATTCATACCGTGTCGTCGTGGTTACGTTACAGTTTCGAAGCTGCTCACTGTCTGTTAAGGAAAAAATTCGAGAACACGGAGAGCAGCACATTAGACGTTCATGAACAGGTACAAGAAATATTATTCGTTTAAAAAATCTTATCCAATTACGTAATCGCATTTTGATTCTCTCCAGCTCGATTGGCTGCATATTAGGCATGAACGCAAAGCTTTCCACGCGATGATGATAAAGCAGGCTGTCATATCGGGTAATCTTTAAATTATAATATATATATATATATATATATATACATATAAAATAAAGTGTGAGTAACTAAAGACATAAATCACGCGCGATAAGAAATTCGATGACAGATGGACATGTGGCTAAACGATTTTCGCACCTTAGGTGTGATGTGCGACACCAAAACAATTGAAAGTTGTGAAAAAAGTATCGGCTTATCTTGTTTTTATTCTGCGTACCGAGTTCGAACGGTGTTCGCTCGGACATGTCTTATTAGGGATTTAGAGATAACGCGAGAAGGATGCGAGGAGGATAAAGAAGGATACGAGCAGAGCTCGTTCGAGCATGCCTTTAAAAAAATTAGAGATAAATAGAGAAGGATGCAAAGAGGATAGAGAAGGATACGAGAAGAAACTCGGTAAGACGCGAGATCTTTCGCGAGTCGACGAATCTCTCTTTTCTATTGGATCGAGAATCGAGCGACTTTGATTATTTATTGGACTCCGCGTGGAGTATTTAGGTCAGAAAATTCGGCATGCCACCGACAAACCGTGAAACGTGTCACAATGCATCTCACTACGATTTTTCCATTGGACTATGAGAATAAAACGACTATAATTATCGGCTATTGAGCGATGACTCCGCGCGGATTAATTAATACACATTAATAATACATAAACTAAGAAAACCCTTGTTTGCTCCTTGCCATCTCTATTCTCTTTCTAAATAGTGATTTTAATATTCATACAACTATTTGGTAGGACTTTTTTATTCAGTTTAACCCATTCTACCTATATAAATATATATATATATATATATATATATATATATATATATATATAGAGAGAGAGAGAGAGAGAGAGAGAGAGAGAGAACGAAGTAAAAAAGTCTGCATAAATAATTTCTCTATTTATTACTTTATTTTCTAAATGAAAAAGATCTAGTTGTAAAAAAAAAATGATTACTGTTTGGAATCCTTCAAAGTTTTATACACGTAAAAAAGAATTTTTCATTTCCCATTCTAAGCGTGAATTAAACTGTCTATATGAATGGATACGTTTCCGCGGCTTATAGGTTTGAATCAAAACAAGATTCTACACTACAGCAATTCAGCGACGCAATCTCAAAATCCGCGATACGCAGGATGGATTCAAGGTGCAGGATACAAGGAGCAGGGAATCTGGAAGTGCACGCCGCGTAAGAAAACTTTGATCGAAGACGCGAAACTGTTGGGGATGCCTGATTCTGTCGCTCCGGAGGGTACGATATCGATTCAATAATTAAAATTAGTAGTTTACTATTATTCCAACAGTCTCTCTTAATCATCGAAGGTAACAACGTCGCCGATCTAATCGATTGGAGCTGCAACAACATGATCAGCATCGGCAGTCGGAATTTCGTGACGATATACGATGATAACGGCGCGGTGTTGACGACGTGGCAGGAAAACGATCGTCCCAGAGTCGTTAAATGGAGCAACGACGGTGAGTATAAAATATGTACACGGTAAAAAAATTTATCGCGTCAATTGTCACACACGTTCCATCGCCCTGAATAATTTGATACTGAAAGATGTGAGAGATGTCTCTTATATACGATATAGATATTTTTACAAGTACACACAAGTCTTTACAAAAGAGTTATGTATTTTTAAAGAATAACATTTCCGACGCTTTTTAAAAGAAATTTTTATGATTTTCTTTTGTCGGTGTAGGGAACATTAACGAGAATTCAAAAAGCGACGGGGCAGAAAATTCTATCATTTTGTTGTTAATGTTTGAAGATAAACGAAAAATATAATTATACGATGCACATCCTATTTTAATATCGATAGTAACGCGAGTATGTTATTTTAGGTAGTAAATTGGTGGTATGTACAAATTCCAAGATCGTATTGTACAATTTAGAGAAGAAAAAATCCATGTGGGACACCCCTTGTAAATGTTTACTGGCGGACCATAATCACTGCATGATTCGTTGCATCTGCTGGTCTCTTGGCGATCGTCACGTCGTTACGTAAATATCGATTTTATTCTCTTAAATTGAATCAGTGAAAATGTCACTGGTTAAAGCAGTGACACAAGTTTTCACCGAAAATCAGTGAATATTTCAATGAAAACACTTACACTTTGCTCTTCTCTCTCATGTCCCACTGATTATGACAATAAGATTTTTAAAAAGTCAGTAGATAATCGTACATATTTGCAAGATGTATCTTTTAAAGTTTTCTCTAGTTATTTTGGATTTCTATTTTTTGGGAGAAGCTGCCATACACGTATGGAATAAAACACGTATAACTAATATTTAAATTCAGAATTATATAAATATTACATTTTTTTACTTTTAAGATGTGGTAAAGACAAAAAACGAGACTCTTGTTTCTAAAAAATTTAAATATTCCTAACAAAATGTATTGCTATAAATTTATCTCATATATAATATATAAGATGCATTTTTTAAAAATATAATACTGATTGAGCCACTATCATTAGCTGATTTTTTCAGTGAGATTTCACTGATCTGCAATGCTATACTTAACCATCAGTGACTATTCACTATTTTTCAGTGATAACATACTGATTCCATTTAAAAAAGTACGACTTCCAATATTTTCTCCAAGAGATACGTTTTCCAATACTTAAATATGTATTAATCTGGCACAAATAATGGGATTCCGTATCAAACTTTGGCCTTTCTATATTCCATCGCTCTTATCGCTAAGCTACTCTATAATTGCATTAATAGTCGTCGTCTAAACTATTGATTAAAATAATTTAATTAATTAAAGTAACGAATTTGACCGAATAATCCGACTACGGATAATCGAGAAAGACAACGTTAAAATAAATAACAATTATGTAATTTTAGAATAATAAAAAAGTAATAAATGAAAAATAATAACATTATCCTTCTCTCTTTCTCGTAGTGGATGTCTGGGCTCGATATCGGTATACGCATCCGATACGGGCAAGTTGATGAGCACCAGCATCAAACACATGGATCGCATCACGACCCTGAAATTTTCGCCGAATTTCACGTACATCGTATCAGCCGCGCAGGACAAAACCGTCGGAGTGTTTATCTGGCCGGAATTGACCCCTCATTATCACATCCAATTTCCCAAGAACGTAAAGGTAGATCGCGACAAATTGTTTTCGAGATATTTCATTTTTTTTTAATATACTAATACAGTGCATTTGCTATTTCTTGATTCTTCGTATAAAAATTTTGGTAATTCTAATTTATAATTAATATTTACATTTTTATAAAATAAAATACCAAAGTATGCCGGCTCTGATATAAACAAAATAGACGTTAATGTCTACATATACATATAAATATTAGACTTAATTTTCACATGAAAAATAAAAAAAAATATCAAATGCACTATATTAATATATCAAAAGTAAAATATTTCGAAAACAATGCATTTCCGGAAATTTTGCTTTAAAAAAAAACAAAGGAATACAGTATATACTCTCTCTTTCTCTCTTGACAGGCGATCGCCTGGCATCCGCAAATGTCTGGCACACTTTGCATAGGCGACAGCCACAACGGATCGTTGTCGTTATGGGACATCAACGCGAAGGCAATGATAGCCAATATATGCGTCAAAGACCGCGAGTTTTGCGTGGAAAATTTGGTTTGGAACAAGTTAAGCGGCGAGTTGGTTGTACATTGGACTTACAGGTCGGACAAGCGATACACAATCGCTCCGGTGCTCGCCAGTTTCGATCGAATCGTCGATGAGCTGCCACTTTTTACGGAGAAGCTATACTTCTTGAAATTCAACGCCACGCACGAACAGCTGGGTATGTAAGTTTTTTCTTTCCTCTCTGTTTTGAGAGTAATTCGCGCAAAAGACTCCGCGAGATGATTATAGCACGTTCCAGTAAATTGCTGATTTTTTTTTTTTTTTTAAGTGCTTAAGAACCGTCTGATCTTATAACATATTTTGGTAGAATAAGAACGGAAATAAATTTTGTAAGAAAAGAAAAAATTTTAAATTATTTTCCATTTTTAAGGAGATTATAAAGTCCATATTTTTATTTGGAAGCGACGTAATTTAATTTAATTAAAAAATCGAATAACGTTTTTAACTCGATATTGCCTTTTAATTACGCGTTCGACGCGTCTCTCTTCGGCTATGTTCAAGTTTGATATCTGTTACAGTAGGATACGGTGTCGACGGCGATGACCATATCTTCTGGATATGGAATTTTTTTGGCAACGAGAAATTCCAGTACAAACGTTACGTACCTCTCTATAACTCGACACGACGGAGGCAAGAAGTTCTCGTGCATAATTCGATTCGATAATTATATGTTTGTCTTATATAATGGTAATAAGCTTTAAGATTTGTGAGGTATAGTGGCATTAAACTGAATTTCTTTTTACAATTTTTTTTTGCGCGTAAGTTATCCGTTTGTTTTATACGTATATATGAAAAAAATACCAATATCTCGTAACTCCAAATATCAAAATGTATGGAGAAATGTGCCATTTTTTTACCCCATTGATTAAACTTGTAATACGTTTAATTCTCATATATTGCCAGATAGTGTGATTTACGCGAAAAATACTATTTATCAATGTGTGGTATTACATAAATGAAAATTTATTGAATATTTTAAAATCAGATATGTTCGCATAAAATTACAAACGAGTGTCGAGGATCGAGTGTAAAAAAAAAAAAAAAAAACAACTGATCCGGAGTAACTGACCATTCCTGTTCGAATTAACGCAACATACAGCGCGGATAATTACCCAGTTCATTAAAATTTAATGGCGTTAAGAATCATTTAGATTGATTTAGCGTTTGATTTAGCAACGCTCGTAAATGATTAGTTTATCTCGTAGTAAATCGGTAAAGCTCGTACGCCGAGAATTTAAGTTGGTATGCAAAAAAAAAGGAAAAAAAACTGAGCTAGAATGTAACTGTCTAATTTTCCCTGGCCAATCTTCCGGATTTTTCAAGTCGCGTAATGATATAATTATACTATAAGAATATATTGCTTGCAATATATATGATAAAATACCAATTTTACAGATATAAAAGTTGAAAAGAAGATGGTAAAAAAATATAAAGTGTTTCATGTATAAATGACATGATTAACAGAATGTTATATTGCAAACTGTATATTCTATTATAATTAATATCTCTGTATATTCATATTATAATTAATATTTTAATATATAATCTAATATAATTTATATTTAATTGTTCTATTTTAATTTATTATATCAATTATATAGTAGTATAGTTATATATCAGAATACAGCTTAAAATATAATGTTAATTTACAGATATAAAAAATTAAAAGAAGATAGTAGAATATAAAATATGAAGCCTTGCATGTATAAATTATACATGTAAACAAGGTGTTGCACAAAAAGATACGCTAGTACGATACATGATTGTAATCTTTGATAATATTCTGTTGTATTATTGGCATCTTTTTGATTTTATGGAACACCTCTTTAATATCATTTAAAAATCAAAGGCTTCATATTTGTATTTGACTATCTTCTTCTAAATGTTTATATCAATTAATTAACATTATATTGCAATCTGTATATAATCTAATATAACTGTACTCTAATATAATTAAAATAAATGTTTTCTGTATTTTAAGAGAGAGAGAGAGAGAGAGAGAGAGAGAGAGAGAGAGAGAGAGAGAGAGAGAGAGAGAGAGAGAGAGAGAGAGAGAGAGAGAGAGAGCATAACTATACAATTGTTCTTCATTCCTATAATGTATTTCAAAGAATCAAATAATATAATAATTTAATTTTTATAAAATATAATTAACATAATTTTTCCTCTTGTACTTTATTAGTCACACACACACACACACAAGTATATTCATTTACACGAGTTGTCGTTTACTCTGTAAAAAGTTAATTTTCTTACGTCGTTTAAGCATCCATTATTTGGTTTGGTTTAACTTTCAAGATTTTTTTCGAACTTCCCTCAATATACCTCCTAAGGGGACACGCACACGCGAGCGCTGAACATGCGCGAGGTACACGCGACGCGCCACGTAGAGAGCACGCGCGATTTCGCGCGAATGCGCGAAGAATACCGCGAGTGCAGCAGCAGCAGCTGCGGGTCACTCGCTGCTCGCACTCACGATATCCGGATTCCAACGGACGGAAACCCCGAGAGAGCGAATCTCGGATAAGCCGCGCCAGCAGCCGGGGTCGTCGAGCTACATAAAACACACACACACACACAGCACGCACGTGATCGGACCGAGAGAGAGAGAGAGAGAGAGAGAGAGAGAGAGAGAGAGAGAGGGGGGCGACGTCGCGGAATTTCCGAATTCGATTTCGCGGAGGGGAGGAAGGCCGGAATTCGGTAATAACGGTATATTCTACGGGAAGCGGACGGCGTAGGCGGGAGACGCGTCCTTGATCCGCGACGATAGCGATCGAGAGACTCTCTCGTCCTCGCCCGATCGACGTTCGCTCGCTCTCGTCCTCGCCGCCTGATCGCCCTCCGTCTGATTGGGCCGCGACGGAACTGGATTGCAGGACCGGTCGCGCAGTCACGTGTCGATGACTTTAGCAGGAATCGATGACCGGATGGAAGTCAGTACCCTCCTCTCCGTTGGACGGGAAGAAAAAATCTCGAAACTCGCGCGCGCTATATATATATATATATATATATATGTATATATATATTTTTTTTTTTCTGCGTTTCTCCGTGAGTGTATGTGTGTGATTTTTTAAATATTATATATACACGCGGTATATACGAGTCGTTTATCTTGAAAGTGCTGTAAGTCCATTTTCGAGAAAATCGATAATATTGTTGCTATGAAGTTACAAATTGAAGTTAAGTTTATTTATGTTCAATATTATTTGAAAACTTTCAAAATATAAACGGCTTATATGTAAAATTTGAAATCCTACCGTTCTTCTCGGATTCTTCAGGATCGCGAATCACGAATCTTCTGAAATGAGTGGTGGCCCGTCGTGTACAGATCGCGATAAGAGCCGCGAATAATAATTCACGTCGTTAATAATCTTACCGACAAACTGTGGTGCTAGTATATAAAACGCTCTTGGACGGAGATGCAACATCGATCATCCCTACATCATGAAAGACCGACAAATTATCGTCCAACGTAATGTATCGCTTGTATTTATCACTTATTATAATGCAATGTATCATTCGCGTTAGTAAACTGCCACTCGATTAAATCGTTCAAGAGAGAAACGGCTCGTTTCTTTTTCCAAATTAACTTTCTACCTTTCCCAAGCGTTTTAAAAAAGACGCAAAGATTATAAAAATAAATAAATTTCAAAGCTAAAATTGCCTGGTTTTTCTCGCGTGTAGGTTTATAATGCAACATACGATATGCATGTGTGTGTGTGTATGTGTATTAAAAATTCTTACGTTCTCTTAAATGAAGGAATTTGAATCTATGTGATAATTATATATATGTAATAATCATAAAATTAAATATAAAATTAAATAATCGTAAAATTAAAATTAATTCATATCGTAATATTAAATATGTAATAATTACGTATATATGTAATGATCATAAAATTAAATATTTTATATATGCACTTATATGCGTAGATAAGATATTCTTGCCTTCCTAGATACCGGGCAAATTTCACAGCCTTCGTGGCCTTCGTGTACCTTCGTTCGTGCGAAGAGTGTACGGATCGTGTCGCGATACCGTGAATTTACGACGGTCACCGAGTGAATCCATTTGTTTCATCTGCATCTGCTTAGCACGCTAATGCCGCTTTCTTCGTATTCCTCGCCTCGCCTCCTTCAATTCCTTCCCTTCCCTCCCTCCTCGTCCTTCCGAACGGAAACCACGAACAAATTCTTTCGACATTATGTTTATCGAGAACTAAGAACATGTGTATCGAGAGCTGTTTGTTGGTGAGAAATTATATCGAAATTATGTATAAATAAATATGCGTAAATATGTTCGAAAATATCTTATCAGGCAATTGTTTTAAAAGAGGCACGCTTTTCATTCAAGTTGTAGTCAATCATTTTACTCAATATTTATTGAAGTCATGAATGAAAAAAAAAAAAATGATTGAATCATGTTCGTATAGAAAAAAAATAAACCTGAAGAGAATAGGTGTGTGTTTCTAAAACACTACAATTTTTTACTGAACATTTGTTCATCAATGTCTTTGAAAATATTTACTAATTATTAGCGTTACGTGTTCTATTGCATACAAAATAAAAATCGTTGCATTCGCGCAGTACAAGCGGCCTTATTGAGACATGAAGAATATTTTCCCTTACGAAGAGAAAGAGTAGAAAACGTGAGACTATTGCTCGGGATTCGACTTCGTTGCGGAAGTGACTTTCAATTTAGTTTTTCGTTCACTCAAGTTTTGCGGAACTTTTGTTTTCAGAGAAAGCCCCGCCAATCGGGATGAAATCTGACGTAGCGAGATCGGACACGCTAATGGCAGATACGATAGCAAACATTCCAGCCATGCTATCGTCTATCGATGTTCGTTAGTACAGAACATAGTTGGCGTTCCTCGGTCGATCTTTGTCTAGCCGTTTATAATTAAAGGAACGTCACGTCCGTTCACTTCCTGGTAACGATTATTCCATAAGAAATAGCTTTGCACCATTTTGCATTCAATATCTTATGCTGATTACTTAGTTAAAAAAACTATTGCTTCCTAATGTTATATATCCTAATCCTAGAGTTTCCACAAGATTTCTCGTTTTAAACAAAAGTTAGAGGTGGGGAACAATTTCTCAAAAAATTGACAAAATAGACAGATCCTGTCTATAAGAGTCTGTCTATTTATATTGAAAAGAGTCTTTTTTATCTTCTCTAACAAACATATTATATATATATATATATATACACACGCGGAATATTAAATTATACAAGTATTTTAAAGTGTAGAATAATTATTTATTAGACGATTAATATATCACAGACCTTATTGTTATTACTCGATTCTGAGATTTGATCGTTTTACTGCGCGTTCTCAATCCGAATTATATTTAGATCGTCGAAAAGCATTTTTAAAGAATCAATCGCATGCTTGTATAATTTAATTCCGCGTATGTACATGTCATAGTATGTAAAATATTTTGGCAATACTTAGAGATAAATATATTTCATCCGATGCTTTATCGTTCGACTTTTCGACGATCTAAATATAATTCGGATTCAGAACGTGCAGTAAAACGATGGAATCGCACAGGATCGAGTAATGAAAATAAGGATAAAAACTCCGTAATACATTAATCGTCTAATAAATAATTAATCTATATTTTAAAATATACTTGTATAATTTAATTCCGCGTGTGTATACATATATATATATATATATATATATATATATATATGTATGTATATATAGTGTGTGTGTTTGTTTACATGATTGATAACTTTTGATTTCTCTTAACTCATAAATATATTTAAATGCAATGAATAGTTTGTGTGAGAAAATCGCTAAATCCTCGCTATCATATACATTCGGGTTCTCGATTAATATTAATTACATATGATTCTTAATATAACTTCTCGAATATTGATCACAGACATCATCTTTGCCGACCGCCTCGGATGAAAGTAATTCACAATCTCGATTCCCGGCGCGAGTGAACGCTGTCTTTATATTCTGTAACATCGATCGAGTCTGTTACATTGACATCATAGTAACAGCCGCTCGATTGACAATCCGTTCGAGAAAGCATGGAAGAATTGCCGAATCGACGATAAGGAATGTGTTTAAAATCTGTCGAACAACAGAGCAGAAATGATTATTCGGCGGATCGCTTTGAAATCGCGAATGTACTCTATCTGCGCCTAAATTTGTTTTTTGGAAATCATCCGCGAGTGGATGACGTTATTCGCGACCGGAAAAATCCGCGCCTCGACGCTTTCGTAAAATATATATTGTATGTGCTTCTCGCGCGTTTGATTTTGCAGATATAATTTATAAAGGAATATTTAATATAAAGGAGACTCGTGTGTGAAAGGTGCACGAGGGCGTGGTCGGCCATTCACGGTTGACCACTGAGGCCCAGTAGGTCCAGTTTACAGTCGAGCGATTGCGACATCGTCTCGTATCGACAACGCGGACCAACTGGTTCGACCACTGACGATTATTCGATATCCGCCAGCCTCGTTCTCGTAACTTTCTGATTTTGTGCAAGACTCGCCCCGTATAAACGTTCCCTCGTCCTTTCAACTGAAAACCCGAGCTCGAGCTTAAGCAAACACATCTCTCTGCCTTATTATATTCCTCGCGGGCTGGAAAAATTTGCGAAAATCGCGAGAACGACGGCGACGCGATGATTCTCGAAGAGTAGAAGACGTAAGTTTTATTGACGTTTTTTGACATATTTATAATTTTATATAAATTGTGTTACAAAAATTGTTTGAGCAACACAAACATGATTGAAATCCAATTTTTTTTTAGATAAATATGAACAAATTTAAATCCAATTAAAATTCATATTTATCTAAAAAAAAAATTTCATCTTGCACGTGATTCATGATTCTTTATCTTCTATTTCTAGGTTTCTATCTAAATTTTTTTTTTTTTACATAATTTTCTCGGACTTACATCTCTCTCCGTGGCATAGAATTATTATACCGCTGCGAACGTGTTTATGTCTTCAACGCTGTGCTTTGCATAGCATATCGTGTAGATATTTGTATATCACTTATTTATAAGCCAAGTTACACAGATTACAAAATTAGAATCTGGAGTCGCGCGTGTCATCGAACGCTACCGATACGAGAAATCCGTTTCGTAACCGATTAGTTTCAACGCGGGATTGCATCGCGCATCGTTTATCAACCGTGCGTTATAAACCGCAAACTCTAAATACGAATTGCGACATAAAAAAAAAAGCGTTAAAGAATCGTATGAAAAAAAGAGAGATCACAAATACTTTTGCCTTTTTGTTTATTAAAGCAAATATATATATTGCCGCACTCTCTTAAGCGTCGACACTCGCGAACGTAGAAGAGAGAGTTAAATTTCGATTCGTCGCGATATCTAGAAAACGCAAAGCTAACGCCGATATACAGGGTGTCCCAAAACCACCGGATGTCCTTTTAATAAAAGAGCGAAAATGTCGCGAAAAGTCATCATTTCTTACAATTTTTTTTCCATCATATATCTTTATAAATAAGCCTCAAATTAAAATTCTCTTAAAGTAAGTTCTATCCGAAATTAAATAAAAAATATATAATACCTTTAAATAAAGAATCGCTTATATAACTCGAAAATGATCGATATCTCGATATTTTCAGCAAGGAAAAATCGTCTTCAAATCAGCTGGAAAATCTATTAAAAGGACATCCGGTGGTGTTGAGACACCCCGTATATACTTAATGTCGCTCGACTTCAATGACGCATTCCAGACTCTGAATGCCAGACAAATGTCAGTTGCCGTACTTGTTTCGGGGGGGGGGGGGGGGGGGATAAAAAACGATAGCGAGATAACTATGTAATTCGCATAACAGATTCCGTGAGCGCACGCGCGCGCAACGATATGCGTGTATCTAGCGATCGATCGGAGCATCGACCGTCGCAAATACTTTAAATCCTTAGAGCTCGATGCAAGCACGCTGCTCTCCAAGTCACAAATTATTTCATCGGCTTGTTTATCATGATAAATATCGGTCAACCGCTCTCTTATCGAAATATTATCTAAGCTTACTTGCAACTCGAGTAAGGTATAATCAGAGTGTCAGTGTGGCTGAGATACTTTTTTTCTTCTTTCAATAAGTAATTTCTAACAGATTTATTTTCCAGATAAGATGTGTTCAAAAATTAGTAAATTAATATTTTCTCGATATAATATTGATAGATACTCCATTACCTTTGATTTAACGTATTACTGAGTCTGTAAAAATCCGGTATAGAAATTTCCCAAGATTTTTCCAGATACACCATATAATTCTAATTAGAATCTCCAAATTTGTCCCAAATACATATATCGTATTACGATACTATAAGTAAAAATCCCATATTTAATCCAAATACCGGTTTTCGATCTAGAATCGAAACAGAAATAGTATGAAAATTTGCATCTTTTTTTTTTTAATTAAGTAAAATCGATATATTTTTATATGGAGTCGGATAGAAAATCCAATTTTTATACCAGCTATCGAATTCCCTCAATAGAAAAAAAAAATAAAAGTATATCAATTTATTTATTTATATCACTATGTGGCGTATCGAGTTTCTCGTATTTAAATTTCCGCCACGGATTGTGATATATGAAGCCTATATAAAGCACGATTATTAAAAATAAAAAAATGTGGTCTATTCTTATCGTATCAAAATCTGATTTTATCTCCATAAAGGAATTAGAGTTTGTCATTCGGAATATTTAATTGATTTCTTGCCTCTTTTTGATTAATACAGAGCTTCGAGAAAAATTAGATATCGATCAATGCTATAATTAGGCCATTGTAAATTTCTATCTAGATAAAGCATTTTAAATATTTTTCTAAATTTTGTAATGTGAAATGAAAATTAGAAAAGAATTTTGGGAAGATATCAGAGAAAGCAGCTGGGTGATTTGAATTTTTATACATCTCCTAACCGGAATCCACGATTCTTTTGAGAGAAATCTGATTTGATTAAAGTATAAATTTTCTCCAGAAACCTTTCTATACGCGGGATCACTTACAGCATTTTGACACCGACTATACAGTGCAGAAGTAAAACGTGCAAAATTGCTTATCGCGGGAGAAATCATTTCCGGCTTTTTTTTCCGCTCCTCGGACGCGCGCCGCCAATTCGCTACTTCGAACAGATATGACATTATTGAAGCGAGCTATCTCTCTATAAACGCGCCGCCAACACAACTCTCGACAGACGTATATACCCGGAAACACGCAAATATCACCGTCCCGAATACAGGACAGGAGTTGCATAAGAGAGTACGCGATAGCGGCTAATAATCACCGCGAAACGCCAAGTTATTTCACGCTCCGTCGAATCGCGCGCTTTATTATGACGAAAAAAAAAAAAATACGCTTTTGCGCTTTACGGTTAATAATTTTTGCGAACGAATCCGTACACCGGATTCCTCGGACCGAATGTGTGCGTATCGCGCATAAAAAAATTCAACCGAAATAATCCCGCCGTCATTTTTCGCCTTCCGCCCTCCATCCACGACGTGAGTCCTTCACCTTGAAATGACAGACGTTCTCCAACGAGTCGGTGTTAAACCTTAGAGTGGTCGCGCTGTTAAATGGGACGTTAGAGGTCGCATGGATGACACCTGTCATCCACTTTTAAAAGACGAATTAAAATATAAAGACATATGTTACGAGCATATTATTTATTTAAATACATGTATTAATCATTGAACTTAAATTTATATTAATTAAAATTAACATTATTATGTTTTTTAAATAAAATTTATATATAAAAAAGCAACGAAGGAACTAAAATTTCTTTGAGGTCGACTTATCTTTGGAAATATTTAAAAATATATATATATATATTTTAATTATTTTGAAAAAAATTGCAGATTTGTGCACGTGGATGACTAATGTCATTCGCGCAAACCCGTTGACGTTGTAACAGGCATCAAGATGACGAAAACATCTTTCCATGAAATTTCGATGTTTGCTTAAATTCTCGAAACTGTATCCGGTCCTTGACCGCGATATTTTCGCAAACTGTAAACATACACTGAGAAAAAAAAAATGTTAATATGACTAAACGCGTTTAGTTAATTGCATTTTTTTAATTGAAATATTTAAATGTTTAAGTCAAATATTTAAATTTAAGTCAAATACACTAAAGTATTGTTAACATTATATTTTTGCAGATTTACAAATATTTGTTTGACAGCCCGTGACCGCCGCATTTAGTTAGATTAAAAAAAATTTTTTTGGTTGAACATTTTTTTTTCTCAGTGTACCTGTGTAAATGTATGTGTACTATACATACGCGTGTATACATATATACAGCCATGTCGATATGAAAATGTCACCGTATCTGACCGTTCTCTCTCTCTCTCTCTCTCTCTCTCTCTCTCTCTCTCTCTCTCTCTCTCTCTCTCTCTCTCTCTCTCTCTCTCTCTCTCTCTCTCTCTCTTTCTCTGTCTCTCTGTTTACGAATCGAATTGCTTGATATGTCTCTCGCATAATCGAAGAGAAACTGGTTGCTTCTGTCGTATCGCGAGTGAAACGCACGTAAGCGGAGCCTATTGAAATTCGGTTCACCTCGCGAAAAGAAAGGACATAAGACGTCGATGCCAGATACGAGATTATTCGTCGTCGTTTTCGCGAGCGGTGACGCGCGATAAATGTTCAATTTGCCGTGAAGCACTGCAAATAAATGTTAAAATTATAACGCAAATAAAAAATGATAAATGCTCGTAGAACAAACATTTATCTCGATAACAGACGTATAGTAGCATCATGGCGCTAATAACGAAAAGCAAAAGTGTGTATTTTATAAGACGAAGGATCTCGTCTCTAACGAGGAGGCTAGACTATACATTCACTAATCATCTCTTTTTTTTTAACGGAAACCGATTTTTTTAATACAAAAGTTGTAGGTCTTGTCGAGACAAATCCAATTATATGTATTAGTTAAGGATTTTCTTGATATCGCTGTCTCGTGTCTCCCTTAAAGTCAAACAACTTTTTTTTTGTAAAAGGACCATTTTTTTGTAAAAGGCGTTGGAAAAAAGATATTTACGGTGGGACATTAGAATGGCCCATCTTGTATAAAAGATTGCAAGTGAGAGAAATATCGTATTTTCTTATCGTTACAGTAATATTGAAATTACTTTCATCATATTGAATAATATTCTCGTCGCGTGTATTCGTAGCTCAAAGTTTGTTGCAAAACCTTCCATTTCATTTTCATAACATTAGATACCGAACGCAACACCGATAACAATTACAAGCACGCGCGCGTGGTATCAACATGCGAGACTCAAGACTTTACAACGGTTAATCGTCGAATCTGCGGCGTAATTAAGTAACGCGTATAATGTAAGAATTCGTTCGTTTGTAGTTAGATTTATCACCGAGACGATGGCCAAATAAATCGAGCGATTCTGCGGTAAAAACAACGGTATAATCACGCAAAAAATACGGTACCACGAATATAATTCCTTCCCTACTTAAGTACGTCTTCTTTTGTAACACGTATTAACAAACGACTAATGTTCGCACCTGTACAAGATAACAACTGTCGTGAATAATTTACACGGAACAATGGATGTATAATTTGTCTTTAGTTTTAATTATTTTATCGCTGAAATAATGAAGAAAAAAAAATATCGCACGCGCACGTTTGTTGCCATCAATCTCTTCATCGATTATACTCTTTTGCGTAACTTCTTTTGGAATGTCCCGTTAATTTGCAAACATAGTTTTAATGGCACGTAATATACAAAACTTGATGTTAATTTTTCTCCGAAAAGAAACTTTGAGAATCGCTTTAAGTAAACAAAGATTCCGAATTTATTTTAAAATAAAAATTCGACTCGGGGCAACAGACGGAATAAATATTACGTTTTATAATATTATATAATATTATGTATAATATATATTACTATATAAAAAGTAATATAATAATAATATATTATAATATAATATATTATTATTATATTGTTTCTTACATAGGACGAACGTAAATTGGTGTCTGACGGAGGATTATGCGGGCACTCGAAAGGAGGAGAGGAGAAATATATACCTCTGTATAGCTATAGATACGGGCCAATTATTTTTTGGAACGCACAACAACACGGACGCCCGTATATAGGTGCGCGCCGATCGAGAGCGAGGTCGAGATAAGCTGGAACAAGTGTGCGCGAAAGAAAAGCGAGAGACGCGGGTAATGAGGCACGCTTTTCCACGCGTGGTTTATTAACGCAATTCCGAGAGTCGGAATTATCCGCCGCGTTCGCGATAATCGCGAGACGTTTAGCAAAAACGTTACGTTTATCACGAGAGAAAGAGAAAGAGAGAGAGAGAGAGAGGGAGATGGAAGAAACTGACGAAGAAAAGAAAACATTCCGATTATTCCGATGAAGAGCCTCAATGATTGCGTATGACTTTATCTTATCTCCAAAATTAAAAAAAAATACACACCGTATTGATTTTATATCGATCGAATCGATCGCGCATAGCGTGACTTTCTTATTGTTGGAGTCGACGTGGACGCTTTCGATGAGTTTATCGAAAGCGCAAGTTACGCTCGAGGTAAACCACTATAAGGTAACTCTTTAGAACCTCTCGAGTTCGACATGCTAGAGAAAAGATTGTGCTTAATCGCGCGATATCGAGTGAAACGGAGGGAAACAATAGTTTAAATCGGCTTTAAATAAGAATAGACTCTCTCGAGGTTTTTGTCGAGTATCGTGTTACGACGAGCGAATCGAATCGCGATTATACACACGGATATACAAGAGACTAACCGTAATTAGTGTGAGATATTAATCTCTCTCTCACCTCTCTCACAAACGCGCAGCAGCAAAGCTGCTGATACGAGATTTTTAGCTCGTGAGATTATTACGTGCAAATTTTTCGCGTACGCAATCATTCACGCGCGACAGCTTCTGCGAAACGAGTTCATCTTTATCAGTGCATACGGACACAGATTACCTCTGACCCCGATTGCTCCCTATCGTTCACCTTTCGGTTGTATAAAAGTGGATATTGTCGCAAAATAAATCGGAGTCGCTTCAAAAAAGGGATATAAATATTTAGAAAGAAATGTATCTTTATAGGAAGAAGAGAGAAAAGCTTTGTACAATTATTTATTATATTAAATGCCCCTCTTGTGTGTGGAGAAAAATTATAAACCATTTGCGCGATTTTAAATGTTTATTTTCAAATTTAATATGGTATTTAAAAAAACGAGAAAAGCATTTTTTTTTAACTTTGTTAATTAAATAAAAATTCTTCTCATTGCATATTTTTGTCCATTCGTTCCATCTCCAATAAATTAATAAAGCTTTGTATAATTATTTATTATATTAAATGCCTCTCTTGTGGAGAAAAATTATAAACCATTTGCGCGATTTTAAACAATGTTCGTTTTCAAATTTCAAAATTCGTTTTCAAATTTAATATGATATACTTTGAAAAGAAAAAGCAATTTTTTTTCTCAATGCATTTTTGTTCTACTTGTTCCATCTCCAATAAATAAATATTTCTCTGAAGACAGAGGTGCAGCGAGACTATATAAAGAGCAAAAGTCTGAAAGCAAACAAGAAAAAAAACCTGTATCGGGAATCTTTTTCTCGGTCAAACAAGGCGTCAAATAAGATCTTTGCGCGTGAATCGTTATAATCGTAATGATACAATTTTCCCGATAAGACTTACTTTCGTAAATTACGTCGAACTCATTCCTGTTTTACGACGGCTGATTTAATTAACGAAAAACATTTCTCGGCGAATGTATTTTTTTTTTTTTCTTCACAAGCGAACCGAGGCGAGTCGAGTCGAGAGTTTCTAACGAGTTTCACCGATCGGCGCGCGAGAAAGATTTATATCTCGAGTATCTCTTTCTCGAAGTATATTATGACGCGCGCGCGAGAGAGAAAGAGAGAGAACGTTGGACGAGACGGTGATAAAAAAGTTGGACACAATCGATCGGGGGTCGATCGTGCGTTTCGCGACTAGTTTCGCGAATGAACTTATCAAGAGCCGTTGGAGCGAGACGCCGAATCGTCGATAATTCACGATAATTTCGCCCTGATAATCGCCGATCGAGAGGTTAATGGAACAGGATTTAGCAACTTTGGATAAGGAGCCAATGAGCCTTTTCGAGATTCGATCCGATCTCGATAATCAAGCCTCGTACAGAGAAAGAGAAAGAGAGAGAGAGATAGAGAGAGGGAGAGAGAAGGAATCGTCTCGTTTTTATTTTATTTTTTTTAACCCTTCTGTCAATGAACCTTAAATGTCAAAAATGTGTCGGAACTTTTCTCCGCTCGAAACAAGATACAAAGGGCTTTAGTATTAGGAAACCTTCTAAAATATAATTGGAAAGAATGTTCGACAGCAGTCCAGCAGCTGCTATAAAAAAATTGTCGCAGTGCAATGTGTCGAACACACACGCACTTGCTACCCGGATACTCCATACATTGATGAAAAGATGAAAAATTATGGGCAATTATGCATATTATTAGGGTCTTTCCCACAGATTTCAATATATTATTATATATATATATTAATATATATATATATATATTAATATATATATATATATATATAATCAATATATATTAATATATACATATATTATCATAATATTTCAATATATTATTATTATTATATATATTATTCGATATATGATATGATATAATATATATATATATATATATATATATATATATATATATTATCAAGGACACGGCACTGTAACTTTCAAAAGGTTTTACGTCGCTCGTAGTTTATTAAAAATTATAAATATATATATATATATCAAGACTATTCAAAACTGTGAGGTCGGCCCTAATATGCATAATTACCAAATTAAGGATCGACAAAAAGGTTTATTCAACATTTCTCAGAACGAGAAGAAGAAGACATGTTTCCACGAATGTCGATAATTAATCGAAATGTTTTCTATTGACTTAATATGAGTTTGTCGATGCAGCGCACTTGTCTGGATGCAGATCGCATTAAGACATCGTTCCGTATCTCTTATATCGCTTCCGCGCGGCGGCTTCGTCGCCAAATATTTGCGCCCATCTTTCCTCGTCTCTTTCTCTATTTCTCTATTTCTCTCTCTCTCTCTCGCGCGCGCGCGCGCTCTTTCTCTTGCGGCGAAACCTCGCCGCGCTCGCGCACGTGTGTAAATACGTACAGATGCGCGGGCGTGTTAACAAGTGTGTCGTAATCGGCAAGGTCGCACCGTGAAATACTGACGTTGACGCCGTGGCTACGTTGCTCTTTTTAACGACGACGACGACGACGGCGGGAGATGAAGAAGGCGGGTGGTCCAGGAAGACCAATCGGCGTGTGTAACGTATTGTTTTGTTATGTGTCTCTTAATACGTCGCGCTCTTTTCCTCCAGTCCACGCGTCTCGCGACATCGGCTGAATAATAGTCTCGAACCCACTTACCAATTTTCGCTCATATACATATATTAAAGCACGCGGTATCTTATAGATACCGGCTCGCGATTTTTGATTCCAGTCTGCTTCAAGTATCGAAAAAAAATATTTATAATAAAACGTCGCGTCGATTCAAAAGACCGATTTCGAAATCGTTTCGTATCTCTATTTCTATAGAAATGTATACACATACAAATTTATCTTTATCTCTTTATATAGGAAAGAGAAAAAGTTTTCACAATTGTTTATCGTCAAATACTTCTCTTCGGAAAAATTTTTGTGGCACAGTATTTTAAAAAGAAAGAACTATATATTTTCTACTGGTTTATGTGATTTTTTTTACGTTAAAGTGCAAAGTAATTTATTATTTAAATTTTTTAAATATGGTTTTATCTATTTCTTCCATTTTTAATAAATGATATCTTTCTAGAAAAAGGTACACTGCGAAATTACCAAAAGATAAAACTTTAAAAGCAGTCTTCTTCTTTTGTCTATGTTTATATATACCACACGATATCTTATCTTAATTCCGGTTATTATTTTTATGATTCCAGTCTGCTCCAAGTGTCGAAAAAAAAATATTTATAGTAAAACGCGAATTCAAAAGACCGATTTCGAAATCGGTATCTCGTATCTCTATATAGAAATGTATACACATACAAATTTATCTTTCTGGAAAGAGAAAGTTTTTACAATTGTTTATCATCAAATATTCTTCTTTAGAAAAATTTTTGTGGCACAGTGTTTTAAAAAGAAAGAACTATATATTTTTTTATTGGTTTTTATTTGATTTTTTTTACGTTTAATGCAAAGTAATTTATTACTTAAATTTTTTAAATGTATTTTTATTCCTTTTATTTTTAATAAATAATATCTTTCTCTACAGAAAGATATACCGAAACTATCAAAAAGCAAAGGAAATTGTACTCTAGAATCTTTTTCTCTTGCCTATGTTTCCTTGAAAAGAAAAATGTTACATTGAAATGTCAAAATTGAAACTGTATTTTAATCTTACAAGAATTCACAACAGTCTCTCTTCTTTAGATCAATTTTGGAATAAGAATTGTCTTCTAGCATATTTTATGTAAAAAATGACACGACAAAAAATAATCTTAATCAACGATTGCATACGTATATACAATGTAAAATCGTCAAACACATATCGATCTGTCGATTTTTTTCAAAATCGCATAAATTAATTTGAAAGATTATATATGAAAAATTATACGTGAAAGGATTATACGACATATTTCGTTACGATCGACTTCCCGCATACCTTTAGCACACATTACGCGTTAAAAACCTGAATAGAAAGAAAAAAGTATCACACGCAATTACAAAGTTCTTATAAATATTCTTATTCCGTTAAGCGGGCAAAGTATTGTATCGGTGTACACGACGTAGGAGTCACTTTCCCTCGCTTTCGTCGATTTCATAACGCGGCAACGAACCGTCGACCGTCTCTCTTTACTTGACGCACACATCGCGTACGCGATCGCTATTATAGTGTCGAATAATTGGCCACGCGCAGAACAAAAGCGGAGAATCGTATGTATGTATTTCGGCCTCGTTGTTCGCGGATCCATCGCGCACATTTGTCGGTCGCAATTTTGTTGTCGAAGAGAGAGAGAGAGAGAGAGAGAGAGAGAGAGAAAGATAGAGAGGAAGGGGAAGGTCGTATATACATCTAAGATTCTCCGGGCTAACTGTAAAACGGCGGTTCCGCTACACTCCGTGCAAAAAGAACAAGTCCCGGTGTCTCAGACAGGCCTCACCAAGGTGATTGCACGGCCTTGTGTCACGTGTGCGTCCATTAGTGTCGCGCAGTATGTAGGGTAACTACGTAGGATATGTAGAGTATGTAAAGTTATATATATATATACACGCGCGCGAGCTGCGCTGTGTATGTGTGTGTGTAAGCGTCTTCGTCGCGATCTCTCACGCTCGCGAGATCGTTCTCCTCACGTGCGGCATTCCTTTTATTACCGCCTCCTTTAATCCACCGAACCGCGGGAGAGTCGCTTTAGAAAGGATTGCGCGTTCAAAGGTTTTTGCCGCGGCTAAACTCGAGTAACTATACTAACCTGACCTAACTATACGGAGATATCCGGAGAATCGATTGGTAGAAGAATCGTGACGTTGTATTTTGCGCTTTAAGATCCGTCCGTTTTTTTTTTTTTTTTTTCACAGTAGCGAAATAATTTTCGAACCGTCGAATCGAGCAACCGCAGACGACTCTATATTGCAGTTCCACAAATCGCGTACGGAAGATGAAGATTGAAACCACGCGCGCGAAACAAGACACCCGTTAGACCCGCGCGTTCTTACGCGAGGCCTAATTTTTAGACTCCCACCCACACACGATAGCCTCGACGAAAGCAGATTCTAGAAGAGAACACCGTATACCGTAACCAGTTTGCTCTATCACAGTCATATCTTAGCCCATCTACGCTCTGCGGGATATACAGCGTGAAATTTGCTCAATTTAAGACATTTTATACCCAATTGCCGCGTATAAAAAAAAAAATGTATAAAGTTGAATCTTAATGATACTGTATTAATCTAATACCTAATCTTATAACCTAATCTAACAATAATTAATCTAATTAATTTAATATTGTATCGTTACGCGTTTTACAGTAGCTCGATAAGGGCGCGAAAGTAAGACGTTTATACAATCAAAGTTATCCGGCATGAAGCGAAATCCGCTGTATCTGTACCGTTAGTAACAGTAAAACAGTAAGAACCGTTATTCACTCTTACTTGCAATCATTCTACGATTCGATCGTTTGTCCGCGTCGCTTTCGCAACGCGCAGAAACGCAGCCGGTGTCTGGGCGAAAGATGCCTGGCGGGTATCTCTGTCTCTCCCCGAGGGTTCTCTCGGGGCCACCGAAAAATTCAATTACGCGATACCATTCTCTCAAATCGACCTGGATCGGATCGAGTATCCTCCTGCGCGAGCCCGGGAGCCCCCGGGATGTGT
>OX424448.1:14168503-14413163 GCA_949152495.1 Lasius fuliginosus | reverse complement strand
CATAGTTATTTTTAAGAAAAAAATGTGTAGCTGCTAGTTGCAAATTATACTTTTTCATGAAAACAACTATGTGTTTTCTTTATCATCCATTACCCTTATAACTTTTTATGCCAAATATTACGAGGAATCAATTTATATAAAAAAATTAGGGTGGTTTCATTTAAAAAAAAAAAAAAAAAAAACTAATTTGACCTTTAAATGATCTTGAAAAATGACCTTGGTTAAAATTCAAGATTATTAACTTTTTTGCCCCTCGAAATTTTTTAACTTTTGTATAAAATATTTTCTCATTACCATAGTTTCAGCATATCCGACTATATTAATTAAAATACAAAGGGGACACCCTGTATATAGTTGCGCAATTATATGAGAGCGCAAAGTTTATCAGTGTGTATCACAATAGATTCGCAGAGATTTGCATATCGAGTAAAATAAAAAGAGAGGAAGAGAAAACGTCGGCGCTCAAATTGAATTTCTTAAACATTGATAAAAACTTTCTTACGATTATGTATTTCAGATAAGATCATTTAACGATATTTGTCATTCTAAAGATCTCCCCGGCGAGCTGTCAAAATTTTTCGCACTCGTAAAGCGTCCTGTATAATTTGCACCTCTAGTTGGAGAGACAAGAGAGGCGCGAAACAGATGCGTTATCCGGAATAGACGTATACAAAGTCGTTTTACACACGCTTATCGTTCTAGGACGATAAAAAATTTTTATAGAAGTATTTCTTTTTTATGAAAATCGTGCACCCCCGCCGCGTAAAACTCGCGATTCGCTTCACGAACGACAGATAGAGACGTAACTCTTGGTCGCACGATTTTTTCGAATCGCTCATTAAAATCCTCCTTCCGTCGCGACTGTATCTTTATAGGCGATCCAACGGCATATTTTATCCCTTCTAAAATGGACAAATTTTATACTCTGTTCGCGCCCCAACAGTGTTGAGAGACACGTATTATAATAAGAAAAAACACGAAAAAAATACACGCTTGCGCACACACGTGTGTGTGTGTGTGTGTGTGTGTGTGTGTGTGGTAATTCGAGCGGCAGGGAGAGACGGAAAGTCGTTAGCCATTTCTTCACTATTAATTCCCGCCAAGGCAAAGGAGCTACATTACAGACGGCCACAAGCGTTGCACTTTTCCCGCGTCTCGCGATGTCGCTTTTATAAAACTAAACGAAATAAAACCGACTCACGCCGGATGAGTTCGGAGAAAGGAAATAACGCGGAAGAATTCGTATTACTGTTATCGGCACAGTTAGTCTAGTTGCGATAGAAAAATTTATAGAATGTTTTTTTTCGTCCCGCATATTTTATTGGGAAAAAATTGAAATAATCTTTCTCTATCGAAAAATTTATTGGAACGAGACATATTATCTTCTCGAGGAGATTTAAAAATCAAAGCTAATATATATGCCACAAAAGAGAGAGAGATAAATTTCCGCTTAAAGAGCAAAGTCCATTTAAAATTACCCCGAGAGAGGGATTTCTCTTCGCTTTTATATCTGCTTACTTTACGAAATATAAGAGTTGCTCGGAAACTGTATAATGTCTCCACAGTCTTAATCGCCGGATTGTCAACCGAATCCCAAAGTATTAGGGAGAGCGTATTTTTCTCTCCGAGATTTCACAATTAAATAATATCGCGTATACGCGATATTATTAGAAAGAAATCGCTTCGGCTCGGCGCAAACTTTCCGGATCCAATTTTTCTGGATCAAAGTGAGAAAAATAGCGTCGCGCGCGCGCGTGCGCGCGCTTACACGCGTGCGCCAGAGCACCGTTCTCCGTTCGCTCGCCTTTACATCCGCGTTTGCGTGACCTTTCGCGTGAGCGTGCGAGCGGGGAAAAATTCCTGCGGACCGGAATACGTAAGTAGTCCAATTAACTCGTGGCAGGCTGGATTTCTCCGACAGCGGGGGAAGAAGAGAGAGAGAGAGAGAGAGAGAGAGAGAGAGAGAGAGAGGGACACACACTAAAAATTAACGCAGGCAATTTCGTTAATGACCGAGTATATCTCGCGCACGTTAACGCGCGATAATCGTTCGATACTGTAAAAATAGCAAGAGCGGTAAGTCGGGGGAGGGAGAGGGGGAGGGGGAGGGGGAGGAAAGCGATATCGATATTTGCACAATTTTTCGAAAAAAATACGCGAATATCGTTCGAGTGGAGCTCCATCTTAACGCCGATTATTTTAATCGAGAAACGAATCGAGCGAGTCGCGCTCGATGCGCAACCTATCGTTCTTCGAGTTCGTCGTCGTTCGTCTCTCAACGACATTCTCGCGCCAGAATCCGGGTGAAAGGAGCATTTTCACGCTGACGCTGACGCGCCAGGCAACACGTTAAAAATCCTCATGCGCCTGGATGGATGGTGATTATTCTCGCGAAACGATATCGCGATAATCTCGGACGAGATTATCCGCAGCAAGGTCTGAAAACGACGACGATGGGACGCTCTGTGATTTTTTCTTTTTTTTCTTTTTTTTCTTTTACGTTAATGAGATTGGCGTAACTTTTAGAGTGTGACTTTGATTTCTTTTCTTTTCTCCCCAAATCTAAGTTCGAGGCGCGAGGGCCAACCTAATCTATCGTTCGAGACGTTTTATTTAAAAAGCGATAAAATTCGTTAAACGAAAGGAGAACCTGCGACTTCCTTTCTTTGCCCCCCTTCCCCCCTTCCCCCCTCCCCCCGCCGTTGACTTCGACCTGGATCGTTCGAGAGAAATTGTGCCCGAGGCGAGGGCGGATTCCTGTTGACTTAATGGACTTATTTCTCGTTTTTCGACCTCGCGTTACAATCTCGATTCGATAATTTAAGGCCACATACCGAGTGTCCGTGACGGATGATAAATATGACGCGCCGATTCGAGAATGAGTCGCTCTTTTGAACTCGAAGATTCAGCGAATCGCGGTTGTCTATCATCCTCTTTACTCTACGAACGGTTTTATTAAACATGTATTGCAAAGTAATAACAAGAAAATTTCTTATCGACATAAAGTAGCTAAGAAGAATCTATTTTTTTTGTGCGTTACTTGACTAATGTGATCCCATAAAAATCAATAAACGTTCAAAATGATATAATATGTTGGTAAATGAAAAAGATTATTTTGAAATTGAAAGTTTTCGATAGTTCTTTAAGAACTCTGTCGGGTTGCCGTGAATGAGACGTAACGCGTATAAAGCATAAAGCGAAGAAACCGGTCTTTTATAACCGAGCTCAAGTTAAATAAGATCGAGCGATTTTCCTCCGTCACTTTAAGGATCTTTCAGTTACCAAGGAGACATCGATCATAAAATGTGGCAAAAAAAAATTGATTGCCGATTTAAATATTGTTGTTGAGAGATTAAAATTTCAAAGACCATGCATATATATATATATATATATACAGGGTGTCCGGTAATAATCGCCAAACGTCCTCTACCGTTTTGCGATCTTCGCAATAATTAATGAGAAATTAATAAAAAAGATCGAGCAATCAATCCGCGCGAGTACAAGCGCGGATTGGCCTTTTTTCAAAATTAATTTCTCATTAATTATTGCGATTACACGAGATGATGCGGTTATTATCGGACACCTTGCATATTTGTATATTTTATGCGTGCGAGTCGCAGAAAAAGAAGAGAGTAATCGATGTTATTTAAAAGGACATTGTATCGAATACTCTATTGTCGATCGATCATAATACAAATCGCGATTATTCACCTCTGTTGTGTACGCTCATGTTACTTTAACGTACAAAATGTCGAGGTAGATAAAACGATCATGTTATATTGCCTATTCACGTCAAGAGTGTTTAGCTTTAGTAGCTGGAACAGTCTTCGTTAATATAGAATGTTTCAGGACTGACGCGGAAAGTAGACATAAATAATATTTTTTCGCTGTTAAATTTATCAATCTTCATTATCATGCGAACATGCGACGAGACGTTAATAGCTCTTAAACTAGGAATACAAAGCTACGGAACGAAGGGCTCTTCGCGAATAAAATGAATTTTTTTCTAGCGAGAAAATGGAATACGATCGAGTTAGGAAGGATTTTATTTCAGCAGAGAGTTTTAACCCTTCTGTCAATGCATAATTTTTCATCCGGGTACCAACTGCGTGTTTTCGACACATTTTTAACACATTTAAAGCTGCTTTTTAAATCGCCAAAATATCGGATATCAACAAATGACATTGTTGTTCTCCGAAGACTCGATCGCGAACGTTATGTGTGCTATGAGTTTTTCCTCGAGTTTCAATACAGCTGGTACTTTTAGTTGCAAGTAAGTCGGCGATGGTTTTAACGGGCCGAACATTGTCCTGCGACGAGAATGCAAGGCGCGCACTTGTGCAGCGACGCCGGAGAAAAATAGGTGTGTATATCAATGTGTTTTCAGTTGAATTCTTACAGAGTCAGAGAGGAGAGCAGTCCGGTCTCTCTCTCTCTCTCTCTCTCTCTCTCTCTCTCTCTCTCTCTCTCTCTCTCTCTCTCTCTCTCTCTCTCTCTCTCTCTCTCTCTCTCTCACGTGTCTCGTGTCTCGTGCATTATTCTCGATATCGATCAAGCGGATCGATAAACTGTGATTATCGCAACATTGAGAAATTTCGGAACGCTGTCGCTTCATAGTAAGTACAAGTGAGATCAAAAGAATGCGAATTAACTAACGTGTCGGATCGATCAAAGAGCTCTTTCGTTAATAAAACAAAAAAAAATTCTCCAATTATCTACAGTCTTTGGAGATTAAATCGGATTCGTCTTTTTATAATATTAAAAACTCATTGTTGTCATGAGAGCGATAGGAAAAATAATGAACTGTGTGCACACACACATGTCTCGAAGATATCAAGTATATACAGGGTGTTTCAGAAATAGATGAATTTTAAGAGCATTTTTTACTCGTAAGAATGAAAAACGTCACGTGGGAAACGCTTCCTTTTCGAGTTAAAAATACTTTTTGTTTACGCTAGAGCTTAGCAAGAGCACTTTATTAAAGAAATTGTTGGAAAACACGAAGCAATTTCGGAGTACTTTCACAGTAGCAACAGGAGTATCATAAACTCGAGAGTCTCTTGAAATGTCTCTATAAATAAAAATTCAGAAGACATAAATGTGGGGAAGATGCAATCGATCCTCCTGTGCCAATTTATCGATTTCAGCGAAATTATTATTAAGAATTAAACTCTTAAAGGAAGTTTATTTAAGAATTAAAAAAAAGAAGCATTTCTGGATCCATGTTTACACATGATTTTTTTCTCGTCTTTATATAACATGATCTTCAAGTTTCAGACATCTCTGTGTCAGCATCCTACATATGTGTGCGTTATACACATATAGCATCGTATTATCAATCATGTTGTATCATCTATTTCGTATATACTTGACGTATATCGCGATGTGAATTTCCAGTGGGATATATCAATTTGATCAAATGGCATTCTCAAACACAAGAGAGCGCGTTATCTTACCGTTCGATTATCGTGTTACGTCACGAAGATACAGTATGTGTATGTGTATCGCGATGTTTCTAGAAACGACATTATCGTTACGGGCGTTAATCGCGTGCGTGGTTCATCGTTAGCTCTGACGTAAGAACGCATTGTTCTCACCTATATAGCGTAACTCACCTAGCTAACGTAAAGTACATAGCCGTGCATTTTCTCCCGTTTGTCGGGGCGAAAGGCAGGAAAAACGAGAACGCGAGACCGAGTTGAAGAAAAGAAGAAGAAGAAGAAGAAGAAGATGATGATGATCTCCGCGCGCGCGTTCACCAGTCGATGAGAGAAGGTGAAGGTGGCTCTCTCACACCGTGATACAAATGTGGAAGAAGGTAACGGCGTGGAAAAGGGGCCTTGACCGATGCGATGATCATCAGCTATGGACAACGAGCCAACGACGGACGTACTCGATTGATTCAGCCGAGCAGGAATGTCCCCGGTACGATACCGTTATGTCGCGAGTCTCGCTGTACTAAGTAAACCGTCTGTGATGTCTGCCCATCGATGGCGATCTAGAAAGGAAGCGCGACGAAAGTGTTCCGGTCGGGAAGCGAAGTCCTCTAATCGATAATGTCATCTGGACGCCGACGTTTATTGTTGTTTTATACGCGAAAAACGGAAACGCGATCTGATATTCGCTCATCTCTCGTAATCGGTGCACCATATATATATATATATATATATATATTAGCCGTTTATTTTGAAAGTGGTGTAAGTCCATTTTAGAGAAAATCGATAATATTGAAAATAAATAAACTTCATCTCAATTTGTAACCGTAGCAACAATATTATCGATTTTCTCAAAAATGGACTTGCACCATTTTCAAAATAAACGGCTCATGTACAGTTCGTAAAAAGCTTGATGGCTTTAGAGCTTGCCCCAATTTAAGATCATCGGAAACTGGTTTGGAGAGGAGGAAGCCACGAAAAACTCTGATAGATATGGATGGCAATAACCTCGAGTACACACTTTACACTCTAGAACGGAAACATATGATTTGTATGTCAAGTTGAGTCTTGTATACTCAACGATTATATAGAGTGTTCGAAACTTGTCAGATTTTTTCATCTTTTTTAGCTAATTTCGAAATAATTTCTTTCCTTGATACAATATTTTTATTAAGAAATTATCTCGAAATTAGCTGAAAAAGATGAAAAAAATCTAATAAGTTTTGAACATAGAAGTGCAATAAATAATGATATTCCTCAATGTTTGTTGCATTTCTTCAACATTTAATGTTATATATATTTTTGCAAAATTAAGTCTTAAATAAATTTCTATTAAAGTCAGGTATTTTTGAAATTTATCGAAAAGAGAGACTTGTGACATATTTTTTCCTTTAAAAGTTTGTCAAAAGTTTATCAGATTTTTCACCTTTTTTAATTAATTTCGAGATAATTTCTTTTCTTAATAAAAATATTGAGGAATATAAATATTTGTTGTACTTCTTCAATTTTTAAAATATGATATATCTTTGTAATTAAGTCAAATAAATTTCTATTAAAGTCAGGTATCTTTGAAATTTATCGAAAAGAGACATACTTGTGACATGTTTTTTCTTTTAAAAGTTTGTTAAAAAAATTCGTCTCTTCAATTTGTCAAAAAGTTTCATGTTTCTTATTATGTCACTTATTATCAGCTATCATAAATGCCTGGACATTTTCATTGAGAAAGAGCTCGATTTCAAATCAACTAATGAGAATCCGTCTCGCGACATCTCGTAGTTAATTATCACTCTTCGGAGAAATATTTATCAAATATAAAAAAAAAAAAAAAAATAGGAAACAGCTTCAAAGGAGAAGAAATGCGCGATACATTTTGATAGCCGTTAATAATAATATGTCCGCAACGGCGATAAGAGCGCGCGCAACAGGTCTCCGGCAGATCTTACGGAAGTCGCGCGCGCGCAAAGTTGCATAACGCCAAGTGTCACGCTTCCCTGATGACGGATAAGGAAAAAAACAAGGAAAAATAAAAAAGAATGATAAATATCAGGTCCGTCGAAAGGAAGAGTCTTCTAATGAGTCTTCTAATGAAACGAACGACCCCGCCGCGTGTCGTACGATAAGAATTGAGAGAGATTGGAATACCCTCGACACGCACACTCTAGAGGGAGATTAGATCCTCGGGAGATCGAGAAGGGTGAGGAGAGGGGGACCAAATTGCATCTCTCCACCTCTTCTTCTTCTTCTCTTCTCGGTTTCTTCTTTTTTTTCCGAACCAGTTTTCGAGGAAGGTTTCTTCATTTTTCGGCCCGGGTAATCGGTCGGGGGCATTTTCAGAGCGAGAGAGAGAAAGAGAGAGAGAGAGAGAGAGAGAGAGAGAGAGAGAGAGAGAGGGAGGGAGGAACGGAGGGAGGGAGGGAGAGAGAGAGAGCAGGTGGAAGAGCGGTTCTGGAGCAGAAACTGGTTTGGTGGGAGCCGCGAGGCGGCTGGATACAGTGCTAGTAAGCCGTGGCACTCGTTGTCGCGAGATGTATATATGTATTTATTTGCGAGTGGCGGGAGTCCTCGAGAGGGAAGCCGGTGGGGCCTCTCCTCGCCGCCGACAAGTGATCGTTTACAGTTATAGTCAGTCCGCATCGGGCGCTCGGCCAGCCCTGACTATATGTATATCGGTGTACACGTATGCACGCGCTGCGCTGATAAGATTGTTCCTCTTCGTTTTTTTTCTGACTTTTTCGGATACGCGTGCGCGCCGCCGAAGTTTCTCTCTCCCTCTTTTTTTTTTTTTTTTTTTTTTTTGTCGAGACGAGTCGAAAAAAATCGAGTGCCGAGTAACAGGTGTGATTCCGGGCCTCCCCTCCCCTCGCTTCCTCTCCTTTCTCGGATATCTTTTTTTTTTTTTTTTTTAGTTTCCTTATCGTCGTCGTCGTCGTCGATCCAACGAGACTCCGAAATCGCTATTTCGAAGAGCTATCGAACTCTCGACGGTTGGTGATTGACAGGGCCGTTATTAAATACACCCGTAATCGAAAGTCGAGGGGCCTCGAGCAGTGATTTTTAGTGGCCAAGATCAATGAGTGATCGTGTGAAAGGAAAAGTGCGAAACGCGAACTTTGCGTTCGGCGGCTGATAGAAACTGCGAAAACGCGCAGCGTTTTGACGCTGCGTGCGTGCGTGCGTGCACTTCTCGTCGCGCTTTACGCACTTTAGGCACTGATGGAGAATAATCGACCGACGAGGTAAATATTTCCATTTCCAATTCTCTCTCGACGGCAAAATATATCGAATAGTGACGAGCGAGCACTTAACGCGCAAGTCTGCATTTTTTTTCCGCGCTCGGGAATGCGCAGCCGGGAATTCGCGATCCGGAACCGCAATGTTTATTCTTAACGATACCGCGTAATCGAGGAATGTTATGTTTGAAATACGTGTCGTAGGTGCGCTTTGTAACATTTTTCTCAAAGCTATACCGGCGAAAAAAAGAATGTTTAAATATAATAATATTTTGAAAAAGGGAAAATATATGACTTAATTCAAATTGAGAACAATCTTTATATATTTTTTATATACTTAATATATTATTTAATTATCAAACTTAATAAAATTAAAATTAAAAATTTATTATTGTTTCCGCGCGACATGTGTTCTTCTAGTTTTTTTTAAATTAGGATACACAAATTTCTCTGCAATTCTAGTATAAATAAATCTGAGATTGAGAGAGAGAGAGAGAGAGAGAGAGAGAGAGAGAGAGAGAGAGAAGAGAGAGAGAGAGAGAGAGAGAGAGAGAATTCGCGTCCTTCCGATAACGTTCAAGAATATAGTTTTTTTTTTTTAATTTGGAGAAAACTCGAAAGAGAGAAATTACTTCGATAGAGCTTTGAGAGAAGCGACATGACGGATACGGTACCTGACGATAAATCACACAACGTGGCTTCGAAGGTTATCGTGCGGCGTTAATTACTTATCGGAGATCGTTCGATTATGTATACATGGCGCGCGTTCTTCATCTCGGAATCGCTTGTACGAGAAATGTGTGTAATTGTGCCGAAATTAAATCGGGAAAAATTGAAATTCGAATTCAGTTTCCTGCAGCTGTTTACATGTCGCCCTTGACCACTTTATCCGATAAGCGAGGTACTTTTCTTTTATCTCGCGCGCGCGCTGATAATAATAAAAGTAAATTAAATGCCCGATAAATACGTATATATGTAAGTAAGAATAAATAATCAAAATGGCGCGCCTGTTTTCAAGTCTGCTTCCCGGCAAAAAAATGCCTTTCAATAAGGCCTGAAATTCCTACGATAGTTTACGTCGCGCCGACAAACACGTTATGTATATATCACATGAAATAGCACGTTAATAGTACATACGATAACTTATGGTGGCGCGACCATAAGCGGATACGTGTATCGGATACGATAGCGCACTTTATTAAAAGATAGACGCGAGCAAACGACTTTTGGCATCGTAACGCACGTGTTCTCGCAAATTGTTCGATACGAATCCGTCGCGTGAATTGCATTTCGTATCGACTTGCGTGGCGAAGAAAAAAAAACTGGTATTTCGCCACCTCGCTTAAGTATAAGGTTGATTTGTCATGCTCGCTGGCAATATAATATGCGAACGTTAACAAAAGTACGAGTTTACGAATCGAATGTGCATTTGACTGCAAGTTTTCATTACTGACTGTGCATTCGCTTGGTGCACGTTTTTTTTTTAAATATTATTCTAAACGAATAACACATCTGTCAATCATTATCCTCTATTCTTCTCTTTCGCGAGAATCTTCATATAAATTTTATACGAAATTAATTCGAAAATTGTTATGCTAAGTTAAATATTTCGCGTATATAACTGAGCCACACACATCGAAAATTATCTTCAGAAAATATTAAAATAGAAAAAAAACAGGCTTTATAGCATTTTTTAGCATATTTCGGAATAAGAGAGCCTACAAAAAATTCATCATTGAATTATTGCAATCCTTCGAGACGAAAGCTTGAAAAAAGATCGAAAGTTTCCGATAATATTAAGCATTATGCAATTCTGCTGCATTACTCAATGTTACTGTTCGTGCGTTTGTGCGTCAAGAGATTTGACGAAATCATAAATATTTTAAGCGCCATAGTAGGAGAAAGTAGTAGAGCAGAGTATAAGAGCTATGCGGAGAAGTCTCGCGTCTCACTTCTAATTTAAATCATCAGTCTCGAGTCTGACAGTTGGCCTGCAACATGCACATGCAGTTGGGAATTTTTGACATTGAAGAGGAAAAACAAGATATCCCGATTCGATTATCTTCGCTCGCGCGCGCGTGTCAATCTCTCTCTCTCTCTCTCTCTCTCTCTCTCTCTCTCTCTCTCTCTCTCTCTCTCTCTCTCTCTCTCTCTCTCTCTCTCTCTCTCTCTCTCTGTCTCTCTGTCTCTCTCTCTCTCTTCTCATCTTGCTTCACTCGTGTCAACAGAATTCTCATTTTTTTTGTGGAAAAACTATTAGTCATGATTTCTAATCAGGCAGTATTTCAGAATCATTGAGCAAAATTATACTATTAATATTAACGTCAGTATAATGACGTATAATCGATGACTCCGAAATTCTTTCTTCGTTGCTTTCGATTAAATCGCAACATAATTGCGTTACGCATTTTTTTTTTTTTTAAATACGATTCAGCACAAATATCGCTGATCGCAGCGATACTCTCTTTTCCTTATTCAAAACTTTGAATAAGGAAAAGAGATTTGAAGTCTTACAAGTCTTGACAATTTGACATTAATGTTTTTTTAAATCTTGAATAATATTGTTGAATCATCTTGTATAAGATTGTATCTTCGATATCTTTAGCAAACGCTTTAGGCATAATTCGATACTTATTTTATTTCATTCATTGAATAAATTAACTTATATGTAGAATATTATAAATTACTTTTTATTAAGAATATATCCATTCTATTTAATAGCTTCTTACAGAGTTTCTTTCTCTCATCGTTTATTATAAATTTGCATATCTGTTCTCTTTTATTTATAGAAAGGATAGAAAGAAAATCGTGTCACACGTATTTGCATAGGAAGTGCTTTGCATTTGCGACTAGTATAAGTTTCTTGAAGATGATGCGATATGTTACAGAGGGACCGAGCTGTGATTTTGATCAGGATAATGCGAAGCCTGGATAGGCTGTCGGGTAGCGACCAAGACTGCGGTGATCGGGAAATGTACATCGATCTGGACGACGCCTCCGTCGACTCGCTTACCGGGAAACGTAGTCGCCATCATGTCGTTGGCGCGGAGGTATCTCACACCATTCTCTCTCTCTCTCTCTCTCTCTCTCTCTCTCTCTCTCTCTCTCTCTCTCTCTCTCTCTCTCTCTCTCTTTTTTTTTTATTAAACTTTTACATTGAATCTCATTCGACGAGATTTTAAATGTGTAAAAGAGAGGACTTGATTTAATTTGATTTTAATAAGGGATAGCGAAGAAGGGATATATATTTTTTTTATTCCCGTATTTTTACCAATTCAAATTTTTCATATATACTTTCACACAGTCAGTGTATTTACAATGTGCGAAATCCGTTAATTAAGTACGTCGATGCGAATTACGATGAATAGATAATACAAATCAGATTCGGAGACTGCGCGGACAACATCTCATTATCGGCGATTGAAATTGAGTAAATAATCCTTTTATCAGCGTTTATGCAGCGGCGAAAGAAATTGCTGACATTTTATGTATCGAGTTTTATCACTCAGACAAACATCTGCGAAGCGCGTTGCTGTGTGAGAGAGGGGGATCGAATATATATATATATATATATATATATATATATATATATATTTCTTTAAAAAATAGCGTGACAAAATCTCTTCATTTAGATTAGATTGGGGAGAAGCTATTATGTAATACGCTCTCGCGAGTTAATATAAAACTCTGTTACTTCTATCGACGTTATTAGGCGAGTTTTTGAATGTCTTTTGAAATATATTCATAAGTTACTGTTTTAAAGATATGCTGTTAATTTTTTTAATGCGTGACCAAACAAATTATTAACTCATATAAAGTTGCATATACATTGCAAAACATTATGTTTTATGTATTTTACAATATTATGTTACACATAATATTACATATTACATATACGTATATTATTAAATAGTATATTATAAATATTACATATATCATTACAAAATTAAAAAAAATATATATCTACATATTATAAGATATTTACAAGCATTGGTATTCTCTGTTTCAATGTTCTCGAAAACAAATTGTCTTTTTCTGGAAAGTGGATATTCGTCCGTATTCATATCACGAAAGAGTGCATAATAATATATATAAATACTATATTTAAAAAAAATACTATATACAGGGTGTCTACTCAAATCTTGTAAAAAAATTTCCTGAGAATTCCTTGATCTTCCAGGTATTTTCGTTTAAAATTCCAGATAAAACAAGAAAATGTGTAGATGCAGCTTTTTAAAATAAGGTTCTTTTTGTATGCACTTTCTAATGTTTTCTATAATTCATACGATTGCAAAGAAAGTTACCAAGAATGCAATTTTTCTAGCATTTAATATTAATTTGTTAATCGCAAAATTAATTCGGACAATAACAAAGTCCAATATATCATTATATTTAAACGCTAAAGATATACGCAAAAATATAAAATAAAAATATAAAAAAAATAATTCACTATAAACGTCTTAAAGAGTATTAATTTATTTAAATATTATTAAAAAATTGAACAATTTTCTATGAAACTTACATAAGTCCTACTAAAAAGAGATCGTCAATAAAATTATCAAAGATACAATTTTTGAAAAAAATTCCCAGAGTCTCAATAAAATTCCATGAGAATTCCCGGATTTTTCAAGGTAAAAAAAATCTCTGACAATCCCCGGTTTTCCCGGTTTTTTCAGTATAGACACCCTGTATATAAATAAATACTATATTAAAAAAAAAAATCTATTCTCTGTCATAAAAATCGAATGTGAAAACAGATGGGCGAGGAGAGCGACAGCAGCGGAAGCGAGAGGAGTCCGAAGCAGGCAAAGAGGAGAAACCGCGGCGGCGCACCACCGACCACGAGAAGACGGAAAAGCGGAATTTCCGCGCGTGAGAGGAACCTGAGGAGGCTCGAGAGTAACGAGAGAGAGAGGATGAGAATGCACTCGCTCAACGATGCTTTCGAGGTAACAGTTTGTCGAAAGAATTCTGCTACAGAGTGATTAAATTGCAAACACAATGAGGACGAAAATAATGTCTGATTAATTCTTATTCGTATATAAAACGTCGATTTCGCGGAACCGCTAACGAACAAATATTCGCGTCCATATTTTGGTCAAAAAATATTTTAGCGAATATATTTTTATAGTTTAATGTTATATATCTTTGCAAAATTAAGTCTGAAATAAATTTCTATTAAAGTGAGGTATCTTTGAAATTTATCGAAAAGAGATATACTTTTTCTTTTAAAAGTTTGTCAAAAGTTTATCAGATTTTTCTCATCTTTTTTAGCTAATTTCGAGATAGTTTCTTTTCTCAATATTTGTTGCACTTCTTCAACTTTTAAAATGTTATATATCTTTGCAATTAAGTCTTATAAATAAATTTCTATTCAAGTCAGGTGTCTTTTTAAATTTATCGAAAAGAGACATACTTGTGGCATACTTTTTCTTTTAAAAATTTGTCAAAAAAGTTTGTCTCCTCAATTTGTCAAAAAGTTTCATGTTTCTTAATCAGTCGACGTTGAACGTTAATGCAAACGATAGCGCAGAGAAATACGGAGAAATCTATTTGCATGTAAAAGATAAATGATGACAAGTCGCAATGTACAAATCGATATAGACTCTGTTCGATAGAGTCTGTCCGTTCTATTAACCGATCATATAATAGTATCATTAAAAATCTACATCAACTCTTTGCAGGGAATCATATTCGATTAGAAATTGCAATCCGGCGCCGTGTATATATTTATCGCGAATTTACGGCTCGATATAATTGATAGATCTTCGATTCACTTCTCCGTCGTAATTTCCAGCAATTACGCGAGGTAATACCGCACGTGAAAATGGAGAGGAAGCTTAGCAAGATCGAAACGCTCACGCTGGCTAAAAATTACATAATGGCACTGACGAATGTCATATGTGAGATGCGTGGCGAGGAGCAACCGTACACGTGAGTATCGTTCTAAGTCAATGTTTTTTTTTTTCAAAACACGTGGTGAACAATAGTTGCGAAATATTTACTTGATACATATATCAAAATCAAATAAAAATAAAGAAATAATTAAATAAAAAGATGAGAAGATGGTTTCAACTGGATGTAAATTTGTGCGGAACTTTTTTTCACGCGTTTTAAAATTATTTGATATATTTTTAACGAAAAAAAAAATCGCGTCTTCAGGTTTGTCGACGGTGAATGCGGTTCTAGCAGCGGTGACAGTACCGGTCAATTAGAATTAAGCGGGGGCGAGCAACCTGACGAATCATCGCCCGCATCGATCCACGAAACCAATAACAACAGCCTCCTTCACGAGGATCTAGAACGCAGAATCTAAGGAAATTCGATCTAAGCGACAACTGTCGAGACATGTGTTATATATATGCACAGACTCTGTGATAAACTATCATATTAGTGCCTTTCGTAAGGACAGCAATCCGCGACGATTCACTCATTATCGCCATGAATCTTCGTAGATCGTTGTACGGTTTTGAAAAATTCCGCGCACGCGAAGATGATCAAAAATGATTTGAAATGACACAGATACACGCGATGAAAAGAAACGCAAGATCAGGATAGAAAAAAAAAGAGAACAAAAAGAAACAAATAGAATGCATATAGATGCAAGGAAGAAGAGGAGAAAGAGTACGTTTTAGATTATACGTCTATTTCAGATCTAGCGCATAATCTATATATATATATATATAATTATTCACAATATATATTGTGGATAATTCTGATTATTGTCTCATTTTTGACGTATTTCTTATTCTTTCTGTCATGGCGCTTGGAATGTAAATTAATGTACAGGAAAAACTAGAATCGAGATTCACAATATATTCCTGCTTCTCTTATAATACAATATTAATAGTTTTTTTCTATCCTGGGCTTTTTGCCTTTGAAAACGGTACTTTGGATTAGACGAACTATAGATCGCTATCCTGTTATTCTTATCCATGGAATGTATCGCTATTTGGAGGATTAGTCGCAGATTCCTTTTCTCTCTCTCTCTCTTTTCTACTAATGTTTTCGATATGCAAATCTGCGTCTATTTAGGGAACAGGATTTTTTAAACATAACGGAAGGAATGTGGATATTAAATAGTGGTTATACCAGTTATTGGAACAGTGGCACGATATAAGATGCGCAGCGAGATACTGTATATAGGATGAGATTCGTATCGATGATTTACACCGCATTTTACTCAAAGACTAAACCTAAGACCGTGTATGCACATGTGAGTTTTTCCTTCCAATTGCAATATTATTCAAGTCGCTAAAACTAGCAGTTCAATTATATGTATATACGTATAATCTAAAGCGTACTCTGTAAAGCTTTCTCTCTCTCTCATCATTTCTCTATATGCATTCTATTATATTTTATTATATTTGTCTCGCTTTTCTCCTCCACACTTTCTTTTTTTGCTTCTTTTTTTCTGTCTGTCTAGTCTCGCGTTTCTTTTCATTGCAATGATGTGTGTTCGTTCAGGTAGATACCACGTTTCGCTGTACATATATGTATAGAAAACACATTATATATCGAAAACACATTCGAAAAATATTTATATCGTACGGCGAAAATGAAACGTACATGGTTGTATAAATTCATATTGCGATTTTCTTCTGATTAATCTTAAATTTAATTTAAGATTAAATTGTCATTAATTTATTCTTTTATCAACGTTATCTCTTTCAATCTAGCACAAGATATATCGGCTATTATTATCACGATTATTATTATTATTCTATAGAATTATTATTTTATAGAATATCACTATACTGTTTTCGCTACTAATACTATCTTGTTACTATTATTATTATTATCATTATTATTATTACTATTGCTACTGCTGTACTAAATTTATCACTCCTATTATTAATTCCTACTATTATTACTGCTGTATCACTACCATTCCTACATAATACAGTAATACACCATTGTTATATGGTTGTTAGATATTATATCTTTTAATATTTTATAATTCCAATAATTCTATTATTTTTTATAGAATATCTTTCGGAAGATTATTATTATTTGTTATTTTATTATTATATTATTATTATTGTTATTTTATTAAGTTAATAACACGTTACTTTAATGTTTTATAGCAGTAATGTCATCTTTCACAACGTGCATTTTGCTCATATTGTTCCGTCCGCAAAAATTATATAAAAAATAAACCCTATATTTTTTAATACGTAAATAATCGATCGTATCCTTGCAGTGCCTTTGCGATCGATATTAATCGACCAATAATTACACATTTATAATTTTTAGCACACCTCGACAATCAATTATATCTCTCGCCAATTATATTTTTAACAGCAAATTATGATTAGTAATTATTCATTTTTGGCCAATTATCAATTACGAACGTAATTAAATGTAAAATTAGTTAAATTTTATCGGATCATTCAACAGCGGGTTAATTACAATTTCACCTACATGTCTGCTTAGAAAATACGCGTTATACATATATAAGTACTTTCCATAAAGATATGAATCTTATCTACGAAGCATAATAATAATGTGATAAGGGCTAAGCAGATCAGCCAAACTAACAGATAATGGCTATGCTAAAACGTTAGTTGTGCATTTTCGGCAAATCGAATGCGACTAGTATATTAGTTAACTGTCATAAGTTTCACGCGAATACACAATTAACGCGTTATTGTCATACAAGTAGTCTTGTTACATTAGATTACGATTAATTTTTCAGTCACAACTTTATGCGCGTCTCGAAGCCGTAAGTCATACATCTATAGTCCATTATCACTATTAGCGATAGCATTATCATCAATAATTAATTATTATAGCGTTGTTATTGTCATAATCATTATCATTGTGATGGTCATTGCCATGGTCATTGTCACGTAAAGTCATTATCATTAATATATTTTATTATTATTGATATTATTATCGAGTAAAATGTACTATTGTGATTCGTACACATATTCAAACGATCATTTGTATTTGTGCGTATGAATCATTTCCGTAAGCGTTAGGTAAGAGTGATTAGGATTTAATTGTATCCTCCCGCTATTTTTACATAATTAAACTTAAGTCGGCTTTGATGTTTATAAAAACAATCCTAGCATAAAAAGATTGCGCAATTTTATTATCATATGTGACATTTTGCATGTAAATATATTATACGCGTTGTGTTTTAAGAATTTTACACAACAATATATACAAGGTGATTCACCCAAAAGTTGCTCATCTATATTAACTTTTTTCCTAAATACTTTAGGCAAAAATTTTTCAGTGGAAAACGAATATGGTGACGGGCTAATAAAAGCAGAAAAAACGCAGAAAAAACAGGGCATAAAAAATTGTCCTCAAGTATTCAAGTACATTTCGCTCCGGTTTCGCACCATCTTCAGCAACTGTTAACAAAATAATACACATCACAGTAAAATGAAGATCGAGTTATAAGATTACACATAGAACAATATATACGCAAAATTGAAAAATCGTGCGTTTTGACATTCAAAAATCTTTAACTTTCAAGCCTCTCATCGATTCTAACCGTTAAGGAATGAGATTCACAAAAGTAATAGTTTGAAATCATTTACAAATGGTCAAACATCACAAAAAGATTTTCATGTAAATACGTTAGGAAAGTAATACAATATGTTAAAAGAACGAAAAACATACAATAAAAAATTACCAAAAAATTGCAGAAGACGGAGGACCAAAGACATCGGAAACACTACCGTCAGATAAAGCGAATGTTAGTTATAATTATAAATGTCATGTTATGAGTAAATAAAACAAAATCGTAGAGAGAGAGAGAGAGAGAGAGAGAGAGAGAGAGAGAGAGGGAGAAGGAGAGAGAGAAAGAGATAACCGCCAACAAACATAAATGAGGAAATGACGTAATGAGCGCGGAGATTTTAAATTTTAGACAAATATTCTATAACCGTTAAATATGCATGATAAGCATTCAGTAAGCATTCAGTATCGCTTTGAAGATTAAAACTGTTTTTATCGTTTAATAAATAACGTTTCCCCGACAACCTCTTATCTAAAATAAGCTCCTTGGAACAAAATAAAAATTTCTTGTATGGGGAATTCATTCTGTGAATAAAAGATTCTTGTCAAAAATGTTATTTATTAAATGATAAAAAAAACAGTCTTAATCTCCAAAGCGATACGGAATGCTTACACCATGTAAGCAACGTTTGACCACTTGCAAATAATTTCAAATTATTACTTTTGAATTTCATTCCCTAATGGAATATAAAAGGCTTGTCACGTTTAATATTCGGGAAAATCACTAAGAGTCCTTGGAAATCAGAACGCCTGATATTTTAGATTTTGTGTATTTTTCTATATAATCTTATAATTCAATCTGCATTTCTTTATGACATATATTATTTTGTTAATTCTCGCAGTTACTGATGATGGTTATTAAAATGTTTATAACAAGCTGAAAATCAGAAAGACGATATTTTTTTCATTAATTTATTCTCCTTTTAACATAACATTTTTATATTGTACAATCTTTACTTAAATCTCGAGAGGAACATACACGCGACATTTAATTTTTATTGCTCTTGATGGTGTGTACGATAATAGTCACAATTAAAACGAATAATGTTCCTAACAGTCCAAGCATGAGCGCCATGAGAACTGTATCGATCGAAAACCAAGGATCTTCCTCTCGAGTCCAGTAGACAGTAGACTCAGCTGTTGTAAAGAAGCTGTAAGTGAAATGAAATGAGCTCGCGTAACTAACGTTTTTCTAGTCTTGTATTTTTTAGTAAGAAATAGATTGTATAATGAGATATATAAAGTCCAAATGAAAGAAGACTAGAGAATATAATAGTTAACACATTTTGCATTCGGAATCTCGAAAGAAAAAATAAAGTTTAAAAAACTTAACATCTTTCGTAACCAAAAAAGTTATTTTACAAATACAATTCTAAAATATTTTCAAAGAGCATAATATCTGTTATCTTGTATTACGAGATTTTTATGTATAGAAGGTACATATCAAGACAGCACAAAAAGGCCAAAAGACATCTTAAAGATGTTTAAAGGACGATAAGATCGTCTTTAAATCGTTTTCAGACGTCTTTTAGGGACGTGTCTGAGTAGCCTTTTAAACGTTATAAAAAAAGAAACACAGTGCACGGAGAGGTCAAGGTAAAGAGATTAGATTACAGTCAGAGCTAGGCAATATATTTCAAGCACATGTTTATCGCACATGAAAGTAGAGATTTATTTAAACATTTATTTATATTTAAATGTGTGTGTGCGCGCATGCACACACGTGCATTTTACAAGAAAATGCTTTCTCTCGTGTGACGTATGATATTTAAATCGTTCGTATAGTTCATTTCATCTGCGTTTAAATGTACTTTCCTCTTCGCTTCGCTTTATATCTTACAATGAAAAAGTATTTTTCGCGTATTATTTTGTACATGAAGTATATTTTGCACAGCCCTGAGAGTGTATAATTAATGACGCTGAAGAATGCCGACGTGCTGGTTTCCATTTCTTCGTCGGCAAGTTCCTCGAAGGACGGCGCGACAGCATCGTCCAAATCCTTTCCCAGTTGTTTGAAGGCGGTTTTGCCGAGCCAGTCGGCGAGATCGTCGCGATTTAGCTGTCGAAGACGATGCGCTATCGCCGCGTGCGTCTTTCCTCTACCTTCACCGGGAGAGCTATTCCAATGCAGCAATTGACGCAGACACGAAATCTCCTCGTCGACCTTACGCTCTTTCAATAATCGCGGAAATAATCGAGCGTTAGATATTTTTGGCACATAAATATTTAATTAAATATTTAACGTACCAAACTCGCGCTTTAAAAATTCTCTACTTATTTATCAATTAACGTTAAATATTTAATTAAATATTTACGTAGCAAAATCGCTTTAAAAATTCTCTAGTTATTAATTAATTAATTATTATTAATTAATAAATAAGTGGAGAATTTTTAAAGCGATTTGTGAGATATACGAATCGCTCGGAGAGGAAAGAAAGACCAACTAACCAGCCGCGGCCAAGTTTTTCGGCAAATCGTAAGTCGTGTAATGAAGCGCGGCGATCAATCGCCGGCACTCGAATGGATCAAGTCGGGCCGCGAGATATTCCAATTCGCTGAGATTCACGTCTATCGTGGCGCGAACTCTCGAGCCGAAAATTGTCGCAGCGATTAGAACGTAAATACAAGATCGCATTTTCTTTCAAACAAGAGGTTAGGAAGAGGGAGTTGCGCGAATGAAAACAAAAAAAAAAAAAAGAAAAAGAAAGAAATCGTCATTTTGTTATATCGAGATTTTTTTTTCAATTCCCCCAAAAGATGTTCACCCGTTTACTTATCGATTGATCTCTCTCTCTCTCTCTCTCTCTCTCTCTCTCTCTCTCTCTCTCTCTCATCGGTATCATCGTATCTGTCTCTTGGGTCTTCTCTTCTTTTTTCTGTAACATTTGTAACAAGGGATCGGCGACCCATTTTCCGGCGATCTCATCTCCGGTTCCCTGGGAATAATCGGCACGGTCACTTCCGTTTGGACCAATTCCGGCGAAAGGGTCCTTCTCTTTCTCCGCAATTTTTTCATTCGCTTCCCTCGTCCTTCCTCGATATCGGGAGGAAGATACTTCCTAAACGTATACATTTCGCAGACTAATCATTCGTTCTCTTTAAATGTCATTGTATCTCGGAATTAAAGAGAGAATCTGCCTCGAACGAAACGCATAGAACGATTTCACACTGACTCTTTTCTCTTTCTCCCTGTAAGCTTATCGATGATTCTCCCACACTTGTTTCTCACGCATAGAGTGCAACAGCAGGTCAGAATTATAGTCGCGATAATGATACCTCCGGCAACGTGTAAGGATAAGGAGATCGGCCGGCTTCCTAATATATAATTGCTTAGATCATTGTTCTCGTGTCGTTGCTCTAAAAACTTTCGTTCGACTCACCTGATAAAATATCGGGGATAGATTCATCGGTATCGTTCATTTCTCGTTTATTCAAACACGTTTTTTTATACTATTCTGCCCTATCGTTTCGATAAATATTAATAGTAAACGGTAAGCAACTGACGTTTAACGCGGTTAGGCAAATCAAAAAATATATAATAAATAGAATATCGAAATATATCGCGGGCGAATAACGCATACTTGGCTAACATCACGTTTTTTCTCGCAGATTTGATCGAGATTTAAAAATAAAATTTTTTTTAATAGTTACTATAGAAGAAGAAAGAGCGAAATAGAGAAAAAGAGAAAGAGAAAGAAGGAAGAAAGGATGCGGCTGAAAAATTGCCAATAGGCATAAATTACACATTTATTGCGAAACATATATAATATAATACAAATTTTATCACAATGTTCTATGTTATATCGATTTCATCAATCGATCACTTTTCGTTTCTTGAAACGCGAGTCGATATAATTGTAAGAAACAACAAATATTATTCTCTCTTTGCCGCAAAAAATTAGTTATATATGCAAGTGATTAGTTATATGTAATTAGTTGTATGTAAGTTGTCAGTAGAAATCACGTTGCCCAAAAAACGTGTCATCCCCATTGCGAGCGATTGTGTCTTTTGATAAATGTTATTATTTTCGAAAAGCTATACGTATACAATTATGCATCATATATTTTTGTCAATTACAAGAATTGCGATTACGCATTTGCGGAGATTTTAATTTTTATAAATCTCATAAATGGACGAAAAGATCAAGTCTAGCATCTTTTTCCAAGCCTCCTGCGCCTCCGGCGTGTACTGTTTTCCGAATAAGGAGGGAAAGAGACTTATCAACAGCTGTTTTAAATTCTGAAAAAAAATGTTACCTTTTAAGAAAAAGATTAGGTAATATGTCAAGCCAAAAAAATCTTGAGATCAACGAGAAAAACATTATCAAAAGATAAAATTTTGATATAGGAATTAACTTCCGGTCTTAAAAAAAAAAAGGATTCTCTTTTATATTTATAGAAAACATACAAGGATTTTAAAATAATGTTCAGATTAAAATGACCGATTAAATTACGATAAACAAGTTGATAATTTATAAGCAAAATTTTTAATACAATATATCGCGCTTTCACGTCATTGAAGACAAGAAGAATCTTCACTTACTTCAAACTGCTCCTGCGTTTGCCCGCGAGTCTTGTGCTTTTCGATCACATTAATCAGAGACGCTTGCATCAATTCCGGATCGTACATTTGCTCAATCAGTTTGCCAAATGTCGATATAATACTGACGCAATGCGCTTGAAATCTCTTGTTTTTCGGCAATTCGTCGATCGGAACATCCTTAAATGACTTAAATTGCTTTTGATACTCGGGATATTGTTTGAATAAGCTATAAAGAACGATTTCGAATTACGTACTATATTAAAAAAAAAACAAGAGATTTTTTGAAGGACAATCGAAGTGAATTCATTTTCTCTTTATCACTGAAGTTACATTGGATTATAATCTCAAAATGAGACTATAAACAAAATGTTTTCTCGCATTATGCATTAAGGAGAATAAATAATTCATGATAAAAACATACTCGTTGTCAGGCGGAGATTAATATGGATGAGCAACTTAAGTGAATCACTCTGTTTATATACGGTTTGTCATAAAAGAGTTATGAAATCGATTTTTTAAAACGCGTGATATTTTTATATGAGAAACATTTTATCCTCTCTCTTCTCACATATTTCAAAGCGAGAAGACCTACGAATACTACAATTTAATTCTGGATTTTGCGACATTTACTTAAATAAACACTTTGCGCCCGTCATTTTCTATGAGATGGAACAGCATAATACATCTAGTAATGGGATTAAGTATCTTACAAATAGGTTCGGATTTGTTTGCATGATTTCGAACTCTCTATGATTACATTCGAAAAAAAAAAAAACAATATATGAAATATTATTTCTTATAAGTACTATTCGAATCCTAGAAAATAAAACTTGATTATTGGATTCGACTCGGATTTTTAAGTACATATTAAACTTGATTCCATTTCTAAATATAGCAAGAGAGAGAGAGAGAGAGAGAGAGAGAGAGAGAGAGAGAACGCGCGCAATGTAATTATTATTATAAATCAAGGACTACCGAGCAGCGATACGTTTAGATCGATATAATGCAGCTATAGGTTTTCCGTAATAAAATCACAGATTCGCTCGATTTTAAATGTCTTGGCATTAAAATCACCATCGTCACGCGGATGGAAAATATCAATAAACAAGGTTTAACCACTCGGAACAGGAGCATGTCGCGTATACATCTTTTACGTGCTTTTAAAAAATCGCAAGTTCTATGCACGTCGAATATGTAACTTGAAACTGCCGTAAACGATGGTTCCGCGGTGGCGTAATAATCTAATCTCGTATCGCACACATGATGACGAAAATTGTCGTTGAAATTTTCATAGCATGCACTCTCCGTCGGGTCTTTTTCGCGACGCAATATACGCAATACTAATGCACGCAGAGACTCGATTGGTTTTGACGAGACGTGAGAGTTGTTCGCGACGAAGCCTGCGACGCGTGACATAAATTGTCGATGATGCATCGATAATTCATTAAAATAAACGTATGGCTCGTTAGAATGCGGAAGTTTCTTTTGAAAACGAAATAAGCTGCATGGAGAGAATTCAAAATTTCAAATTCCGCACGCGCATCGACGCGGCTAATATTGACGTTTGATCCATATAAAGAAAGAAAGAAAAAAAAAATTTTACGACACCCTCGAGACTTGCCAAAATGTTGCCAAAATGCACGTTCACCGTCAATTCCGTCGATTTATCGTTATTACCGCACTGAATGAAATGTCGAAAGTGGAACGGACGAAGAAACGATAATTCACTCACGCGATCATAATGGCGAGTCCGGCCGACACCTCGTCTTTACGAGCGATCGCCCATGTATTCTGCACCAGCCTCTTTTGCCTCTCCGTCATGCCAATTTTCTCGTCTAACTTACTATCGTCCAGAAAGAAATTAAATAGACCGCGGAACAACGCCATGTTCGCCGCGCCGTACAAGAATAGAACCTAATCTACAGAAAACAATCATGCATCAGTATGATCAGATGATTATTCCGTACGTAATCTTTCATGAACGGCTCTACGTTCGGGAATGATTAAAGGAATGCGCGTACAATAATTTAATTTACGTTTTTATCTCATGCGCCCTTTCATAATTTTGATTATCATTGATTGACGACGGTTTTATATCTCTATCATTTTTTAAGTGTAATATGATTAATGTAATGAAGAGTCAAATCTTTGGAATAACAAGATATATTCCGATAAAATGGCGGCCAATTTTATATATCGTTCTAATAATAATTTTAATAATTTTAATTCGAGCATACTTGCTAAAAAAAAAGAAACACCCTTTCTTTTATTATGCAAAACTTAAACGACAAAGTATCTACTGGTAAAGAGAAAGTAAAGAGAACCAACGAATTAGAATCAAATGTCAAATGTCAAATAGCGAACAGATGTTTGTACAACGATCCTCTTCTTTTTTTTTCTCGCGATATATATATATATATATTAATTTATCATTTCCCTCCCTTTCTGGCGACATCTCGACATCGCGATTGCTTAAAGCTTAAACCGTCTACGGATGAAGATAGAGCGTAAAGGGTAACTAAGCCATGTGTAGATACCAGGCAGAGGAGAGACACCGGAGACACTGCGCGAGCAACTGCAAATTGGATACGATTGTGTGTGAGGCTCGCTTATCGAGAATCGTACCAATTACTCTGTAATTCAGTATGATATGTCACGTGCCACGCGTGCACACTGGTCAAGCAGCGACTACCCGATGCTGCGGCCGATCTAACTATTTTAAAGCCGTCCCCACTCTTCACTTCCGAATACACGCGATGAAGAGAAATTGCGTTACATTCGAGGCGAGACACTCGCAAAGTCCGTAAGAGCTCGATTGTCTCTCTCTCCAAGGATCTCGTTATTAAATAATGAGCGTGAGCGAAAAATCCGCCAGAAAATGGGCGAGCGCAGGATTCGTTTTCTCCTCGTAAATCGAATCCACTTCCGAATACAAAGTAATGAAGAAATTACACACGCGTTGGCGAGACATTCCAAAGTCCGTATATAAGCCCGACTTATCATATACAAGTCTCCAGAGAACGAGATTAAACAATGAGTGGAAAATGTGCTACACGAGATAACGATCGCGGGATCATCCTTTTTGACAACTGAGTAAAGTGAATCCAATAGTGGCAGTGTGCATACGCTAATGTAAAATTTGTCCAATTTAGGGGAGAAGAACGAGAAAGTATTTTCTCTATAACTGCATTTAAATATATATTCGTAACATTTTTGATTCTATATATTTCGCAATATTTTACACGATTTTGAGATGTTTAATAGGATGTAAAAATTGCGAATAAAATATATATATATATATATAATTTCTATCTGTGTAAAATAGATGACTAAATAAGAGATAACTGAGGGAAGACAGAATTTTAAAATTTATTTTTTAAATTATTTAATATCTATGAAATTTATTTTTTAAATTATTTAATAATCTATTTTTTATCAATAATATTAACACCTTCCATTGGATTTTATATATTCCCATTCAATTTTATATAATTCATTATTTTTATATAATTTATATAATTTATAATGTTTTATATTGTTTTCAGATTTTTAACAAGATGTAAAAGTTTCGAATAATATATATACACATATTGTGCATATTTCGTTACACATTATTTGTATTTGTGTAAAAAAATAATTAAGGAATGGACTTCAGAGTTTTAAATTTATTTCTTCACTTATTTATAATATTGATCTATTTTTTAATCACTCTAGTATTGATCTCTTTCGTAAATTCTATATATTTTGTTACACATTAATTGTATTTGTGTAGAAAATAATTGAAATATAAATCCCAGAGTTTTGGAATTTATTTATTCAATTATTTAATATTGACCTATCTATTTGTAATCACTTTAATGTTAATTCCTTCCATTGAAATCACACGTCTCTTAAACTTTTGTCAAAGACGTCAAACATGTCTCACGCACGTGGTTATGTTATGAAGGTACATTGTCAAAATTGACCACGTGCGTAAGACATGATTTACATCTTTGATGCATGAAAAATACAATGTCTGGGAAACGTGATCCCAACGCGAGAGATTAAATAAACAGGTGTACGTCAATTAAATGCCGACGTAATATAATTCCAGAGTTTTAGGAAATAAAAAATAATTGTGATCCCTCCCAAAACTTTAAAATTAGAATCACAGCTTTTATAAGTTGCGCAAAATGTCGTTTCTATATTGTAAAATCAGAAAATGGCGGCGAGAGCTTCGCTTATTTATCCACCGCTATCCGAGTATTGGGGAAAACAGAATGATATGACTAATTGCAGATGATATCTACATATATACACATATCTGGCGATGATCGTGCAATTGTTGTATTGATGCTGCGCTTTTGACGAAGAAATAACCGAAGAAAAAATGCGACGCGACGATCTCGATCGAATAAACAAAAACGAATCGCCAATACCGAGATCCCGATTATATCGATGTTATATATAATAACGATTGTACGCGATTGTTTTTGGGTTACGACGAATATGCTTTACGAGACATTTCCGGTGATTATTCGCGCGCAAGATTCATTTTTAGACAAGAACGATCGTGAGAAATGCCGAGCAATTCAAGTAAAATTTCACAAATGCAAATTCAAAGTATATATTCAGAGCGATATCATGATTCTCGAAGTATCGAGACGATTGAGATATCGAGACAATTGCAATGTATAATTGGTTATATTTATTTTAATCACATCTCTCTTTTGCACTTTTGCATTTTAATAGAAAATAAATATACTACATGTATTAAATAAATATACTAAAAATAATCTCTCTTTTGCACTTTTGATACGAAATAAATATACTAAATATTCTAAATAAATATACCAAATATATTATACGAAATATATAATATTCGGGATATTTTAGTAAATATTAGAAATAATCGATTTTGATTGCATCTCTCTTTTGCATTTTTGATACGAAATAAATATACTAAATATATTAAATAAGTATATTAAATAATCTTTCTTTTGCACTTTTGATACGAAATAAATATACTAAATATTCTAAATAAATATACTAAATATATTATACAAAATATATAATATTCGGGATATTTTAGTAAATATTAGAAATAACCGAAATATATATACATATATTTAGCGAATTATTAGAAGAGAGATATTACAATACTGAGAGAGAGAGATGTGGTTAAGCAAAACAATGGTGTATACATGTAAGTACATACATTAGACGATCAGCAGTTGCACTCTCGTTGCACGATGAAGAAAACTTGCAGTAACGCCAGAACGATTTCCATGGACATCAGAGGCACACACAAAAAAACGGATTGATATTAAAATCGTGGGTATAGAATAACGATGTTCACTAACACCACTTCACCAAGCATTTTCAATAATTCTTCGTGCGCGAGACTCACTTTCAGCGACGGTTACAAAACAAAACGCGAGCGACGCATACGTTACTTGCACGAACATGTTACATCGTGAATTCTCACAGCGCGATTCGACACCCATCCGAACGCGATTTCGAAGCAATTCGAATCGAGCAGCGATATCATACGCCGATATTTGTCCGATGCGTTTATACGATCAACATTTCCGCACTTTTTACCGAGCCACTCGTGATAATTTTTCGCGCGCGAGACTCACTTTCAGAGACGGTTACAAAACAAAACGCGAGCGACGCATACGTTACTTGCACGAACATGTTACTTCGTGAACTCTCACAGCGCGATTCGACATCCATCCGAACGCGATTTCGAAGCAATTCGAATAGAGCAGCGATATCGTACGCCGATATTGTCCGATGCGTTTATACGAACAATATTTCCGCACTTTACCGAGCCGCTCGTGATAACTTTTCGCGCGCGAGATTCACTTTCAGCCAAGAACAATCGCGATCAAAGTGTGCAACGAATACTGGTTGTCGCGGTGCGCGCCATCTGGCGCTGCGTGCGCGAAGCTTGGAATTGTTCGATTGACCAATGAGAACGGAGGGAGCGAGGAGCTCTTCGTCCTTTTAGACGCCGATTGGCCAATCAGATCAGTATCTGAAAAGCCAAGTGGAGTCTACCTTCTATGATCGACTTTGAGATATTTCAAAAAAAGTGATACTTGAGACTTGCGATTCTCGGAAGATTTTAAACGTGTGTTATTTATTTCTATACGCGGCACGATAGACAGTGTTCTAACCTTGAACAAATACTTTGGGAAGAGTATATGTAAGAAGAGAAAAAAAAGAAGACGCAGAGGTATCTGTTTTCTAATTTATCTCTATTCGCGCTCTTGCATCGTAATAAATTATCGTATATTTATGAGAGATAGTATATCACGATAACGTACACGTGCAATTATTTTCTCTAATCTTTGCATATAGTATGATATTAATCTCATTGGAGCATGTAACAGAGACACAAAATTTTCTTTCTTTCTTTTAATGTATTACTATGGCTTATATACTTGTTACATATATTTGTGAGAAATAAATTAATTAAAATAATGTTAAAATTTTTACTCTTTCTCTAGACACTTTCCAGTTTGATATTAATGACAAATTGTAGTCTTTACAGAAACTCGATAAACTTCTCTTGAAGAATACGCAATATAAATATTTGTCAAATTGTTGTACAGTTTGGTGATTTTAACACAAGTTTTTAATTGTCCATTAAACAGGTCAATAAATTATTACAACAATGAATGACGATTTGGTGGACGATATACTGAATATATACAAAACAACTAATCCTGTGAAAATAGTAATGCCGTGTCCTAGTAGTCGAAAAGTGGTACAGGATAATAGAGGTTTTCACGTAGAATACAATTCTCATCACGCTAACAAAGATAGTACAGAATCAGAAAGGGACTATGTAAAGGAATATCAACAAAAGGACGATCAAGAATATTTAAAGGTAATATAATACTATAACAATGTAATAATGTTATCATTTTCGCAATTGTTTTATTTTGTCCTATCATTTTCTTTATAGTTGAAAAATAATATGATTTTTGACATAAATAATCACTTGGACAATATGTCGGAAGTTACTGCATTTGAGGAAGAAGAGATTAGCAGAGCAAATACTGCTCAAATTTATCGCACCTACAATTTTGCTTATCGACCTAAGACTAATTTACCTATTATTTATACGAGAGATAAAATTGTATCCATGATTGCGAGTAATTCTGTCGTTGTTATTCGCGGTTCCACAGGTTGTGGAAAAACGACACAAGTACCTCAGCTTATTCTTGACGCTGAGTTTGAGAAGAAACAACACTGTAACATTATAGGTACGTCCTCTCTGCGTTTATAAATTGCATTCTTTGAATATTTAGCTACTACAGAATATTGCTTTAATCTTATTTACATTTTGCAGTAACGCAACCGAGACGTATCGCCGCTTTGAGCATCGCGAAACGAGTCAGTCAGGAAAGAGAATGGCCTGTCGGTACGCTTGTAGGATATCAAATGGGCCTGATCAGGAATACGTGTCACGACACTCGTATAACATATTGCACGACTGGTGTGCTCTTGCACAAGCTCATAAATAAGAGGCATATGATGGAATACACCCATGTTATATTGGACGAAGTGCACGAGCGCGATGAAGAGATGGATTTTCTTCTGCTTGTAGTCAGAAAGTTATTGCGTACGAATTCCACGACGGTTAAAGTTATATTGATGTCCGCGACAATCGACGTAGATAAATTTGCTCAATATTTTTCCACGCCTGTGGAAAATAAGCTTCTACCAGCACCTATTATCGATATACCGCAGCGTAGTCCTTACAACGTTTCTATATATTATATAGACGAACTGGAAAATTTGGGTAATGTAAGTATATATTTTCTATAATCACACACAAATAAATGTTTCAATGCTCGGGAACAAGCACTATCGTTGTTTGATTTGGAGAAAAAGAAAATGTTACATGTTAACAGGATTTCTTGTTAATGTAGATTCTTAAATCAAAGGTCATTGCATATCTTTATTCCAAGTATTAATATTAATATTTGTACAAACTTTGCTAATTTTTTGGAGATGAATATTATCCTTTGAGTAAAATACATATAATTAATGCTATTAACAAATAAATCTCTTCCTTTTTTTTCTTATGATTTTAACCGAACTAATCATGAAAAATGTTCGGACAGATACCTAAAATATCCAACGATGAACCAAGCTTCACTAACGAAATGGCTGAGTTTTGCGCACGTATCATACTGGTTTTTGATGGCGTTGATATAAAGAGTAACGACGATTCAGACGGTGCATACGAAAGGCACGCCGTGCTAATATTTTTGCCTGGATTACCTGAAATCGAAGAATTACGTTCTGTGCTTTTATCAGCAAAATACACGGATGCGAAATGGGATATAATTATTTTACACTCATTTATCTCGACCGAGGATCAAGAAAATATATTTAAGAAGCCACCAAAAGATTTCCGACGTATCATACTGTCGACCAATATCGCTGAAAGTAGCATCACTGTGCCCGACGTTAAATACGGTATGTTGCCATCAATCGAGAATGAGCGACATTCGTTTGTTGAACTCGCTCTATTTTTATTTTAATTTATAAAACTACTTAGTTTTTTATCTTAGTCATTTTTTTCCCCCTTGTTTTTAGTGATTGATTTTTGCTTAACGAAACTTCTTATGACTGAAACTGGAACCAATTATCAATGTCTACAGCTTTGTTGGGCAAGCAAATCAAATTGCCAGCAACGTGCTGGTCGCGCAGGTCGTCTAATGGACGGTAGAATATATAGAATGGTGCCAAGATCATTTTATGAGGCAAGTATCATTTTTACACGAGACATCGACTTCTCCAACACAATCCAACCATATCTTCTCTCACACGGGAATACAATTTATAAATTATATTATCCTGAAAATTGCAGGCGATACTACAGGAAGAAATTATTCCGGAAATGCTCAGAGCTCCGCTCGCAAATATAATTCTCAAGACAAAACTACTGAACATGGGCGAACCAAAAGCTCTGCTTGCTCTTTCTCTGGATCCGCCCAATCTCAGCAGTTTACGGAACACTGTATTATTGTTGAAGGAAGTAGGTGCGTTACTTGATAGAGGCCAAAGCATTCAGGAATTTGACGGGGAGCTGACTCCCTTAGGTCGCGTAATGGCCAGCCTTCCATTAGACGTACACGCGTCGAAATTGATCATCTTGGGTCATCTCTTCGGCATTCTACAGGACGCAATTATTATCGCGGCCAGCATGTCTGTCAAGGATATATTTAACATCGATTTTCAAGAACTAGAATCGACCTATAACGAGAAACTGTATTGGGCCGCCCAGTCGGACAGTGACAGCATAGGGTGCTTGAACGCCTTCAAGGTATGGCGAAATGATAAGGCGAATCGTCGTATAACTAACCCGTATGAGGAAAAAGAATGGGCTAAGCGAAAGAGTCTCCGCGTGAAATCGCTGCGCGAGATCGACGCCTTCGTGGCCGATTTAACGATGAAGCTGCGCAATTTTGGGATAAGAGAAACTATGGGTAGCAATAAAATCACTTGGGAGAGTCTTAATATCGATCGCACCTTTATCATTAAAATGATAATCGCCGGTGCGTTCTATCCAAACTATTTCACAAAATTCCCGCACAAGGTGGAACATTATAAGCAGAATGTGGAGAAACTCTTGTCATTCCGCAACCCCATGAATACCGTCGTTCTACGGGGATGGCCGTTGCATCAGCCCGGAGCGCTGTACTCCAGGAGATTTCAGGAGATCTTCGGACAGCATCTAAGGCTCAAAAATCACGAGAACATAACTGTATCCTTCGACGGCTCGAATCGCGTTTACGTCGAATACGAGGAGAGGAATCGCTCGTTCGATAATTACTGGTTCATTCGAAGTTGTATCAAGATGAGGCAGTGTCGGATTCCAATCGAGATAAGTTTGTTAAGCGAGATAGACGCTCGTCGTCGAGCCGAGCAGCTCGGTCTTACGAAGGATTACGGACAAATTGTTTTCTCTCCTTCCGAACCGAAAGAACCGCCGTACAAGCGATACTTTTATCATCAAAAACCGTATCCGGAGTTGCCGGAACAATCGGAGTATCGAACGACGGTGAGACTGGAAGGTCCCGTTTCGCCGATAGAGACTCAATTGATCCATCTGGTGAGCACCGGAACGTCGAAATGCGTGACCGTGGAAGCTACGTCGGTGAATTCCGTTCTGCTTGACACTTATCCGGATAATCCGAGAGGGCCTATTCTCGTGGCGCAGACTGTTAGTCGAAGCTCCAAAAATATTACGCAATTGTACTTGCGAAATACAACTCTCCTACCTAACACGCCTGGTCTCGCGTCATTAATCACTTTAATTTTTACGCCGTACATGGAATTAAGGCGCAGTCCTCTGGGCACTTATTACACAGGCGCTCTGTGCGGACTGGGATACAATCCTTCTACAGGGAAGAGCTTATTTCCGGAGCACGATATACAAGTTATATTCGACATTGAGATTACGATGAACGATCTGCGAATGGTACGTTATTCAATATTTCAAGTTTTCATACATTATCAGGGTGTCTATTCCCTGGAAAAACCGGGGATTGATTGTTTTTTTACTTTGAAAAATCCGGGAATTCTCATGGAATTTTATTGAGACTCAGGGAATTTTTTCAAAAATTGTGTCTTTGATAATTTTATTGACGATCTCTTTTTAATATCAAGGTTTTGTGTAAGTTTCATAGAAAATTCAATTTTTTAATAATATTTAAATAAATTAATACTCCTTAAGACGTTCATAATAAATTATTTTTTGTTTTATATTTTTATTTTATATTTTTGTATATATCTTTAGCATTTAGATATATTGCACTTTGTTATTGTCCAAATTAATTTTACGATTAATAAATCAACATTCACATCAATATCAATAAAAAAACTGCATTCTTGGTAACTTTCTTTGTAATTGTATGAATAGAAAATGCATACAATAAAGAAACTTATTTTAAAAAGCTGCTCTGAATCTACTCTGAATTTTAAACGAAAATACCTGGGAGATCAGGGAATTTTTTTACGAGATTTTAGTAGACACCCTGATAAATATTTATATAAAATCAAAACAAATTAATTATACTAATTGTAAAAATTCTGTTGGCAGATAAATAAATTGCGCCACTGGATGAATGTTGCGATGAACTTTAGTAATGGACCTAGCGATATAGATGAGGAGGCTCAAAATGAACTGACTATAAAGTGCCAGAATCAAATTAAGAACGCTTTCAAGGAAGTGATATATACACCCCGTAAGACGCAAGAGCCAATCTCAATTAATAATTTCGACAAATGGAATAGATATGACGGAACTCTATTTCTGGAGCCTGCTCGAGAAACCTTGAGGAAAAGTAATATATACCGTCTGCACAAAGCATTAGAGTTGAACAAAGAAGATGATAAACTTGAAGAAATGATCAAACATTTGTTAGAATTGGAGATTCTGGCTCACGAGTATGTACATTACATTTCTTTAGAACCTCTATGTAACAAATGTTACATCTATTAACATGTTATCTATATTGTTTACAATGTACATCTGCTGTAAAACGTTTTAAAGTCAAATATATTTGGCTGTCGAATAATTAATCAATAATATATCTTGTTTATATAAATTATCTTTAAAACGTTGAATAAATCGTAAAGTGTAAATTAAACATTCAATATATATAATTGGTTTTTTATATTTTATAATGATTTAATCAAATATTAATTGATCTAATCAATTATTAATAATATTAATGATATTTTATACTATGTCCGCAGAAATCCGTCTGAGACAAGTATCACACCTGTTTACTGCAAATTGTGTCTAACAGAAGTACGTGGCATTATCAACCTTCGTGCACATTTGTGTTCAGAAGAACATACAACAAAGCAACAAATGATAAATACAACTGCTGAATTTGGAGAAGATCTGCAGAGTCTCCTAACAAAATTGAGGCTATAATACAATGTGATAAGTAAAATTAGATTATAGTTGATTTTCTATTTTTTGCATTTTATAAAAAGTACATTTCTATACACATGTATATTTTATTTTTTTATTTGATCATGTTTAGTTTAGTTATTTGACATTATATATGCATATAAAATCAAAGAGTTTATTTTGTACATGATTAATAAGTAAAATGTCATTAGTTGTTATATTTCTAAAAACTTATTGTGAGTATATTATTGTAAAAAGAGATAATTGTCCTCTTTTACAATATTTTTTCTTTTTATTTTTATCTCACAATTGAGCACATGTTACTTTACTTTAACATTTTCAGAAATTAATTCAATATATATAAACATATAAATATGTAGGCATTTTTCATATAGTGGTATTACATATTACATACATATATATTGTACATTCATGCATTTATCAAGTGACAAAATTACATTGCATAATATAATTATATAAGATAGATATTTTATTCGTTCCCCTAAGAGTTACAAAGGATATCCGTTTCTTACAAAAATAGCTTACAACTAAACTTACAACTAAATTTATCCTATATAACTATATATGATCTAAAAACTCGCACGTTTGCCCATTCCACACACATACACACTGCATTAAATAGATACCAGCCTTACTATAATTACGCCTTATTCACTATTACAGCTATCTCTAACATATAATTACACATTATCTTACATACTAGCTCTTATACTAATTTATATATATATATATATATATATATATATATATATATATATGTATGTATGTATGTATGTATGTATTATATATTGTTATTATATGTAATTATATATATTATATTAGTATTTTATATATATATATATATATAAGTATATAAATATATACTGATATATATAATTTATATATATATGTATATATATATATATATTTTTATTTATTTATTACCTTAACCTACCTACACATTTGCTGTTGCTGGGACTTCCGTTTCCATCAAAGTTTGAAAATTTTAATAACTTAAACAAGATTCATTTATACTTTTTTTTATAGCCATCGCAGATTCTCCCTTCCCCCTCTTTCCCCCCACTTTCTCTCTCCTTTTTCAATCCCTTTCTCCCAATTAATCCCTGCAATCACCTTCCTCTCTGATCCCTTCTAATTTCTTCAACAATTCTCCCTCTTCTTCTTCTAGCTTTGTCTCTTGCCAACTTTTTTCGGTCCCCCCACGACACTCCTCCCACACATATTTCCACGTTTCTACTTCACACTTTCTCTCTCTTCCTCTTCCTTCCAATATCAATTACCCCGCACCCTATTTCCTAATCTAAACCTAAACTTCGCCACTCTCTGCCATCTACTTCCCCCCATCTACTTCTCCTGTAATCTTTCTTCATCCCTCCATTTCCTACTGTATAATTAGAAAGTATAAATTATACTGTATAAATTATAAGTATAAATTATACTGTATAATTATAAATTATACAGTATAATTGTGGAATTATATTGTAATAACCTTTAAACTACTATTACTCGAGTGAGAAATCGTGGCAAAAGCAAAAAAAGTTTTTTTATTAATCAATTTCAATCAAAATAAATTCTTCCTTTAAACTGACGCATTATTCGCGTCTGGCTCTTTTCTAGCCAGTTGAAATTTAAATAATATTTCACATTGAGAGCCTTACTAAAGTCTTGGTTTTTTTTTTTTTTTTTTTTTTATTACTCTGTGTATCTTAATAAGCATGCTTTTTTGGAACTTTAAGTATCTCATTTTTTTCATAAATCCATGTAAAAACTAGTATTAAACAGTAAATTCGTTTATATTTATCGAGCAAGCGATTTATCGCACCCATTTTGTGCGAATTTAAAGATATCCATTCCCCTTAAATAAAAATAAGAGTGCGCAAACTTTTTTTTCTTACTTTAGCATGAAAAAATAACAAGGCAATTATAACTACAGGGTTCTAGAAAATAAATATCAGTCGTCCAGTCTTTATTCGATCAATTTATCGTATATAGACTACGATATTTTATACCCTGCACAAGAAAGAGCTAAAGCTATTCTAATATGAAGTGTGGTTTTATCCCTTAGAATCATATTTTTTTAGTATACCAACTAAAAATTTCGAAGTTCACTCATTTACTCATTATATAAATCAGAATTTCCAGATTGACATGCATTGAGATATCGACGATGATGAATGTTCGCCAGGGCACAGTTTAAGATCTACTTATATCAGTGATTTCATTGCTTTATCCGATTCTTAAAGCCAAAATTTCTTTCACTGAATAGGTACGCGATCTTATATCTCTCGTTGAAGATAGCGGGCTCCAGGTTGCGTATATAATAGTCTGCCAGGTACATTGGCAGCCGCGCCGCTGACATAAGTACCAGGAGACGGCGGTGGTGGCGGCGGATATGGACCAGGCGGTGGTTGAGGTGCTCGTACAGGATAACCCGAAGTAATTCCACCCGTTTTTGCACCCTGCGTTTACAGATAAAGATAAAAGTTTAGTTATACGCAAACATATGTAATTACTAGTACTTTCATTATGAATGCGTTACTGTAATATTATATGCGACAAGACAAATGCTGTCTGAATTTCATCAGCATTGTTTGGTTTTGTATTTTTTTTCTAGAAAATTCAAAAATAGGGAGAAATAATAGTATTTAAGCGCAACCTGAGGTGGTTGTTGAATCGGAATAGCTCCACCGTGGACGGTAACGTGATTCGCCGGTCGTAGGTAAAACTTATCCTCACCATAAGCGCCCTTGTGCTCCATCGAATGTAAATTAGTTACATATGCTACAAAAAACACATATGATTTACGTGATTAAAGGACGAAAGTCCGTAAGATTTCGTTACTTCTCTCTCTTCGTAACGTTCTATTATTAAATATTAGAGTTGCATACATTATAAAATTCGCGAAGCGACCAACGAGATGTTTCTCGTGTATCAAATAAAATTTTAGAATTATTGCCATTTTTTATATCGGGTCATGTTTCAATAATATTAGTTAATCTTACCAGTCTGATGTGTAGCTAATGGTGCTCTACCTCCCGAAAGATAAACAGGTTTAGCTGACTCCGAGGATTCTCGGGACGGTTGTGACGCAGGTGTGGAATAACTGTAAACACTCTGGCCTGCAGGCGTCGAATAAAAATTCGATGTAGAGTATTGATTATTTTCTGTCGAATAAAGAAAAAATACACAAGATGAGTAAGGTATTTGCTAAAATAATATAAAAGTATAAAAATAAAAGGAATGGCATGCACTCTCATATTTTTTAATAAAAATAGCACAAGATTAGTCGTGAAAAAAAATTCATTCACTCACTGTTCCAAAGAACTGCCCGAGAATCGCTGGATCGTCTAGCAGCTTCCTCAGATTCTGAAAAAGTACAGATATAATAAAATGTTATTCAATGTTGCATATGCGCCATTAATGGCTCAGACATTGTAAAAAAATTATAAAACTGAGGTAAGGTATATATACGGCAAAAGTGACTTTTGTACTTATTAGATAGTTACTAGATATTTACTAGGAGGTGGAGGATTGTAATTTGGAATGGATGGCGGCGGTTTGTATCCATATGCGCTGTGATATGGAGATGCAGTAGGTGGCGGCGATGGACTGTGGGTTCTTTTCAAAGTGCCCTGAAGAGAGATATATAATTGAAGTATTTTATTACAAGAATATAAGAGTTATACAATAAAGTATAATATATAATACACTAAAGTTACACATACGCTCGGCAACAGATGTGTTGGAGCACCTACTGCAACTTTGTAAAGAGGACTGCTGCTTCGTGCTATTGGCAAAAACAATTGAGGATGTACCACTCTTGGACCTGTTGCTGGATATCCTCCTACTGTTGTCAAGACTTCTGAAGAAACACTGAACAACAGGATCTCGTTACATGAATCTTATAATTCTTGAGTGCAGTTTTTGCAAAGACTCTAAAGAATGATGTAAACCTAGTTTCCTTTATAAGTTGTCGTCTTCTGTCATCCTCATTTAGAACCTTTTTCAACTGTAAAAATAACTGATGTTTCTCATCTTTCAATTGAGCCAACTCATTCTCCAAGGTAGAGATTTGTTCTCGCGTTTCTCCTAATGTCATCACATCTTGCTTCTGTTGTCGCTCTCTTTCCTTACGTAAACGCTCTTCCTCCGCATCAGCTTCTTGTTCTGGGATATAATATATATTTATAAAATATTGCTAAAAGAGAATCTACAGAAGTATATGTCCATAAAAATGTACGAGTTTTTAAGTTATAATACAAAAGATTTTTCTCGCTTACCTTGCTTCTTTCGTTGTCGTTCTCTCATAATGTGAGTTTTTAATGCCTGCCACATCTGCTCGTTGCGTTGAGGTGGTCCAACTAACATCGCCGGCATCTTTTTGACCCAATAGTTCTTCACTCTCTTTTTTTCTCTCTTTGTAATACGTACACTACGTATTTATTACATTACATATAATACATGTAATAATTTGTTCTTTTATGTATATGCAGTATTAGCAACTTCTGCAAATTCAGGATTTAGTTAAATTAAATTCTGGATTTAGTGTAATCTCAAGAACTTTTGCAAGTAGCGTTGCGTGGAAAATGTAAATGAAAGATTAAATTATAAGTGTCATTTAGATAACCTTAAAGAGTGACACATCCGTTTGTCTAAAGCTCGATATGAAGTGAGCATTTCCTATGTTAGCTTTAATTATCTAATTTCTCAACGACATTGTTTGCACTAATAACACTATAATGATAAAGCTATTCCGTAACCCGAATTAATATATATACATGTATTTCTCTGATGTCGTTAATGTCGTTATATGTCGTTAACACACGAGTATATCCATAAACATATAAAAAACATAGACGGAACACACTATCTTTGTCAGGGATTCGCTGATTGGTTGATGCTATTCTAATATCATAGTCAAAAACATTGACTTCGTGTGCAAATATTTTAAGATACAACGAATAACACGGCTATCTTTTTAGAAAATTTTATTTTTTAATAACCGGTACATTTAACATAACATGATGAAGACCGAGATGTATAATGATATAACAACAACAATTCGTAATTTTCGAGGGCTGTCAAAAGATTGTGCCAAGATGCTGAAGGAAAAATATAACAAGTAAAAAAAGTTCTTTTTTCAATAATGTACACACTTTAGTCAAAAAGTATAAATAGTAAAGTTAAACAATTTGCTGATTTATAAATAATTTTGCAATTAAACACATCAACAATTATGTCATCTCTATTGTCGGCCAAAAAACACATGTGATTTAAAATATTAAGACACTAAAATATATCTCTTTTATTTGTACAGCATCCATTCAAACACACTGTATAGCATTTTATCTTTGGAGATACAACAGAAAATGAAAGTCAACCATATGAAATTATTTGGAAATAATAAAAGTTATTATGACAGGTAAATTAACTTTAATAAGATCATTCTAAATTTTTATATAGTATTTCAGAAAAATATAATTAAGTGTTTAAATCGCAATTATCTTTACTCACTCTTTTATATTGTGATGTCTTTTATAAATTGTAGCTATTTGGAGGCAGTACAGAATGGGGAGCCGACAGGTATCTTATTGAGGATAGCAAAAGATATTGATGCTGCACCAGCCTTATTAGCACGTAACGTCTTGGAGAAATATTGCATGTGTCACAATGCAAATGGTATACAGTTAATTATTAATGACTAAAGGAATAAGATATAGAATAATTTACAAGCTTTGAGATACAATTAAAGATATTAAAATTATTTTAGTTTCAAAAAATATAATTACGAAGCTGTTTAAGGACACTACGCTCATTGGAGATAAAGATCTTGCATATGAAATTTACCTGGTAATCAGCCTAAGAGAATATATAGTATTTTAGAAAAGAAAGAGAAAGTATAATTACATATTTTATCTTGATAACAGATATTTTAGCAAATCTAATATATTTAATTACGACACAAACTATTAATTTAAATATCTTGAAAAGAATTAACATTTTTTAAAGAACTCGTGATTTAATTTTCTCCTTTCAGTGCATATTATATGATGATTTATATGGTCCTATAGCTGATGCAATGGGAATGTAAGTAGCCTTTATTACAATTAGTAAACATATATAACTGTACCATTTTTTTCATTATTTTATAGAATTCTATGTTTTGTCTTCTTTTAAAGAAAATAAATTATATAATTCTAATTTTTTTAATTAAAAATTCTGACACTTTTCTATGTTTTCTCTCATGTTTATCAATTTTGTTGTAATATAAAATTGTGACAAAATAATTACTACTACTAGATTGCAGAGCATAATAAAAGTTTGTCAACTTAGATTTACAATAAACTATAAAATATATTATTACTGAAGATTACATCTTTTTTCAGTTGCATAGGACAAGAATATGAAATAAAGCTTCAAGATTGTTTAATGCAAAGAAACATTGCATTCCGTAATGAAGAACACTTACGATTACGAGGATATGATAAGACTCCAGACATCAAGCTGGAAGTTCCAATTGCGGTGAATGGCTGTGTAATAAATTGGATTGAATCCAAGGCACGATTTGGTAATGTGGAAGTTCATCAAAAATATATAAAGGAACAGTTCTTAAGTTATTGGAATAGATTCGGATCTGGACTTGTTATTTATTGGTTTGGATTTCTTGAGAGTCTGAACAAATCGACTGAGAAAAAGTTTATAATAATGGATCACTTTCCCGAAAGTATTACATACATGGACCCGGCTTGTATAAAGCCTGCAAATAGTACATGATTATTATTGATATAATCGCATTTATCCGTTGTATAGTTATTTTCAAGGTGACGACGCATCTAATTTGTAAATAAATTTCTCGACAGTCTATCATAGATTGTTATATACTCCATTCCGACTTTATTAAACGGATCAAAATATTTTTATTTATTCTTATATTTTTATGTTGATTACATGATCACATTCAGATGATTAAAATATTTACGGTTGTTTCTTTTCTGTTAAACTTTCTTTTCACATTTTGTAAGATATCATATGGATGAATAAATAAATCGAACCGCAAAATCAAAGCAAGTAAAAATAATTACTACAGATATATACATATATATAACAATGTTATAACGAATCATTTGCTTAATAAAAGAAACATTTTCATCTCAGCGCAATTGTAAAATTGATGTTATATAGATATTCACTTAGACATCCAAATTCCTAAATGCAACAAGATATGACAAACATTATTCTTGTTTTAACAATTGTTAAACAATTCGTCGAAACAAAGCTTATCAAATTTTATCTTTCTTTTTATTTTTATCCGATACTGTATATTTATCATAACTTTTTGTTGGGTCAAAAGGTTCCCATCTGCTCGCTGGAAAAATGTGTTTATTTCTCTCGTACCATGATCTAAAAATATAAAGAAAGCTATAGTATAAGATATGTAAAAGAAGATAAAAACAGTAATGCAATTAGATTAATCTTTTAATGATAAATACCTAAGTAATACTTTTCCAGCATGTGATTCCTCGGTTTCTACAGAAGCGTCGTGCATAACTCGAATATCATCGTGAACATCAAATGTGAATAAAGGTCCACTCTTTCCTCGCGCCTAATCACATTATATAAATTGGAATAAGATGGATTTTTTTATAATATATAATATTGCTTTATGAATCTATATATGTTCAAATATTTTCTTACCTTAGTTACGATGAAATCGTAGAATGTGTAATGATGTGGCAAAATAAGATCTTCTTTAACATACATTAATTGATCTGCCATCACTGTTTTAAGTTCGCTAAATTCACGCCTCAAGACTTCCAAACACCTCTGAAGAAGCTGATAAATAGAATTACCTGTATAGAGAAAAAAAAATTTATTTGCAATAGAATTGATTATATATGACATTGATATACTTTAAAAATGGTTTTAAAAAAAGAAAAACTATCTGAAAACAGATAATAAAAATACATCATGTTATCAAAGGCAGTACTCCATAGCAAAATCTATAGTTACTCTTCCTTTTATTTATATATATATTTTAATACAGATTATATTTATTAAAACAGTACCTGATATACTGTTTTAATAATTATAATCTGTATTAAAATGCTTACCTTTCTTCATTATAACACTTCGACGATGACCAGATCCATCCCAATAGCTGAATGTGATTTCAATTTCTTCTTCCTTCAGTGCATTCTGTTTTCTAGCCCATTCTTGCCTCAATTCTTCCCTAAGTTTATTTTCTTCCTCCTCTCTTTCTCTATCTGGTAAGAAACTTGTATCCACATCTGGATTTTTCTTGATCTTTTTAATAACAGGCTCATTATATTGCATACTTTCCAATTTCTCAGATTTTTCTGTGCTATCATCATCCGATGAGATTTCGGCCTCTTCGTCCAAGTTAAAGGATAAAGCTTGAATCTGTTTTTTCTGTTTATTCTTTTCTGCTTGTTTTGCTGCCAGTGCCCTTTCCTTTTCCTGTTCTTTTTCTCGTTCTTTTTGAGCAAGTTTTCTTTCACGTTCTTTCACTATATTTTCCTGCTTGGCTTTCATCTCATTCAATGTAACTAATCCAATTGTGGAAGTCTTCAATTGTTGCTCAACGGCATTATAATGAGTTGCAAACTTATTCTCTATATTATGAATCTTTAAGTCATCTTCAATTTTCTTCTTTCGTAGTTCTATTTCTTGCTGGGCAATTTCTCTCTTCTTCATTAACTGCATAGCTCTGCCAGCTTCGCTGGCTGCTCCTTTGTAATGCGCCATATTTTACAAGAGTGATCAAACTCGAATGTACTGTTTACAATAAATGAACGAATCTCTTGATGTCTTCAGAAAATTTTTTATGGATAGAAATCCCCTAAATAAAGATACATAGCAGTTAAAATGTGTAACATTTTTTAAAGTTTAATGCAAGATATAAATAATAAACAGACACACACACACATACACTCAGCTTGCATAGGAATCTATATTAAAGCTTTAATTTTAGCATACACAATAGGCAATACTTTAATTTAAAAAAAACAAACGGCATATTTCTATAACCTCGAAATTTATGATATAAGAATCTTCACATACATTGATACAAATTCAATGAAATAACATTTTTTATAAAATCTAAATTTCTTTCTAATATACATCATACTCACTAGCAGCACAATTTTTCAAATATTCAAAAGGACTTTATACGAACTTTAAACAAACTATCCATTCTCTCACTGAACTCGTCATTCACATTAATGAAATATCCTTAATTATTTTTTTATATTTCCAAGTTCGTTAATATTGTGGAAAGATATAAACTTCACAATGAAATCAATTAATTGCAAAACGAAGAGTCGCAGAAAATCTTGATAAACTCTTTCTCGTTTGTTTACGAAATAATCAAAACATTGGATGCATTTATTATCGTTGAGCTGCTCCAATCGTGATTATTCACGATTGGTGTATACTTCTAAATCTGTCCAAAATCTAAAAGAACACACCAATCACGAATAATGAGCGGTGTAGAATTAAATGCTCATTATATAGTCTAATTTACAAACGTCACAAGTGACAGCTGATAGAGATGTTGATTTTGATTTGATGTTATATTTATGTTTATTGTCACATTTCAGAGATATCTCGTAATCAAGGAAATTAAGAATAGAGGATTCACTCGGAGATGAAATTAAGAATAGAGGATTCACTCGAAGAGAAAATTAAGAATAGAGGATTTCCTCGGTTGCGATTTAAAATTAGAGAAATTTAACTGTATTTTTCTTAAAAACATACATATACACGCGCACTTTGCAACATTAAATTAATTAATACACAAAAATGTAGTTTTGCATTTTTTAATCAACAATCATGACACAGGAGTGTTTCGAGAAAAATGCGTTTGATGTAAAAAAAAATATCTATGTGAGCTATACATTTTCTGTCGCTTCATGTGAATCGAAAAGCACCTCTATAGAATGATAAGGCATTATTTCATAATAGCCTCGATTCATAAAAATATCTAGACACGATACTTTCTTTCGAAAAGTGGCCGCATAATAACAGGAATGCATTTATGATATCTAAAGGCACTCTTCGAAACGAGTTTATCTTATCTTTCTCGATCTACTTGATTACAACAAAAAGCTTGTTATAAAGCTCTTATATCTTCTTTCTGCTCACTCTTTGCTACTATCTGATTTGGTAAGCGAATAATTCTCTTGAAACTTTTTGAAATTACATTCGAGCTATACATTTTTTTGTTATGTCTATTGGCAGCGGTTTACGATGCTCCAAAAAAGTGTTGTCAAAATTTATTATATTTTACGCGAAAGGCGCGCAAACCAAATAACTATTTATTCGAAATAACACATATTACTCCATTACGTCACTTTTTTTTTCCGATATCACATCTAATGCTCCAGTAGAACTCTTGACATATAGATGTCCATTAATATGTTAAAATCGCAAGTTTTAAATGCATTCAGGTTAATCGCTGTCACGGACTGCAAGCGATCGTATTTTTCGTTGCCATACGTCGCGAAAATTGTTCGCAGAACAAATTGTGTAGAAACCATCGCGAGAAGAACGCAGGTCGGGATTTCAGGCAGCGAACGATATTCGTGGTGTGTGATATCTGTAATCTATACCTATAAGACATGAATCTGAAATTAAATCCCGTCAAGTGGAAAACAAGTGATATCTTATTAATGACATATACTGTTCCAACGCTATAAATATAAAAAAAAAAATCGCTTTAATTGCCACCTTGCAGTGGAATCTTTCCTATTGTCACGAATAAACATAAGAACTTTTTTGCGTGTATGTAATATCGAAAAATCTGATCTCTCGATGAAATTTTATACACAGACTTCAAATTTTTTTTCTCGAGTACAATCAGTAGCAGCGTAGTTGAACAGCACTTTCAATAATTACTATTCAGCGTATTTATTTTGCAAACAATATTTGTGTGTTGCTTATGGGCGTAGATAAGAATTTGTATCTTAAGCAATGTATAATTAATTTGCATAGATAACTTCAAATTTGTAACTTTTTTGTTTTTTCTTTTTAGTATGAACCGAGCATATTCGACAATGAGCGAAGACATTACTTTGTATACATTACCCAACAATCAGCCTGTTGTTGCATTAGAATGTGAAACTGCATTCAAAGCTTTGACAGAAAGGGAGAAACTGTATGCTCATTATCTGAGTCAAGCAGCATGGAACGGAGGATTAATAGTATTGATACAAACATCTCCGGAGTCTCCATTAATATTTGCATTGTTACACAAAATTTATCTCGCAGAATCTATAGATGAATTGAAAAATGCTGCCACACGTGCCAATGTTACCGAAGATGAGTTTACGGTAAATAGAACTGTTTCTTCTTAGCACATTTCTTTTATGCTGTCTCTCTTTCTCCTTTTATATTTTGGTAGATTATTAAATAAATATGTATATGAAATATGATGAAATACTTTTTTTTTTTTTTTAGGCTTTTCTAGTTTACAGTTGCGGAATATTTGCCAATGCAGGAAACTACAAAGCTATGGGTGATACCAAAATTATCCCTAATCTTCCGAAAAATGCATTTGAGACAATAGTGAAAGTTTCAAAGGCCTATAAAGATAATACTACAGAGATGCACGATATTTGGGATAATATATCAGACACCCTGTATTCCTTAGATGGCAAGTTAAAGTCACTGGGATTAAGTGATAAAGGTATCACAACTTATTTCTCTGCAAACTGTACTAAAGAGGACGCGGATAAGGTCAATGCATTTATGGAACATAAGGGACTGGAATCTTATAATGCAAGATGCTTCAAGACGACAATACATGATCCTGCAGTTAACGATAAATGCATCAATGTATACGAAATCAAACTGGCATCCGTGGAGACTTCGGACGATCCTAAGATAACGCTATCCGAGGAAACATACGGAAATGCTAGGTTTAAAATTACAAGAGGAGATTATAGCAAACTTTTGGTGCCTGTCGTGGAAAACCTTAGGAAAGCTAAGGAATATGCGTCTAATCAGATCGAAAAAGATATGCTGGATAGGTACATTGATCATTTTAGAACAGGATCTTTGAATGAGCACATGGATGGTTCTCGTCTTTGGATAAAGGATAAAGGACCGGCTATCGAGACTTACATCGGCTTCATTGAAACGTATAGAGATCCAGCGGGTCAACGAGGAGAGTTTGAGGGCTTTGTGGCGATGGTGAATAGAGAAATGTCTGCGAAATTCACTACATTGGTTAATAGAGCCGAAGAATTTATTCCCAAGTTACCATGGAACAGCGATTTTGAGAAGGATACATTCTTAAGGCCGGACTTTACCTCCTTGGACGTTCTAACCTTCGCGGGTTCTTGTATTCCATCGGGAATAAATATCCCGAATTACGACGAGATCAGGCAATCGGAGGGTTTTAAGAATGTATCTTTAGGGAACGTTTTACCCGCGCATATGAAAGACATCAGCGTAATTCCGTTCCTGTCTGAAACCGACCAGGCATTGATGCACAAGTACAGAGTACCTAGCTTCGAGGTGCAGGTTGGTCTGCACGAGCTTCTCGGTCACGGTACCGGTAAATATTTCAAACAGACGGGGCCGGATGACTTCAACTTCGATCGCGACGGTGTGAGGAATCCTCTAAATGGATGTAAGATAGACAAGTACTTCCTAAAAGGAGAGACCTACGACTCCAAATTCGGCGCTATGGGATCCTCGTACGAGGAATGCAGGGCAGAGGCGGTCGGTCTTTACTTGAGCTTGGAGAAGGAAGTGTTGGATATATTCGGTTACGAGGGATCTGTAGCGGACGACATAGTCTATGTGAACTGGCTGTCTCTATTGTGGGCCGGTGTCGCCAAAGCCGCCGAGATGTATCAACCAACTACCGGGACGTGGTTACAAGCTCATGCTCAAGCACGCTACGTTTTGCTCAGAGTATGCCTGGAAGCGGGACAGGATTTCGTCAACGTTATCGAAACCGAAGAGGGAAAGAATCTTCTAATGACTGTGGATCGAAAGAAGATTTCTACGATCGGTAAAAAGGCCATCGGAGATTTTCTCTTAAAACTGCATGTTTATAAGAGTATGGGAGATATCGAGTCAGCTAAGGAAATGTATGACAGATATAGCAAAGTACCTGAAAGTGGAGCACATCCGTGGGCTCGTTGGAGAAACATAATCCTGTCTCGCAAAGAGCCAAGGAAGATCTTTGTTCAATCAAATACGTTTATTGACGGTGCGTGTTGTAAGATAGAAAATTAAAAATTATATCTCAAAGTTATAAGACATGCTTTTTGCATGTCTTTAGGCAATGTTCTTCAAACATATGTGTTATCTGAGTGTTATACATATATGCTTATTATGATTTTTATGAATAAATTTTTCTTTTAATTCCAATTTTTCTATTTGTTTCAGGCTTTGACTCTAATAATGTGGTGCTGAAGAATTACGAATCCTCATTTACAGGATTTATTCAATCGTGGATAGAAAGATTTCCAAATTTGGACACGTCTCAAACACTGATAGAGCTTTGGAACAAAGATAAACATCATTTTGTATCGACAAATAATTAATCAGCACTTGTGTTTGGATCCAATTGTTGAAATTTTAAAAATTCCATATAGCTTCTTCATATTCAGTTACTCATATGAAGCTAGAACATATATTATTTAAAAATAATAAGTTTTGCAATATTTTATTTCTATGAATTAACAATAGTTGATTTAATTTCTAGATTGAATATGTACATATGGTGTATGCAACAGTTTAACAGTTTATAAAGCTGTATCCACGTGTGAATGGTTAATAAGCATTATATGGACAAAATAATATATATCTAGTGTGATTTATCGCGCTAAATACTTGTCCTTGATATACTAAGTTTTATATATTTTTTTAACATGTGAAATTTGTACACACAAAATTTGAATGAAACTTGGATAACTATATTTAGCGCTAAATGTGTGTTGAGAGCGTGAGAAAATGCATTTAAAAGTAGAAATATTCCGAGCTTGTATGAAACATATATATTGTAATAAAAATATATATACAATTCTCTATTATACAAATACAAGTTGAAATATTGATAAATCTATACGCGCGTCTTTTTATTAATATATAGGATAATTTCTACACAAAAATTAGCATATGAAACATTGAAATTTGTTGTTTAAATTTGATGATTTAAATGTCTGAAAAGTCGAATTTTACTTTCTTTTTTTTACTCTAATTAATATTATATATAATATCATATATAGCATAATTAATTACGCTCTATATAATGCTCTATAAATATTTATTTTATATTTTTAATTTCTCTGTTTAGGAGTGAGAGAGAAAAAAGTTTCGAGTGGCGTCGCTGGTTATAACTTACTTTCGCGCATGCGCACTTTATTTTGGCCAATACGTACATTTAAGTTGCTCTACTGTATATAAGTATTGCGTCTATGGTTGATTGAACCTGCAGAATTTTGGCGGCAAGAGTGGACGAAAATGGCAAGTGTGGCTGCGTGTAAAATGGAAAGAAGGAAGGATTCTCTGCGGAGTTTGTTCCAAGATTTGGGCTGCAAAGTCGAAAGTGATGCCATTCTCGATAAATGTAAGCACTCCTTCGATCGTATATAATTCATAAAGATATTGAAAGTCTTTCCCTAAATTAAGATCCCGCGCTTTATGTGTCGATTCGATTACGAACGTAAAACTTGTGGAAAATTAAATTTTAGAACTTTGGAATTATATCCTTGGACGATCAAACGAATGTATATCTTTTCTAAAACGATCTTTTTATATATAGTAGAAAAAGGATATAGATGTTCTCTTTGTTCTTGTATAACCTTACTTTTAAAATTTGATAAATCTTGGCTACTTACAAGACAATTTAAAAGATTTGAAAAAAGAAAATGTTAATTTTGGCCGTACAATTGAACGTGTTCTTTTTTTTTAATTCTAGTTTTGCAAATACATGAAAAGAATTGTAGGAATTAAATCAAAATTAAACTTGGACGATGCTGCTTGGTCTAAATCGACTAAAATATCAGTGTTACTTTGTGTGCTGACTGCATTCTATATATCAAAAATATTTGCAATCTTGTTTCCTGACATCTTAATTGAAAAGCAGATATAATTGGAATTAATGACTATGTGATTATGACAGGTTTCGAACTTTGCGAATCTTACAATGTGGACGTGGAGAAGCTTACAGAATTGTGGCTTACTTTTTGCGTCAATAACAACAGCGACATTGATCCTACTCTTGCCACTCTCGTTAAGATGGAAAACGCAGTCTTGAAGAAGGATTACAAATTGCATAATTCAACCATGGAAAATAATGCGAATAAAAATCAAAGTACAATGTATAAACAAGGATTTAGCGCAAATAGAAATACGTATCCTTTAATATCTTATGAAATTGTCTCTATTTTGACATTTAGGTAAATATTACAATTAAGACAAATATTAAAATATAAAACTTTTTGATATATTGCGCCTTACATGTGAACATTATAGTGAAAACGACGATATGCTTAGCATGTATGGCTGTGCTGAAACCAGACCACCAAAGGTGAGTTTTTATTACCTTTATTGATTTTATATAGAAGATAGTATATCTTTAGATAATATATCTTTAATTATGAAATACGAAAATGCAACTTTATTTCATTCAATTATTCTATAAATTTCATTTAGAAATAATATACATAACACATAGTCAATTTGTTTTTAAAATATAATTTGCTTGCAAATATGGCAAATATTCGAATATTCTTAAATTTTAGTTTGAACAAATGCTAACGCGAAACACTTGTTTTCGGAACGGTAAAGAAATCGTCTTAATATACCTTTAGTACTTTATAACAATGCTATGTATTTCTGGAAGGATTGAAGAGAGAGGTTTCCTTGAAACACCGAAACGAAACGATTTTCTTTTCGAAAAATACTAAGAAACATTATTAGGTTGACCTGTGCCATTCCGACAACAATGTCTCGCATTCTTTGCGTTTATAGTATCCCTTGTTTACGCTTTTCGCTACATTGCTTTCTTCTCATAATATATGCACGAATTTTTATGCCGCCCGAAAGTTCGTTGAAAAGCACAAGATTTTTCGAAACGCGCGTCGCCCGTCGACAGGTAAATTTTTCGGGAGGCATCAAAGAGACATCGTTAAAGGACCTCTCTCACAGAGAGAAAGAGAGAGAGAGAGAGAGAGAGAGAGAGAGAGAGATGGTACATATACATAATTCCCACTACAAAAAAATCATCTAGATTGTCCCGCCTCCCTTCCACGAAGAATATTCCATCGGTTCGAGGTGAGGGAAAAGGCAACCCGTTTCTATTGGCGAAACGAGGACAGAGCGAGGCGAGAAGAGGGGGGAAGAGAGAGAGAGTGAGGGGAGGGGGTCGGTCGGTTCTGTCTTCCTTTCTTTCCCCCCTCCCTCCCACCCCTATCCGGAGATCCGAGCAGATTTCTTTCGAAGGGCACGATTTCAGTTTTCAAGGACTCCGCAGTGTACAGTCGTCGGTTCGTCGTTCACGCTCGCGCTCGCGTAAAAGTGCCTCTACGTATGTTCACACTTCGCACGATCCACGCTCGCGCCTCGTTTTCCGCTCGTCGAGTTAATACACTTCCGCGGTTACACGATCCGCATCGTTAATACCGGATCGCCTGGCTTTACACGGCACGGTAATCTCGATGGCGTCGCCGATGCCGACGCCACCATCGGCGTCTGACAACGCGCGTCTCGTGTCGCGAGTGAAATTCCCTTTCGAGCCGAATATAATTATCGATGTTCGAAACGCGATCGGATCGCCGAATAAAAATCTGTTATCGGCGCGCGCATCGGATCGCCGTTGTGCGCGCGTGAACGTGCGGACACATGTGGATGTGTGTCCTCTGTGTGTGTCGTTTCTAAAAAAAAAGTTACGTATCGGCGACACAGAGTTACGTGATGATGCGAGGGAAGCGGCAACTCTCCGGCGGCCATGATGGCTTTTGGCGTGAGTGAGGCTCGCGAAGGCGGAAATCGCGTGTCTCGTTGTCTCGATTATTCGCGCGGCGATCGTCCGTTTGTCGCGCGGTCTGCTTGTTTCGCGAGAGCGAGAAAATCGGAGAATCTCGATCTCGCCGCCGTAATCGCTCTCGCGTGATCGCCGCGCGGATTGCGCGCGCGCGCATGCGCGTTCGTCGACCGGAGAAGCGCGCGGACGACGCCGAGTGCGTCGACCGTTTGCTTCTCGACGAATCCTGTTGATCGCGCGCGTCGCCTGTTGCTGCAACCTGTTGCTGCTCCGACCACGAAGCATGCGCTCCGCGAATCTCTCCCGATTTTCTGCCTTAACGTCGATTGCGAGATCAATTCTGACTACGCGGACTCTCGCGAAGAGACGCGGTTGCGTTAGACAAGTTTCTTTAACTGCGAGCATCGCGAAGAGGAGAGGAAGGTCAGTGCGAACACGGGACTATATATATATATATATATTTTTTTTTTACCGTCGTTAAGGATTACAAGATTAACGTGGATTATGTTTTCAGTGTTTATCACGCATTGCGGCGAACAAAGATATTATTTCCTTTAATGACGCAAAAATTTGACTCGCCATTTCTGGCTTCATTATTCCTTTTTCAAGCCGGAATCTTTTTCATTTCATTATTTATTTATAAAATTCATGGAATTTCGTTTGTTCTAATATTTCAAGATTGTTGATTCACGTATGATTGTTTCTCTATCTGTTTCAGTTTTAGTCTCCAAAATTATGTGTATAGAGAAAGAAAACGAATCTTTTAATCTTTACTTAAGGAATGCGGCGTCAAAGGATTTTCAGCGTCAGATTTCCCAGACGAATCTTTCACCAATGGCTTTCGTCCGTTTTCGCCGTAAACTTTCTCCTCGATCACTCGTCGAGAATCGTCGACAAGCCGTTCCCGCCGATCGGCAATGCAAATAATTTACATCTAGCGAATATCGCATTCGAGCAACGGGTTCCTCATGTTAGTCTCTCTCTCTCTCTCTCTCTCTCTCTCTCTCTCTCTCTCTCTCTCTCTCTCTCTCTCTCTCTCTCTCCCCCCCTTCCCCTCTCCCCTCCCTCTCTCCATCAATTAAGCACAATTGAGCAACAACTGTTCCAATCTCTTCCCTCGCCCGCACGGCTTTCGATTCGTTTCTTTCATCTCTAGCCTTTGCGCCGCGTGACTCACAGATGAGATAGATCAATATCCGTGAACGTCTAAACAGTCGATCGGGACGGACAGTTGGATCGTTCGAGAATAACCGTTCAAAATTTAACGTACTTTTTCAACGAAAACAATAGATGTCAAGGATAATCAGGGAAAAAAAAAATATTGAAGAGAGAGGAAGTCGGTGGAGACACTTTTAGTCTCGTAAGTGACCTCCAAGGATTTGTTTCGATACAAAATATCACGGACTCGAGGGAATGTCACGTTTTTATTTTCAAATGTTTCTTTTCAGTAATTTATTTAGTCGACTTTTCCTTAACAAAAGTGTTGAGGAATTACGTTTTCAAGTTAGTTTAAACAATTGAAAGTGGAGAGCTTTTCGGGAATTAAATTTTAAAGGTGCGTAAGAAAATGTAAAACTTATTTCTAGATTCTTAAAGATTTTCGAGCGCTGATAAACGAGAGTTAATATTATTTTTTTCTTTAGCAAATATATATTAGAACATTTAACGTTCTAACAATTTATATAGAATCAAATCTGTAGAGGTTACTTATTAAATAGAAAGTACGTCTTTGTTTCTATATCGATTATACAATTCCGAGATTAATATTTCGTGGCTTTTTGTTAGTCGAAATTATCGCGTTAGAAGATTTCAATAAATAAGCATATTTTCTGTATCTTTTCATCGCGTCTCAAGTTTGATAAAAACGGATAGTTTGAACGAAAAAAAAATTGAGCTAATTCCAATGATAATGTTTACGGACATAAATACGAATAGTAGTCTATACAACGATAAACGGAGCTTAGTCAAGACATACTTGAGACGAGAGATATGAAAATCGGTTTTCTCGAAAATAGAAATTTTATTTTAATTGAAATAATTTTATTTTGTTAAATTTTATTTTACGTATTCAATTCGTTTTTAAACGAGGAATCGCGCTCCCTCTTTTTGATCGTACCACGATTTACTGAACACCCTTCGTATTTGATCAGAAAATCAAAATGTCTCTGCAGCAGAGAGGCATTAAAATATTTCTTTGCCAGAAGCCAAAAAAATCGTTTCGCTAATGCTCGGTACGAAACCTTCGCGATTCGTCGCGCACTCAACGAGGGAGAGAGAGAGAGAGAGAGAGAGAGAGAGAGAGAGAGAGAGAGAGAGAGAGAGAGAGAGAACAAAGAGCGTGAGAAGGATACAGGACATGTTACGTGCGTGCGAAGGAACGTTGCTCGCGTAACGTAAAGCCCGTATTACACTACGAGTTGCGTAGCAAAGGAGCTTAATTTTTAATCGGTCAATCCGCAACCGTAACTTGATGAATTAAAAATTAAGCTACTTCGCTCCGATTCATTTCATGTTCAATTCGCAACCGAGCTCGCGATTCGCGGTGTAATACGGCCTTAACGTAAGCGACTGCAGGCGATCGCGAAGCGTTTCGAAGTCGACTAGAATCGAGCGGATCGGACGGCATCGAACGCGAACGAGCCGGGACTCGTGTCTCTTGAACTTGATTGAAACAATGCGTAATAAAGCGGGCGTTAAGAGAGAGCCGACAGGTTAATCGCAGTTAACCTTTCTATAACTAGCAATGGCGATCGCGTCGTCGTTGTCGCGATTCCTTCTCGCTGTATTCGCGTGCGCTCGACGCGTTTTAGCGAAGCGTTTTTTTACGTTTTGCGAGATCACAAGAACCATCCCCGAAGGAAGAGAGAGAGACCACAGGATACCTTTCCGAATTTGCCGAATGAGTGGCGGTCTAGTGCACGGTTGATAAAAGTTGTGACTAGATCCACACTCATTAAGCACGTTCGAGCATCGCAGCCAAACTCGTTAAAAAAAAAAAAAATCGATCGCCGAAATTGTCGACCAAGTGCCGCCAGACAACTTTTGATTCGAGACAGACGCGTGTCATTTAATTCTTTATAATCGAAAAATAATTATACGTATCCGAGTAATGCGTTTTTTTTTTTTTTTTTTTTCTAGATTGACCGATTGAATGTAAATCAAGAATCTCTAAGATCTTTTAAAATGTGTGAAACGAGAACTGTAGAGATTATTGTAAAATGTTCGACAAATTATAGACGAAGGAAGAAAGTAATTCCATAGACGAGTACGAATTTGGTGCACGTGCTTCGTATCATTTCGTGACTAGATACATACTCGTCTACGGTAATCTGTCTCTTGATACCGGAAGTATCTCCTTCGAATGTATGTGTGTGTATCATTAAAATATATATATATATATATATATATGTGTGTGTGTGTGTGTTATATATTTTGTAAAATTTATACGTGCTTTCGGGGCTTCATTGATGATGGAAGACCTCTCGTTATTTTACTACAAAACCTATGTTATATATATTCGTACCATATATATTGTATATACGTACAGAATTTATATGTCATTTGTAAAAAACAGGAAAAATCAGGAAACAATTGTTCAAATCTCTATATTTTGAAGATATTAATATATCTATGTTAAAATCTCTTCAAATATTATGGTAATTGTAAGTATACATATATAAACGACCAATCTTATCTCGTTAGATTTAATGTTTAAGAAAAAATATTGTGCATATTTACAATTTCGTTTTATTTATTATACATTGTATCGTATATTCCTCATACATTGCGTTCGGAAAAAATGGAATTATCGCAATGTCGTTAGATATAATAATTGGAAAATTTATCTCCAAATCATCTTAAACTATATTTGTAAAAAATGTAAAATATATATTACGAGAGCGAGAAGCTTTCTCTATATACAGTTGTATGATACCTAATTTCTACTTTTAGAAATATAAGATGATTTAGAAAGAAGCTCTTCAATTAAACGTTCACGTGCGTTTATGTTGACCTTAAAATAGCTGACGAGTTCGATGTATGATCAGAAGATGGGTAATGCGTCTGTTTTCTTTTGTCTCGTTGCAGCGCACACGAAGTCCAGAAATTGATACAGACACTCGGGCGGGTAAAACGAGAGTTGCAGAGGATTCATTTCCATCAGCCAGCTACGCCGAAAACTCGTAAGCAGAGGCTTTTTGAGCAAGCTCGAGCCTATCATCATTGATGGACTGAGAGATATATATATATATTAAATTAAATTAATTTTAGAAAAAAATTCATATCATTTTTATCTCTCATCTAATTTGAGCATCTTAAATACCTTACTTGTTTTCGATTATATGAAAAAATGTTCTTTTTATTCGGAAGGGATGATAAGCAAATAACAATTTTTCTGAAGGTCATTTTTCAAGATTTTAAGATCATCGATATTTTTTTAAATGAGTCTGATTCGTTCTTTTAATTTTTGACTATATTACATAAGGTTCTAATACGTTCTCTTATATTTTGTTTCCAGAAATGTACAATATCAAACGGTTATAAGTATTCCTTTACCATAACATAAATTGTAAACACTGATAAGATTCTGACTTCGTTTATTACGATCAATTCGGTTTAAAAATTTATCACGATGAACTCGATTTTAAAAAAAAGATTGCGTCATTTCTGTGAAACAATGGTATTGTATAGTCAAATAGAAACCAAGTTTATGTATCAGCATACACGTTACCCGCAAAAAGATCCTGTTATTGTTTTCAGAAGCACACCGAGTCAACGTAATGCGACGGACAAAGGAAGGATCCTGCTCTCCATCGGCGAGACCGTCGCGTCGTGGAAGAGGACGGGAGATTACGAGGTCGAAGTCACAAAGTCCGACGAACCGCATGTTCCTAGCGACGCAAGGTATATGTACGAGATCCTATCGAAGCAGGGACATCTTCTCACGTTGGTGTGTCGGAGTCTAGGCACCAGGCTGTTCAAGACGTGGTCGGCGATGACCGGTAACGTCGCCGGCGAACTACGTTACGTGAAGAACGTACGAAGCGTGAATCAGACGTACTTCCGGACGTTCGGTCGCGTCAACGCGAAGAAGGAATCCGCGAACACGGTGACGTTGGAAGGTTGCACGAGACGGAGGGGCGCTTCGATGGCCGACTCGATCGAGCTGGACTTTCGCAATCTGAAACAGTACTCGGTGTTCTCCGGTCAGATTGTAGCGGTCGAGGCCATCAATCCGGTAGGCGATGCGTTATACGTGAAGGATATCTTCGCAAAGGCGTACGCGCCGTCCGCATCCGCGCCTAAACTCGAATCGAAGATCAACGTTATCGTCGCGGCGGGTCCGTTTACCCCGCTCAATAACATAAACTACCAACCGTTGTGGGATCTGATGGAGAAAATCGCGTCGGACGAACCGCACGTTTTGATACTCGTCGGACCTTTCCTCGAATATACGCACTCCGAGGTACAAGATAATCTCATTAAGGAGACGCATCAGGAATTCTTCGAGAAGATTCTTATGAGGATAATGGAATCGACGAGGTAATATATAGAATATTTCTCTTCATAATTATATACAGATTGATTCGCGGAAAGATTATTTTTATTTTTATTAATTAGATGTATTCTCTCTATTACAGGAAGAGCACGCAGGTCGTGTTAGTAGCTTCTAACCGCGACGCACATCACGAACCTATATTTCCAACTCCTCAGTATGCTGTTTTTAACAAAAAGTTATTGCAAAATTATCGGAATTTAAGACTGATGCCAGATCCCTGTATATTGGATGTTGCCGGTTTGAAGATCGGAGTCACGTCGGTCGACATCATCAAACATATTGGGAAAGAAGAGATATCGTAAGTATCACAGAGTGTAATTATTATATACGAGAAATATATTTTTATATTTTAAATATATTTCGTATACGAGAAATGTATTTTTGACAAATATATAAAAATGCGTGTATTATTTTCAGGAACGTAACGGGTGACAGGCTCGGTCGTCTCGCTGATCATGTGCTCGCTCAAACGTGTTTCTACCCCGTGTATCCTCCGTCCGAGGACCTAAACGTGGACACGGATTTATGGGAGAAGCATGCATTTTTCGATCAGCAACCGCACGTGTTAATTTTACCGTCTGATATGCGATGTTATTGCAAAGTGATAAACGAGTGCCTGACTCTGAATCCCGAACGCATGTACAAGCACGCTTATGCCAGATTGAGCGTGAAACCGGCCCTCGGCGGTAAATGGAGTTCCAGTAATATCTCGTGCGAGATCGTCAGAGTTTGATAGCTTTAAGATAAACATGTGTATGTAATAACCAAAAAATTGAATATATTTATATAATGTTGAGAATACTATGATATAAAATCTTTTTTTTTACAATTTTCTCTTGCTCATTTTTTTCTTTTAATATTTGATTAATATCTTCTAAATCTATTAAACTTTCAAATGTAGTCTTCTATATTTTTTTGTTATGAGAAAATTAAGCACACCGACGAAGGATTTTATAACCAATTCGAGTAAGCTTTAATGAAACCATAATTTAAAGTTTAATTATTCCTTGAGCCCCTCATAATTTAAGATTTAAGGCTTGACTTTGAATTGTGGCAAATGTAAAAATTGTAAAAGAAATAGAGTTTGACATCGAATATTCATTGCGTTACTTTACAGTTTTGAATGGAACCATCGTGTCTCCTGAGTTACCGACAGAGATCGTCGCTGTTCAACTCATTGATTCGTTTCGCGCACGTTAGATGGCAGCACGCGCCCGATGCTGCTGCCCCCGCAAAGAGTTCCCCCGGAGTTTTCTACCGCTGGTGGTCCATAAAATCGGCCATTACATCAACATTTTTGTCGTGCAACGAGCGACTAGAAGAGACGGTTCGCGATGGGAAAATCGCGATTGACCTGGTGAACCATCCCTCTCTCCCCCTCCCCGCAGTAAGTAAGTAAACATAATCGGCGATACGCACTCGCGTGTTTAGCCTCGAATCTAGGATCGGTGGCCGCGCGAGACAACCAATATCGTTGATTTTGCCAAATCCTCGACCGCCATCTTTGTTGCAAACTCGCTTATATTCTCTACTGTACTGTATCTACTTCTGTGACTCGAGTGTATATACGTCGTCTACACCACGCGTCGATTTTTTTTTTTTTCGCACTCATCCCTTCCTCGCGTCGCGGAATAATCGTATGCATCGCAGCCTTGATCCCTCGCCTTCGAAATCAATCGTCGATTACCGGAGGACTCGATCGAGTCTCGCGATGCACGCTGCCGTGCGAAATATTTTCACGAATCGCGATAAGATTTCCCTTCGACATTTCCTTCTTTTGACGTTACTTTTTTTTTTTCGCGACGCGTCAAAGACGCATATTTCGCGAGATATTTCGCCCCGTCGCGAGTATCCTTCGGCAAGATTTCCATAGTAACGATACGCGTTACGAAACGATTACGTAGAGGCGTTACATGTGCAAGTGCATCGGCTGCGCTGGTACAATACATATATCAGCTGGTGCGACCAGTCTGGTATTCGCGAAACCTCTCGAATCCCGGTGACCGAATATCGACGGGAACCTTCCACGCGAATATCTTCATTACCGACGGACTTTCTCAGTATGCGATAACAACAACAAAAATATTTATTTAACCCTTCTGTCAGTGAAAGGGGTGCATCTTGCAAGTATGTATTTATTATTATTACTGATTTTTTTTTAATGAACTGTCATAATCAGTGGAACGAACAAAGTGGTCTCACTGAAGATTAGTAAAATATTCCCTGATCTTTGGTGAAATCTTGTTTTAACCCTTCTGTCAACGAACATGTCAAAAATATAACGAAACTTTTCTCTTCGCCCGCGAAACAAAATACAAAGGGCCTTTGTATTCGGAAACCTCCTGAAATATAAAACGGGAATGAATGTTTGATGCTATAAAAAAATTGAGAAGGTGAAAAAAATATGCATTGACAGAAGGGTTGGCAAGCATATATATGTTTTACAAAAATCTGTATATTTTGTCCCACCATATTTTCTCTTTTTCCCCTATCCTAGAATTTTTACATTTAAATATAATTATTCGAAAGAAAATACGCTTATTGTAGAGACAATCGTGATAGAATCGCATTAGGCTCTAAAATAGGTCCTAATCTCTAACTCTCAATAATTCTTTCGATCGCTGCAGTTATGTAAGGTTATAATGTCAGAAAAATCATGATTTTTTTTTTTTTTTTATATTGAAAACGCTTCTTTAAAGAAGTAAATTTCATAATAATTTCGCGAATTGTTTCGAGGATTTAAAGCCGTAATCTCGCTGAGATCCGATGACACGAAACGCGAATGACTGGCATAAGATCGTCCACGGCGACGGAAGTTAAACTCACGGAGATTGCATTACGGTTTCGCAGGCCCCGTTTCGCAGACACGTGCGCGAGAATCATTGTATATGCGAGAATGCGAGAAAGCGAGAGTGCTATATCGATCCGGTTCGTGCGAAGTCTACCTACCTACCTCAACCTTAGCATAGCGCGTATACGTACATAGGATACATTGAACGATCTGCCACTGGCAGCGACTCCGTTATTTATTTATTTATTTTTTTTTTTTTTTTCGTCGAAATAAATTTCCGAAACGGACAGACAGAGAGAGAGAGAGAGGGAAAGAGAGACCGTTCCCCTTTTTCTGATGTCATTTAACCGAGTGTCTTCCGCGAGGAGTAGTTATAATATTCTGTTCCCGGATATAAGTATGAATTTGCGTGTTATAATAAGCTTTGTATCGTATTCCACTTGTGACGAAATTTAACTAATAAATATTTAAATTTAAAGATTACAAATATCATAAATATTTAAATCTAACTAATAAATATGTACAGATGAATTTAAACTCTTACGATTCTCAGATTTAAAGAAATCACAATTTAAAAAATGTTAGCGTGTTCAAATTTCGGATTATATTTTATATTAATAGAATGGAATAGAGAGAGAGAGAGAGAGAGAGAGAGAGAGAGAGAGAGAGAGAGAGAGAGAAAGACATGTATAATTTTTATTATAAATTGATTTTTCCTGTTATATATCGTCGGTGTAGACAAGTGAAGTAAAATAATCGAAAAGCGTGAATATTTCACGACGAATTTTATATTTTATGTCAGAATAGACTTCTCTATTAACAGAAAGGACCCGATATAAATCGAATTAAAGAACTATTAAGAGTTTCTTTTCTTTACATCGCATTAGAGTTCAGTAGACCCCGCTTCAATTTAAGGTTTTAGATATCGAAAAAAGACAAACGCGGCGAACATTGACCCGCACGATCGATACGAGCGGACCGAATAAACGTCAAATTATACGATTAAAATCAGGAATATATGGTATAATCTGGGATCGGTTTTTTTTTTAATTACTTCAAAAAAATATTTTTTCTTAAATCACAAAGAAGGAAATTCAAACTAGCGGCTTTTTTTTTTTTTTTTTTTTTTTCTTTTTTTTTAAATCATCGAATCGCCAAAGTTGTAGTTGAATTGAAACGAAATTTTTTTCCGCGACACCTGTTATACGTTAAATTTTCGGCCGTTTCACGGCTTTTCTTCATCCCATATAAGATCCGCGATCCGCGAGAAAGAGAGCCTCCTTCAGCGACCCGGCGTCACCGTCGTCGGCCGTTCAGACCTCGCTCGGGGCGCGCGAGGTCTACGCTGGTGGGCCGCGTTTCGGGCGGGCGACGCAATGGCTGTGTGCGCAAAAAACGGCAGCGACGGCGGCGGCAGTCAAGTTCAAGGCCACCGACGTCTCCCTCCCTCTTCCTCCCCTTCGTCGCGGCCGCCCTGGCCACCCACTCACCTATCACCCATGATATATACACACACTTGGCGCGTCTGAACCGCGCCAGTGACGTATCAAGCCGTATGAGAGGCCAGCGCACTCTCGGATCAGACGCGTCGCGATTCTCGAGCGCATAAGCACAGACGCGAGGCGAGGCGACGAGACGCGACGCGACGAGACGCGACGAGACGAGACGACGGGATGATGATGGGAGTGTTTCGTCGCTCGCTCGATCGATCTCTACCTCTTCTCACCGTTGCGAGGGAAAATTCAATTCACTTCGCACGTAAATGCCCGTTCGGCAGAACGCCGCTTCGGATATATACGTGAGAAGATGTCTATTCGGGTTTACTGAAAAGCTACATTCTTTACGTAGCGATTTTTACTCATTGTCAGTTGTATCGGCGAGTAGTCGCAAATAAGGGGAGAAATGATCTCATTAAGAACAAAGGTTTTCCCGCGATCTCGCGCGACATACATTTTAAGGATAGAGACTTTTCATATTATATTAACTGATCGAGAAAAAAAAAACGAGATGAATATTTTGTTTACGATCGTTGCGTGAATGCTGCGAGAAAATTACGCGGTCGTATAATATGTATGCAAAAATATTTGTTTCGAGTCTATGAAAATATTTTACGGACGTCTGGCGCTTCCTCGCTTCTCGGAAAGGGTGGAGCTTGATGTGGCGATGAGAGAGAGAGAGAGAGAGAGAGGGAAAGAGAGAGGATATAAATTAGCGTACAGCGTATAGATATACGAAAAACCGTTTCGAGTTAAGCACGATAAAGCTCGCGCCGTATCAAGGTGATACGAGAGCAGCCGATAATGTTAATGACCGATTATCCGTGACCATGATTTTTATCCAAAATGACATTACACGTGATGTTTGGGGAAAAAAGAGCACGCGGTAACATCTGTGTCTCAAATCGAGACAGTCGCGTCGTTTTATCGGCGATAAGTGTGATAAAAAGTGAAAATATCTCGACGCGTTGCTTAATACGATGCAGTTGCACGATAGATATTATTTCAGATTAAGAGCCATCGTTACATAATGCGGCATAATATCATCTTTGTGTACACTTTTGTACCTAAAGAGAGTGCAAGGAAAATTAACGTAGAGCAGGTAGCATGATAAAAATTGCAAATTTTTATCCCCCCCCCCCCCCCTCCTTGAAAATTTTTCTGATGCCACATAAAAAATAAAATATATATATATATATATATATATATATATGCATCAATAATATAATCATTTGATTATATTATTGATGCATACAGTTTATTTTATAATATAATGCAACATGTATTATCAATTGCTCGTGTAAAAGTATCGGTACTATATAACCAAAATTATTGCTTTATTATTTTCGAAAATTCTTTTACACTAATATGTCATATTCTTCTTATTTATTGTCACAAGATATTTTTTAAATACCTTGTGTGTCTTCATTCAATTAAAAGACTATAAAAGTATCGGTACTACATAATCAAAATTATTGCTTTACTAATATAAAAACAATATTTACGGAAATTCTTCTACCCCAATACGTCACATTCTTTTTACTTATTGTCACAAGGTACCTTATTTTGCAATTCGATCGAAATACGCGGCCGTTTTCGAACGCCGCCTAAATCTCCCAAATCTCGTCGTTCCAAAGTAACGGGAGCGAGCGCGTAAAAGTGATCGGCGATAAAATCTACGTCTCGTTTTTTAAATTTCCCGACAGAAGACGCGTATCGAGAAGCGACAAAATCGTACACGTATATATACATACGTACATCGCATCGACGTACAACGCGTAACGCAGCTGCGCGCGCGCGCGCGCGCGCGGGGGGGTCGTCGGGGGGCTGCGTCTCGCGTCGCGTCGGGGGTCCTGCGTGCATCAGCGCGGATTCGCTTAACGCGCCAATGTTTAGCGCCTTCGCCTTCGATCAGTCGCGTACGGCGCGCGGTGCCGTGAACGTCGGGTCGTTCGTGTGTGGCGGTGGTTTGACGGTTGTGTGGCTGTGATTGTGGTGGTGGAGTCTTGTATCGCGCGAGCGGCGCGATCGAATCCGAGGATCTATTTGGATCTCGTCGAATAGAGTATATATATCGCGGATCCGGTTCCGATTCTTCTAATTGTAAGAGGAAGTGTGACGCGTTTCTTCTTTTTTCTTTTTCTTTTTTTTTTTCTTTTTTTTCTTTTTTTTCTTCGGCTTTGCCGCCGTGGGACGAGGACGACGGAGACCATGGACGCGTGGATGTACGATGTGGTAATGTCGTTATGTGTTTTTCTTTTTTTTTTTTTTTTTACAGAGGGCACACGACACACGTCTCTTTCTATCTCTCTTCTTCTCTCGCTCTTCCGCGCGCGATCTCGTGGCTTTGTTTACTCGATGCGCGCGGTTTGTTGCGCTCCCCCCGCGTTTTGCTTATTACCCTTCTTCCCGATCTTTCGATCGAATTAATTAATGTCTTGGTGTAGTAGTGTAGGTTATAGGTCTTCGTAAAAAGAAAAAAAAAGTCGTTTCGTTATTCCGCGATCGTTTGAAAAGTTTGCAGATCGATGTTTTATGATCGAGAGATTTATCTCGAAACTTCGAAGATCGTAAAACGACGATTATCGCGATGACTTTTCGCGAACGATTCCGCAATGCTTTGTTATCTACGCGCGCGCACAGTGGTTTTTATTCGCTCTATACGATATAGATTCGATATACAGGGTAGGTTTCCCCTAACAGTTGAAAATTGTAAACAATAATAAATTCTAATCATATATTACGTTAATATACAATATTTTAAATCAATTCGAATGTATCACTTATAAACGTCTCTCCGAGTTGTTTGTCTATTTTGCGGACGAGTGAGTCGTTACGTTACACAACGTGTAACGGATCGTTAGATAATTTATCTAACGCGTTTATCTCGCCGACTAATTTCTTCGCACTCGCTGATTCGTCTCGAAGATCTCCCCTCGAATTTTATTTTCCGACAACGAGGAATGTCGCTGTCCTCCTCGCGTTTAAAAAAAATGGAGTAATGATCGGAAATATATATCGCGCGAATTATTAAGACACGAAAAATCTCCACCCGCTGAATCGAGGATAATCGAGATCTTTTGTGTGGCAAACGGCTCCGAAAACATCGGAGAGGAAAAAAAACTGTTTGTTGTGATCGCGGGCTCTCTCTCTCTCTCTCTCTCTCTCTCTCTCTCTCTCTCTCTCTCTCTCTCTCTCTTGCGCGCACACGCTTACACACATACGCACACACACGAGTGCGCGCTCGTATTATACCTCGACGAGTTTAGTAGCTAGCCTTTTTTTTTTGCTTTCGCTTTTGTGTTGCTTCTTTGTTGCTCGATTGCGCGTTCCATCGGCGCGATATCGGTCAGAACGATTAATTGATAAAATATTGATATTAATAATTAGATTTTTTTACAAGAAAAAGTCGATTTTAAATCGGCCGAAAAGCTTCTAGCGACAAGAACGATTCTTCTCGTTATTACAACGATACGCGCAAGAATCTCGCCGTATATCGCGATAAAGGAAGACGGTGGTAAATGTAAATTCTTTTCGGACGATAAGGAGAGATAGTCTATAAAAGAATGTCCGATGTCATCTAGATCAATTGCGTTGCTTGCGCGTTGAATGCGCCGAGATTTATGAATATTAACGACGCTCTGATTTGTTCCTTTACGTTTTATTTCACTGTAGTAAAAGTTTATCTATATAGAAAGAGGAGAGAGAAAGTGCTTTATAAAACCGCATCGCGGATATCTGTTTAATTAATCTGCGGATTCGGAGGACGGTTTGTGAAATAAGAGCTCTTCCTTTAAAATGCCGCTAGCTTCCCGAGTCATTAGCGATTGAATAGAAGGATTTTACATCCTCTTTTCGATTACTGCATAAATATACTTTGTAAAGTGGAATCTCCATTAAACACTTGCCACATGAAATTGTCATGCTTGTATTTTTCTCGATGAAATCTTGACTGATTACAAGAGTACAAAAATCTTTGACTTTCAGCACGTGTCCTTTCCTAGAATTTTTTTTTTTTTTCAGAATTAGGGCGGGATCTTATTTTTCTTTTTTTTTTATACATTCTTGTCAAATCGATAAATCGTGTGCAATTATCGATGAGTATAGATCAGCTTCGTTTTCGTAATCAGCCGGTGGCTATCGCGCATGCAAAATTATTCATGTCTATTTGCATGCTTATACGCGAGAAAGAAGGAAGCGTATCACTTACTTTCAACATTAACTGTCCGATAGTATTCTCTTTGCGAGGCTTTGGAGAACGATTCCGACATATTGTATTATAATTCCTCTCGAGCTGTAACCAGCGTAACGAGATCTGTTTTGTGTCACACACACACACACACACACACACACACACACGTCCGTCGTGATCCTTACGCAATTCCTTACGCATGTGCGTGAAACGGTCATGGAAGAGCGGAATACATATATCGCCGTTTTACACTATCATCAGATATTGTTTAGCATTTCGTCACTTATATGCTTTATAACGAACCTAGCCTAATCTTCAGTCGCGTACTTGAACTCTCTGTCGGTTTCAATATTTTCAGCAGCGATAACAAGCCTATAACGAGATGGATATTATTCGTCTCGTCGCGCTCTGCTCCTCGCCAAATTGACAAGGGGTTAACGAGGAATTTATGCCAACGATCGTATATTTGGAATATGAACACGTGATTGATACTCGCGACAATGTAACGCTGACGCGAGTGAGAAAAAAGGAGAGGAGAGAGAGAGAGAGAGAGAGAGAGAGAGAGAGAGAGAGAGAGAGAGAGAGAGTGCTTTTATTTTATTTTATTTTTTTCAATTTACTGGAGTAATCTGGTTTAAAAAATTGAGATAATGTATTTTTTTTTTTAATTTCGCAAGCGCGATAGATTCGGAACACCTTGTACACTGTTGTTAATAATTCTGAAACGGATATGTATCCTTGTAAACAAGACGATTCATTCAAGTAGCATTGCGCCGATATTAAATTATATATCGACTTGAGACAAAAATAAAATCGTGCGGTGGAAAAAATTTGGTGGAAGAAAAATATTCATCGCAAGCGAGTTGCATCATTGGATATTTTCAGTTTATTCGATTCTTTTTCCGGCTTCTCATGAATCGGCATATCTCGTTTAATATAAAATTTATAAACTGCCTCACCGCCTCGTGCGCGGGGATCAACCAACGTATATGATAACGGAAATATATGTGCATTTATATCGACGCAACATTATATCGATAACATTACATATTTTTCAGGACTTTGCGAAAGCCTTTTTGCAATTTATTCGCGAAATTTTACCCGAAGATATCGTACGTCAGCATTGCGATTGTTCAATCGAATCTATTCCATGGATGTTTTTCGACGAAATTATTAAGAAATATTATTCGGACCGAGGGATTTTTCTATTTTCTAAATCGAGTAAAGTTATTATCGGGCTTTCTAAAAGGGAGATGGAGAAGAGAGAAGCCAAGGGTGATTATTTCGCTTCATAAAAAAGTTGCTTCTCGAACTCGGACAATTCAGTCTGCGGCTTCATTCGACGAATAGAGATGAATCTTGTACGCGTTAATTATCTGACGATAATTAGAAAAAACCGAGGCGATCTCAATCTCGCGCGCGCGAGCGTAAAGAGGGTCATAACGCTTCGCGCGAATTCTTTCTTCTTCGGATTATTGAAAAAGGCATTACGACACATCGTTAGTTGCGCATAAACAAGCGGATAGGAAGCGGAACGTGGTCGTGATAGAGTAGCAATGCGAAGGTCGCCGTTACACGTGCATCGCGATCGCTGACGCGCCGATGCATTCATCCGTCCAACTAAAAGAAATTACGTGCCGTGATGCAAACTGCATTTCCCCACCTGTGATCGTTCAAGATATTAATTAATTACGGCGGGAGGGAGCGTGCGTTATAAAAAGAGGACTCCGCGCGTATTCAAATAGAAATAAGTACAGGGTGTTCGCGCGCATAGAGCATGCGTGGCCAATTTTCAAGTATATCGATGTAAGATCGAGCGAGCAAAAAAATTCCGATGGACGTATATATGTGTATATATATATATATATATATATATATATACAAAAGAAAAAAAATGTACATATGAGCCGTTTATTTTGAAAGTGGTGTAAGTCCATTTTCGAAAAAATCGATAATATTGTTGCTATATGGTTACAAATTAAGGTGAAACTTATTTATTTTTAATATTATCGATTTTCTCGAAAATAGACACACCAATTTCAAAATAAACGGCATATATATATATATATATATATATATATATATATTATTATGTATATATGCCAGAAAATGTTTTATTGATAAGTGAAAAGAAAATTACGGCTTAAAAGAAGAAAAAGAAATAAATATATATAAGTGTTTTATTGATAAATTAAAAGAAAATTACGGCTTAAAATAGAGCAAAATAGATTCCTCATACTTAACATTTTTTTCTTCTTTTTTTTCTTATGTAAACAGGTTTGCGAGATGAATAACTGCTTTTCCTCATACGTTTTTGACGAATCAATCAGTACAGAAATCTCTCAGTTATAATTTACAAAATCTGAAACAATTGTTAGGCGAGGTTACGCTCTTGTACGCTCGACAAGATAATCTTGTTGATTGTTTCGAGATCGGGAACATACGTATACCTGTCCACCGATTATATTTCGTACATTGTCCAAGGTTAGGATTTTTGCACGGCTCTTTCTCTCTCTTTTTCTATTTTTTTTTTTCCTCTGAGGTGACGTCATCGACGTCTCGTGGCCTCAAACTTGGCCTCCCGTCCGAGCATTTTTCTCCGGAGACTGATTATTATCGTTCCCCCACCAGCGAGGTACGATTATTCGGCATAGAGCCATTTTGCCACTCGTTGTTCGGCAAACCTATCTTCCGACTGATCTGTCTGACCGTAAATTCGACTTCACCTGGAGTTCATTGATAAACACATTCGCACGTTTATGTCGATGAAATTTAATGAAATAAAAAAGCCTGGATGTGTAATCAGTAATAATAATAATTGTCTTCATAATTAATACAAAAGTAAAAAATATATAAAAAATAAAACTCCACGCGCGTATTAAAATTGTCTTCTCTTATAGATCTTTTAATGAATTTTTTTTTATAGCAGACTCGAGTTTATATAACGCAAAAAGCTCCGTTCAGAATTAAATTTTCTTCCTCCTTGTGCGTTTATCGTAAGCGAAATTATATTCTCTAGAAAGCGAAGAGTGTAACGAACTGCTAAATTTGGTTTTATTTCAACTTGGATTGTTGCCGCGACTCTTTCTCCCTCTCTCTCTCTCTCTCTCTCTCTCTCTCTCTCTCTCTCTCTCTCTCTCTCTCTCTCTCTCTTACGATTTTTCGATTCTTAAAAATTTAAAGCTCCAAGGAACTTTAAAAGATTCACGGCGCTCGCGGTTTAAGACGGAAGTCACTATTCACATGGAATATATTCAGAGTGCTTGTAGGGATTATTCTCGCTGCTGTTTTAATACCGCGAGATTACTGCGGCCGTGTTATCGCGCTATTTTTATTGGATAAGATCGATGCGAAATCGGAGCGTAATTCTCGCCAAGGTCTCAGCCTTGACCGCGACCCAGGGTCTTCATCCTCGGGGGATCGATTTATTCTTTTTTACATTCTAATTCCGTAATCGCCCACGTATACATATACGCTCGCGATATTCCAACCGCGCACGGGCAGACAATTATAATAATTTATAGATAACATTTTGTCGAGACTTTTGTTGCGAGATATTAAGTAATCGATTATACATCAACGAATTTCGTTTACCGTAGTAAAGTAAAATGATCGTTTCAATCGTTGCAAAAAGAAAAAAAAAACAATCCTTTTTTAAGAACAAATCTTAAGATAAACTAATTGTTTTCTAAAAATATTAATCGCATCAATGTGGAGAAAGTGGCTTAGACTCTGCCCGCAATAGTTGATAAATAATTGAAGGACTTTGCTCCTGAAAAATTGTTTGTCATTATGTTCGTTATGCAACGCAAAACTAGAGATGGGATCAAGTTCAATATGTACTTAAAAATGATCAAGTTTCATTTTCCAGGATTCGAATAGTAATCGTGAGAAATAATATTTCATATATTGTACTTGCAAAGTAATCGAATCTAGAACAATTATATTCGAATTTTAGATTGAGTAATTACTTATAACAGATTCGAACAAGGTTTGAATGTACTTGGTCAAGGTTCGAATGTACTTGGAAGTAGTTTTTCGAATGTAATCATAGAGAGTACGAAATCATGCAAACAAATTCGAACCTACTTGTAAGATACTTAATCCCATCACTAGAACGCACGGTAGAAAGAGTCAGACATTATGCGACAGTTATGCGAATCGTGCACTATCGACCGATATCGCACCTGGCAACAGATAGGGAGCTGTTTATTGACTGACGTGTTAATCGCGGCGTATCTTAATTAGTGCAGTATAGACGATATTGTGTGCCTCTCATTTCGTTCAATCCGTTGACGGTTGCTCTTGTACATCAGCTGTTTTATAATCGGTCGCCTTTACTCGTCGTAATTGACGATGGAAATGATGTGCCGATAATAGCACATCATTTCCATCAAGAGTATGAAACTCTAACGAGATCTCTTCGAAAAAGTTCAGTGAACGTTCTTCGATTACTCTTTCGCGATATAATTTCCGAAAATATTTATTCGCACGTACAAATGACATGTGCGCGAGCGAAGAAACTTATCTATTTTTCGAAGCGTGTATATAATGTGCAAGAGAAAGATTTACACGATTTTTTTTCTTCTGATCCGATATTGCTGCAGCGAGTGTGATTAGGAATTTCAGTGAAACTTTTTCATTCACTCTTCGTAATTGCGACCAAATTCAATCCTCAATTAATCTTCACTTTTCAATCGATAATCGTTATATTGAAATTACGGTTTCCTCTGCACTCACTCGCGAAATGTTTTTACCTGTTTTTATTTATTTTTATTTATTTTTATTTATGCCAGAGAAGACTTTTTCTCGCTTATGTGAAATTAGCGTATCGTTTCTAGAATTTTTGAATATAATTGATCGAATTCTTGCTATTCCTCAAAAAGAGCTTTAAAATTCCCGATACATTTCAGGAAGGGAGTTTAGCGATTGAATGTAAAAAAATATAGAAATCTGATACACGGAAAAAAATATTAGCTATCATAGCTATATTTTAGGTGTCCCTTTATTACACTTGAAATTTATTATTTAATAACTAATATTTTTAACTACAATTAATTGAGGAATTCCCCGTTAAACTATAGCTTAAAAATATTAGTTATCATAGCTAAAATTTAGCCATGTGGTAACTAAATTTCAGGTGTAATAAAATTTAGCTAATTTGTTTTCCGTGTATAGAAGATATGAAATATCAATCTCGTGTTTTTATTATATAAAAGAGAGAGAGAGAGAGAGAGAGAGAGAGAGAGAGAGAGAGAGAGAGAGAGAGAGAGAGAGAGAGAGAATCGATATGGGTAATAGCTTTTTTATTTCAATTGCAGTCGATCAGAATCATAATATTTTTCGATGAAACTCCTGCGAGAGAGAGAGAGAGAGAGGGAGAGAGAGAGAGGCGCGTTGTCTCTCGAGGAAGTGTCAGTTGGGATGAAACGGTATCCCGGGTGGATAATTTTTGACAATTAACAACCGAAACTCTAGAATTCCTCGGAAAAAGGGGGGTGAAGGGGCAGAATGCTTCTTCCAACGATGTCTGAAAATTTTAAAAGTGGGACGCTAACTTTGGGAAGGTGTTGATAATAGCATTGAGGATTGTGTGTCGCGTCGCGTCGCGTCGGCGCGCAGTGGAACAACGAGACATACAGGCAGGAAGGTAGGACAGAGGAGGAGATAAAGCGAGATAAAACGAGATTGAGAGGCCCAAGGCCGCCGTTGTCGGCCGTTTCCGCCGGTGCTCGGCGTCTAAAATTGCGATGGCGTGGCTCCGCGTCCTTCGCGAACGCAGCAGCTTCTCGCTCTCCCGCAAAAAAAAAAAGTCAAGTTCAAGGCCGGCGAGATGTTCCGAGGCGTCTCTCTCTCTCTCTCTCTCTCTCTCTCTCTCTCTCTCTCTCTCTCTCTCTCTCTCTCTCTCTCTCTCTCTCTCTCTCTCTTCTTTCTCCCTTTGGTCTTTCCCGTCTCTCAAGCTCTCAATCAGAACGTGGATCGAATCAGGGTGAAGGGGAGGGGGAACACTTATGCAACCCTTCTCTCCTTCTGTATGCGCAACCTGTCCCGCTAGAATACTGCAGCCCGTAGTGTAATACGGCCTTAACAAAACAAACGTAGGACCTAGGTTTTCCTTTCGCCCGCGAAGTAAAAGGCAGCTGGTCCAAGATCGGTCTTGGTCGATCTTATATCGATATCAAGGAAACGAGCTTTTTTTTTTTTTTTTTTTTTTACTCGGAGAACGGAAACACCAAACGGTGCCAATAGACCTGTGAGAGAGCCTCTCGAAACTCGCGCGATCTATCTCTAAGGTCAACTTTCCTTCACGACAATTACTCGTAATTGGATCGGTGGGATATACAAATCAGAAGTTGATTGATTTCTCGCGCGGCAAACGCGCGCTCTTCACTGGCTGAAATTCCGATCGAGCTTCGAAAGGATATCTGACTCACGCGATGTCTGATCTCACCGATTCGATCAGCATTGATATGCTGATTGAGCCTCTCGAATAGTGAAGGCGCGACTTCGCATCTGGAAAAAAAAAAAAAAGAAATCAAGTTCAAGGTCGACTAGATGTTTCTCCGTCCCCTTCCCTTCTATCCGAGTCTCGCCTTCCTGCTGGCACACGACACACGATGCCGAACCAGTGCGGTTTGGCGGGGACTTACGCAATCCTTTCACCGTTACTTTGTTCGCCGACGACGCCCTAATTTAGGGCGCAGCTAATCTATTCGTATTTCCAGCGTTGCCAAGTGTGGTGTCGTTGCTCAATTTTAATTGTCGCACCACATTAATATTACGCGCATCGCGTACGAAATTTTATGGCTCTTAATTCAATACGTTTGTAAGAAATTTTTCTTTTAAATAATAAATTTTTTGTTACATTTCTCTATCTTTGAAAAATATTTTATAATGTAAATTAAGATTTCTCTCGCACATCAGTTTCTACAGACGAGTCTTACAAATCCAAAGTAAATACTTGTCGTGTTATTAATAATTTTATTCTTAATATAATATTAATATTATTTACTTTGGATTTATAAGACTAGTCTGTAGAACTGTAAACTCATGTGTAAGAGAAATCTTAATTTACATTATAAAATATTTTTCAAAGATAGAGAGAGAAATACAACAAAATTTTATAATAATGTTTGATTATATTGATATTTTTTAATCTCATTAATATTTAATTATCTCTCAAAATTAAAAGACTGACATATATGTGTGTATATATATATATATATATATATATATATATATATATATATATATGAAAGTTGATTAAGGAATTCTCAAACATCTTCGATAAAATAAAGACGGAAATCAATTTGTATTTTCAAAGCAAAGTTTCACCGATATTTTCAACACCGGTTAAAGTTAACGTCAAGTCAGCCGTGCACGCCTCGAGTAATCAAATCCTGTGCTCGTGCAGGATTGTGCAGCGCTTATAACAACGCAGTTCGTAACACACACGCGAGAGATTCTCAGAGAGGCCCCTTTTACATTTTCTAACGAATCTTTGGATCCTCCGCTTTTGTACTCGAGCGGAAAGATCGTGTAGAGGAAAGTATGCGCGATCTTCGCGCGCGAGAGAGAACACATTGATATACCGCGAATTCTCTCTGAAGTCAATTCTAAAAATGCTCAAGGCGTTGGCTGTACTTAAATATAGCGGGCGCAAAAAAAAAGTGCAATCGCGACTGTATATAGACGTAGGCTCTCTCTCTTATTTTCGTATTTAAAAAGAATCGCCGCGCTTTCTCGCATTTTTTTTTTTTTTTTTTACAATCGTCGCGATATTAATAGATTGATCGTAAAGATAATGATATCGCTATCGCTCGGAGATTATCGTTGTGTCTCTCGTACCTTGTGGCAGGTCTGTATGATGTCTGACGCTACCACGGAAAGCATGATCGGGAATAACAGGACGATGCCCAACATCAAGCAGGAAATCGATAACCCAACGACGCCCACGCAAAATTATCAAGTATGCTCGCCAACCACGACTCTCCAACATCAGGAGGTATTGAAATTGTTAAGAGAACTCGATTCCCCTCCGCGTATTTAGATGATCGGTTCTCTTATGTCAGATGTGTACAAGGTGTTCCGTCGCTATCGCGTTAATATTAATCATATGTTCCGTTTATAATTTATTTAATTTAACGTACATCAAAGAATCAGATCAGTACTTATTTCTTCCTGCGAAAGGAAGGAACCGAAAATATTACGACACGTATGGAAGTTTCTTGAAAATTTGAAAGTTTTCTTAGCTACTTTATATATCGATTAATATTACAGGTGTCTAGGAATTTTTTTTTACCTTGAAAAATCCGGGAATTCTCATGAAATTTTATTGAGACTCGGGGAATTTTTTCAAAAATTATGTCTTTGATCATTTTATTGACGATCTCTTTTTAATATCAAGGTCTTATGTAAGTTTCATAGAAAATTGTTCAATTTTTTAATAATATTTAAATAAATTAGTACTCCTTAAGACGTTTATAATAAATTATTTTTTGTTTTATATTTTTATTTTATATTTTTGCATATATCTTTAGCGTTCAGATATAGTGATATATTGCACTTTGTTATTGTCCAAATTAATTTTACGATTAATAAATCATTATTAAATAATCGTACGAATAGAAAACATTAGAAAGCGCGTACAATAAAGAAACTTATTTTAAAAAACTGCATCTACAAATTTTCTTATTTTACCTGGAAGTTTAAACGAAAATACCAGGAAGATAAGGGAATTTTTTTACAAGATTTGACACTCTGTATTATTTCAGTTATTTATATATATTTTTTTTCAGTCAATATGCACGAAATTGGACATTCCGGCGGATTATGGCGGTAGCAGCGGGAGCCCCGAGAGTCCAGAGATGCATCATTGTTCCTCGACAACGCAGCCTCTCGGTACTCCGGAGGTACGTGATTGCGTCACGAAAATGTGTTTCCAATAAGCGCGAGTTTACGTTAGAGACAATTTATATACCTGAACCGCTATGAAGAATCGTTGTCGTTTTTGTAGGACGGTGGTAAGGAAGAAGACATGATACCCAGGAGACTCTGCCTTGTTTGCGGTGACGTCGCAAGCGGTTTTCACTACGGAGTCGCCTCGTGCGAAGCGTGCAAGGCTTTCTTCAAGAGAACTATACAAGGTAAGCGGGCTCCGTATCGATTTCCGTAACAAGCCGCAATAATTCGTCCAGATAGCACCAAGGACTTACTTGGGTGCACTTTCGATCGTAATATAATTTGAATATATATATATATATATATATATATATATATATATAATATGGCATATTTGAATATCAAGTTTGTGGACGCATAGCGTTGTGAAATGAAAACTTTTGGTTGGTGCTATCTGGGGCAAGACCGCGTATATTACGATAAAATAGCCAGTAATTTTACAGGAAACATCGAGTACACTTGTCCGGCGAACGGCGAGTGCGAGATAAACAAACGGAGGCGAAAGGCGTGCCAGGCATGTAGATTTCAGAAATGTTTGCGGCAAGGAATGCTGAAGGAAGGCGTGCGATTAGATCGCGTTAGAGGTGGTCGTCAAAAGTACAGAAGGTCCGCGGATCCATATACGCCAGTCAAGAGCGCCACGCTAGAGGGTACTTTACCTCATATTTATACAACTCGTCGCGTGTGTTTCGCATCGATTTTTATTGCATATTAAACAAAATATATTAGAGTAGAGAGAGATTATTTCTTTGAAAAGACACTAATAACGTTGAATTATTCAATGTTTCAAGCTAACGTAGCGTCGGGAGGTCCTACCGAAACGATAAGTAAGCTAATGTACCGTCAAGTCGTGTCTTTCTTCACAATATTGTACAGTCTTTTTTTTTTAGTCTCAAATTTATTTCGGTTTTATATTTAATTTTCATTCACTTCTAATTTACATTCCATTGTTTCTTCGAAAACTTGTAAAATTTTGTTTATGCAACGTTAGTGATTAATAATGATATTTTTAATGCCTTGCCTTAGGGCAATTTAAATAAAGAGACACATCGTGTCTCGTCTTTTGCAGATAACAAGTTGGTCGAAGCCTTGGCAGCCTGCGAACCGGACATGCTTCAAGTATCCAACATTCTCAGCACGCAGGAGTCAGACCAGAAGATTCTCGGACAATTGTCGGATCTTTACGATCGAGAATTGGTTGGCATAATCGGTAAGTATCAGCCGCGTTTGACTAGTGTTTGTACACTAGTGATTACTTATTCTTCAAGTTTTCGACATTTGACGGATGCTCAATTTTTATTCTTTTACAGGTTGGGCCAAACAAATCCCAGGATTTAGCAGCTTAGCGTTAAACGATCAAATGCGGCTTCTGCAGAGTACTTGGGCTGAGATATTAACTTTCACTCTAGCGTGGAGAAGCACGCCGAATAGTGGCAGATTGAGGTTTGCGCAAGATTTCACGTTAGATGAAAGGCTCGCACGCGATTGCCATTGTATGGAGCTCTACACACATGTACGTAATTTTTGACAGAATTTTACTATGCTATCGTATATCCTTATTAATTCAGGGTGTCTACTCTCTGGAAAAACCGGGAAAACCGGAGATTGTCAGAGATTTTTTTTTTTTTTTACCTTGGAATTTTATTGAGACTCGGGGAATTTTTTCAAAAATTGTCTTTGATAATTAGATTTTTGCATATATCTTTAACGTTTAGATATTGCACTTTGTCCAAATTAATTTTATGATTAATAAATCAATATTAAATGCTAGAAAAACTGCATTCTTGGTAACCGTATTCTTTGTAATCGTATGAATCGTAGAGAACATTAGAAGGCTCATACAATAAAGAAACTTATTTTAAAAAGCTGCATCTACTAATTTTCTTATTTTACTTGGAATTTTAAACGAAAATACCATTAAGATCAGGGAATTCTCAGGAAATTTTTTTACAAGATTTGAATAGACACTTTGTAATTCTTTAACTATAGAAATGAATGTATTTGTTATATTTAAAATGATTTAATAAGTTACTGAAGAAATACAAGTTATATGTGTGTTTGGAAACTTTTATATATTCTTTAAAAATATGCACAAATTTAAGATAACTTGAAAATAAGTTAGGTCCTTAAATTATATGATACGATAGAATGGTTAATGCTATAAATTACATCTATATGTTATCTTACTCGATTCGTCAAGTGCGCTCTTTTTGATCGAATTGGTTTATTTTTCTTTAAACAGTGTATTCAAATCGTCGAGAGGATCCAGCGATTGGGTTTAACGCGGGAGGAGTACTACGTGCTGAAGGCATTGATCCTAGCGAACAGCGATGCTAGATCCGACGAGCCACAGGCGCTTTACCGTTTTCGTGATTCTATCTTGAATTCTCTATCGGACTGTGTGGCGGCGGTGAGACCGGGTCAGGCCCTCCGCGCCACGCAGAATATGTTCCTAGTGTTGCCCAGTCTCAGACAGGCCGACGGGATTGTCAGACGATTCTGGTCCAGTGTGTATAGAACGGGCAAGGTACCGATGAACAAGCTGTTTGAGGAGATGCTCGAGAACGTTTGTAATCGATGAGATACGCATTGCAAATTCGATAACTCGACTATTCGACAGCTGGTCACGTGTTGTTTACCGAAAATTGGCAATGTTCTTCATCACTAACGTGATTATAATTATACATCGTTATTCGAATACGAGAGCGTTTTTTTGATGTGAATAATAAGTGATAGTGCGTGGGAAAAAACGGTGTTATCGATACATTTTATTTTCTAATGAACTCACGAATCTTTATTCTTTTCTTTTGCGTTACGGAAAGAACATTGAACGTTGGAATTGAAGGTTCGGCCAATGTCTCCGGCGATCATCGCGAGTCGCGAATCGTTCCAGGTAGGCGCGTAGTCTTTGTTTGAAGTATCCAAACTTTCCTTTTCGAGTACCCCATTTACAGGTACAAAAAGAAAGAAAGAAAGAAAGAAAGATGTAACTTTTATGTAGAAACATGCAGTACAAGATGCGAGAAGACTTTTTTTCCAAGTACTCACCTTAGGATAGCCGTGTGCGGAAACCAGTGATTGGCTTTATTGTGGAAATATCAAACAAAGTTTCCGTTTGATCGTCACGATCGCAACACCGAACCGTAGAAATCGAATAAGCTGTAGGTAACTGTGGGTGTTTAATGTATTATATTGATATCGCGTTGGTATTCGAGAGAAAACTTTAAGAATCAACAATTAAAATTATTGTTATCGAACGGCATTTTCTCTTGATTTTGCTATTCTTTTGATCATTGTTATATTTCTTTTTCTTTTATTTAATGTATTCCCATTGCCTCGTTTACGTAAGCACTTGTAATTATAATAGCTTAAATGTGAAAAAGAATTGAGTAACATTAATATGTTTGTGATAACTGTATTGAACATCCATAGTTATAGCGATGTAGAAATATCCACATCTTTGTACATTATATCTTAGAATATATCTTTGTACAATATATTAACGAGATCGAAATTAATCGGGTGTGAAAAAAATGCGAGCAGAAGAAGGATGACGATAAAATGGCCGAATTGTTCTCCCCCAAGTCAGGAACATACCGCTTTTACGCAATTCGGAATTTTTATCAGAAATGTATCTTAAGGATAGATTATATGTATATTGGTCAGGTTATTGCCATACGTCAGGTTATTACCGCGATTTTCTAAGCGGTAGAAATGTTTACCCAGTTGTTAAAAAAAAAAAATGTCTGCCCGTGCCACACAAAAAAGAGAGAAAGCAAGAAAATATATTATTACTAATATAATTATATTAATATTATTTTTACGATCACACACTCACACACACACATATTACGATCGTTATTATTATATTAATATGCGATTAATATTATTATTACTATTATTTTATTATATATATTCAGGGATCTTTATATATTATCTAGTTATATTACTAATTATATTAAATTGTTACACGAAAATCAGCGAGCATATTTGTGTGCATAATATCAACTTTGGGTTAACGTCGCGCGATCGTAACGTTACGTATGCCTTTCACGATAGAGAATTTTTAAGAAAGGAACGAGAGCCATATGTGAGAAAATGAGTAAGTTTTATGGAGCTTTATTTGTGACAACCATTGGTCGCGAGGTTACCACGGTTTATGTCACTTTCAAGATGCCGTTTACTATCACTCATTCTATCAGCCGCGATTTTGTGGAAAAAAAAAGAATTATTTAAGTTAAAATTAAAAACTAAGGAGCGAACCTTCGAAGAGGCGTCCGTTCAAATTGAATTCTCGTTTATTTTTCACTCTGTTAATGATTTATAATTTTTTAGAATTAAAATTAAATGGCGATATATCTCGAATCGAAATTGATTTCTCAATGAAAAATCGTGTAGGCCTCTTTCTTACATCGCGAGAACTATCGTGAGTATAGAGTGCAATAAAGACGAGGTACACGCGGTTCATTTTTCTTTTTAACGACAAGATAACGTCATCCCTTTGCTTTCCTTTGAACGTGAGATGTTCTCTTTACGTCGACGATTTTGTTCAAGATTCTATTCTTTCTTTATACTCAAATTCTGCGAATTAATCTAGGATCCTACTTTTGTCTCGACAAGTTAGTGTCCCGATCAATTGCCAATAATTGCGCAACTCTTGCTATTTGACATTGCAAAGTCCACCCCTCTTCATCTCCCAATCGACGCTGATATGTAGAGCAAATATTTTCACGTGTAGGTATATACTTTTCCATCGAAGAAGGATAAAAAAAAAAGGGAAAAAAATAAACCGTCAGGTATTTTTATGCAACTGACCTTCACGTGTACCGCTGAATTATGAGGTTTCATACTTTTTCGAGCATTTTCTTTGTACATATATAATCACACACCGATTCGCCGTGGCGGTAGAATCGTAGTCTCAGGGTTGCGAACAAGCAAACACGATACAAAAATCTAGACACATACAAATAGTTAAGCGCGTGTGTGCGAGTATATTTGTCAAATATATTATATAATAGTAGTATAATTAATAATGATAGTTTTAATACGGGAAAGAATAGTACGTTGAAGAGAGCGGTATGTCGTGTAATACAAAGAGACGGTAATTATTTATTACACGCGGAAATGAAAGGGCAACAAATGTAGAGGAGAAAGAGAGATAAAATTAAATGATAAAAAAAAAAATTATAATCATTATGCTAACGAGCATTAGTGGGACGATTAAGCTTTAATTCTCGCAGTAGGAGGAAGGCGTGCTTTTAAATCATCGAAACCTTCGTAAGGATCGCGCACACTCTGAGAACGACATTCAAAATTTCCAGCTTGTTTCGGATCAGATTGAGATTAGAGATTTGTTATTCTTGTCGAGATCTCGTATTTAGAGGATGGTTAAGGCTACGTGTAATTTATCGTTATGTATAAAAAAGTTTACTCGAGAAAAAACGTAGTGAAAATTTCTTCGTGGAAAAAACTTTTTGTGTGCGATGTGATATGAGAGTCTCTCTTTTTCCGACATCCAGATAAGAATACGATAATCGTTTTAGCATTTGTATAACGTGGTTATACAAGTTTCTTTGACGGTTTATTCTCGCTCTTTCGATTTTACGTCACGAGAGCGCATCTGTATTGGAGAAAAAAAAAATGTATTATATTTTATGTATAAAGATGTATTTACGAAATATGTGGCGAGAGAGAGAAACATTGGGCTGGCGATTTTTTTTATGTAAAACATATTGTTGTCAAACGCGAACTGTTTGAATCGTTACATCGTAGTCTCTTTAAGTCCTTTAATTAATGTAATATAAAATCATTAAATTTTTTTTTCGTTTAGTCTCGTGTCTTAAATTCTCGCTTTACTGCCTCAAGTCCATTGATGTAAATCGTGTCTGTAAGAAGAGAGAGAAAGAGAGATAGAGAGAGATATATATATATGCTGCGCTTCTACGATGATTATAAATATGTACGTAGTTACTTTGTAATTATGTGACTTGGTAGATTCTCGCTATATATAATTTTTATATGTGCGCGTTACAAGTACGAAAAGAGCCGTATTTGGTGTACAAAAAAAACTGGTGAGATCGAAGAGATACTAGTAGCAATCAGTGTTGTCGATGCGAACATAATCGAAAGCAGCGCGTCGTGGAATTTCGTGATTAAAATAGTTTGTACGAGAGAAAGAGAATGTGTCTGTACGTGTGTGTGTGTATTGTGTGTGTGTATGTGTGTGATAATTAAGATGATGATATTTACAACGAGATGCAGAAAATAAATCGACAAAAGATACGCTGTATGGAACTACCTCGGTAATAGCGTCTCTTTTTATTATTCCTTTAATTGTCCATATATTTATTTAATCAATAGCGTACATGAAGGTTTAAGAGAGCATTTTTTTTTTATTTTGTTATGTAATATTGAAAAATTCTTATGGTAATAAATCTCACATACACACACACAACGTACACGATAGTTTTTAAAGCGATTGGCAATTGAGTTTGTCTCGGAAAATCACAGATTGCAAATACAACAAAATTTCATTTTTCATTCAATATTAGTGGACTTTATTTAACATAATTTTACCTCAACATATTCTCTTAAATGGAATTAGTGTATTATCATTGATAAATAATGAATAAGCCACTAATGGTCTCAGATATAAATGTAGCACTGCAAATCAGAGAAATTTCACTATAAGAACTAAGGCTGAAGGCTGTTTCAATCAGTGATATTAAAAAAAATGCGTCTTTATATTATAATGTCTTATATGAAATAAATTTGTAGCAATGAATTTTGTTAAAAAAATAACTCGATGTTTGTTTAGGACCAAGAGTCTTGTTCATTTTTTGAGTTTATTACGTTTTAAGGATAAAAAAAGTGTAAATCAATATAATTCTGAATTTTTGAATACTAGTTATACGTGTTTTTTTTTTTTTTTTTTTTTAATATGTGTGGGGTTTCTCCCGAAAAATAGCAATTCAAAATAAAAATAGAAAAAGCTTTGAAAGCTACATCTTGCAAATATATACGATTATGCTGATTTTTCAGTGGAATCTTGAAGTGAGTAAAGTACTCGCTGATCTTCAGTGGAATTTTCAATTGATGTCACTGCTTCAAACAATGACATTTTCACCGATTAAGTTTAAGAGAAAAAGTTATTCGAATAATTTATTTGAATTTTCGAGATTAGATACTTTATTTTATTTTATGTAATATTGAAAAATTCTTATGGTAATATCTCACATACACAGACATAACGATTATTTTTAAAGCGATTGGCAATTGAGTTTGTCTCGCAAATCATAAATGACAAATACAACAAAATTTCATTTTTTTAATCCAATATTAGTGAATTTTATTTTAACATAATTTTACCTCAGCACATTCTCTTAAATGGAATTAGTGTATTATCATTGAAAAATAATGAATAAGCCACTCTAATGGTCTCAAATATAAATATAACACTGCTATATTTATAAAAAAGAAATTAGAGGAATCTCACTATAAGAATTAGTGGCTGTTTCAGTCAGTAATATTTTAAAATGCTTTATATTATAATATTATGTATGAAACACATTTATAGCAATATATTTTGTTAAAAAAATAATTGGATGTTTTGGGACCAAGAGTCTTGTTCTTTTTTTTTTAATTTATCATGATTTGAGAGTAAAAAGTGTAAGTCAATATAATTCTAAATCTTTGATACTAGTTATACGTATTTTTTTTTTTCAAATATGTGTGTACGGGGTTTCTTCTGAAAAATAGCAATTCAAAATAAATAGAAAAAGCTTTGAAAGCTACATCATGCAAGTAAGTACTATTATGTTGATTTTTCAGTGAAATCTTGCAGTGAGTAAAACACTCGCTGATCTTCAATCAATGTCTGTTTCAATCAGTGACATTTTCACTGATCAAGTTTAAGAGAGAGGATGTTATTCGAATAATTTATTTAAATGTTTGAGATTAGATATTTTAATGATTAACTTTATGATTTTGTAAATATGTTAAATTCGCGCTGCGTATAATAGCGAAAAGACTTTCGTGCATTTCCGGTCGTTATCACACGGATCAGGTGTGCATCAGCGTTCTCGCTTTACAGAAGAAGAAGCGAAAAATTGCCTTATATATATTTCACGAGAGCGCGCGCGCGTTACAATCGTGCTAACGTGTGTTAAAAAAAATGTGCCGATCTTAACGAAACGAAATATATACGAATCCGTCGCTCGTGCGATCAGTTCGCGCAAAAATGTCGCGACAAGTGCCATCGTACACACTGCTGCACATTCCTCTCATTCTCTGCTCGATGATTATTTTCATTAACGGTGCGTATGTGTACCAAGTATCTCGTTTTATACTTGCGCGTGCCTCTTCGAAGAGATTACTATGTACATCAATTTTTAATTATATTATTTACGATTAATTATATTATTACCGTTGTACAAAATTATATATGTCACTACGCGATACATTTCGAGAAATTTCTGTTCTATAAAGTGTATTATAAAAAAATATATTTTCCGAAAATATGTCAATGTTTAAAGATTAATCGATTAACATCCGCAAGTCGCGATTATCGAATTAAGCTTAAATGATGTAATTGAGGAATTTATTTTCGTGGAATTCATATATGAAAAATTTGAAAATTACATATTTCTGAGATTTTTACAGCTCTAGAAACGTGCTCTCAATTTTTTTAAAATAGTATTAGGATTTGGTTTGTGTACGAGAGGAAAATTGAAATCCGTAATTAATTTGTCCTCTCTTTGTAGCGGGATGTGTCGATAGTTTTTCCGATCGCTGCTCGGAACTGGTTCAGTTCGATATCGACGAGATCGAGGATCATTTGTCGAAATTAAATCTCACGGACGTGCCTACCGTGAAAATAATGGCCGCTGGATTCAAGTGTCCGATCTCAGCTTTGCCTTTCGGCGCGTTGAAGTCAGACTGGTCCAGGATGCTGCTGCTTCAAGATGCTCAGCCCGATGGATCGATCATCAAGCGTAAACTCGTCCGACTGATGCGCATTTTGATAATCGCTTATTATCAAATGGAGGAACGTTTCGACGCAACGGATTCTGATGCGATTCAAAAGTAAGTCTTCTTAAAAGGAATCTTTCGATAGCGATCAGTAAATATAAATCTCGATAAAATTCGCGTCTCTTTCTTCCCAAGACAGCTCCGTTTCATGAGATTAGTGATGGGATCAAGTTCAATATGTATTAAAAATCCGAGTCGCGAATCCAATAATCAAGTTTCATTTTCTAAGATTCGAATAATATTCAGAAGAAATAATATTTCATATATTGTACTTGCGAAGTAATCGAATCTAGAACAGTTATATTCAACAATTTATTTTATAAACAAATTCGAACCTACTTGTAAGATATTTCATCACTACATGAAATTTCGCAGCGAGATTATATTGGGTTGATTCATAAATAAAAAAGTTTCGCTATAGATAATTATTGAATGAGCTTCTTCTCTGAGAAACCATGAGACCCGATCACATACGGCTAAAATAATCCAGGAAAAAATTCTGGAGCTTTTATGGTCAATTCTATCTCATCCTCATTATTCTTCGAATCTTGCCTCAGATTTCCATCTGTTTCCAAAATTCATTAAATGGAAAAAATTTCCATAATGATGCTGAGATCGATGAATTTGTAAAAAATTTTTTTGCATCAAAATTTCCAGAATTCTTCGAGAAAGAAATTAACAAATTACCGTCTAAATGGGAACAAGTTGTACTTAATAATGGAGAATATACATATATTACAGATTAAAATTTTATTGTAAATAATTTTAAATATAAAAATTCACTTTATTAAGTAACACGGAACTTATTTATGAGTCAATCCGATATAATACCGCAATACTATTGTAATACTTGTCTTGAATAATTAGTCTGAATAATTAGCGACTCCTGTCGCGGGCGATTACACGCGTTTCGGCGAGATACGTTTGAAGTGACATACGTTGTCTAAATATTTGATTTGCCGAGCGTGACGAAAGTTTCGTGAAAACTTGGCGAGTGCGAGAATCGCGTGATTCTTTGAAAATGAGCTTTAACAATTCAGCAGTAGCTTATTTGCCGAAGGTAAGTGCAGCCGGAGACACGTTTCTCTTGTAATCAAACTCCCTCGAACTTAGTCCAATACACGTTTCGCGTCTATTTAAGTTAGGATTTAAGCTAAGAGAGAGGAGAGAGAGAGAGAGAACTGAAGAGAACGAGAGAGAAGTTCTGGATGATGAATTTATCGGATCGCTATCATTACGACCGAGTCTTTAGATCCACCAAGTTTTCCGACGCAAGATGTTCTCTATCATTCATCTTGTTTTACTTTGACAGAATTTTTTTGGTCATCTTTTTATTTTTCCACTTGCTGTGCTAATATCTGTCAAGGCCCGAATTGTCAAAGTTGCTCTCTTAAGTGAAATCGGTGTATTATCACTGAAAAGCAGTGAATATCAATTATAAGTAGTGATATTTTAAGATGCGTCTTATATATAGTATTATATATGTGAGATAAATTTTATAGTAATATATTTTATTAAAGAAATATCTGAGTTTTTTGACCAAGAATCTTCTTTATTTTTTTGGGGTCCATCACATCTTAAAAAAGTGTAATATGTATACATATAAGTTTGAATTTTTTAATACTAGTTATACGTGTTTTATTCTAGATATAATATATTTATGTATGCGAGTTTTTTCCCAAAAATAGTGATTCAAAATAAATAAAAAAAGCTTTTTAAAAGCTACATCTAGCAAATATGTACTGATTTTTCAATGAAATCTTACTGTCATAATCAGTGGAACGAGCAAAATAAAATATTCACTGATCTTCGGTGAAATCTTGTTTTAACCCACCTGTCAATGAATAATATTTTATCTTTCCAGCAATGTATGATTACCATACATGACATTTTGTTCATTGACAGAAGGGTTAATCAATTATATTTCCCCTGATACAATTTAAGAGAGTTTACTTTGATCGAGCAAAATTCGGCTCTCTTATTCGGTCAAGCAAAATCTGTTAATGCGACAAAAATGGACACTGGACACTAATTCGACAATATGATTTCAGCAAGTATCTGATGAAAGAAACGAAGACGACCGTATCGGCTGCGGATGACATCAACAAACTGCGTTGTTCGAACAGCAGTGATTTGATAAATGAAACTTCGAGTAACAATATAGATCTTCATGATCCGCAGTCGTTCCCGACAACAGTATCAGTCGAAAATGATGCTTCGAGAGTAGAATCGAACACCATAAGAATCGAAGTCGCGACCGTAAAGAACTCTTCGAGTTCCAATGACGCGAACAGCGTCGTCCCGTTCGAGATCAAATTGAGACATCAAGACGTCACGTCGTCATCGATCGATCTTACGCCGAATCGTTCCAGCGATGCTTCCCTCAACGCAAAAAATGTCACCTTCAAGGTACTCGATAATTGTTTGAAGCAATCTTTGAACGACATCGCGCGCAGGCAACCGAATCGCAGCCAAGTTTTCGAGATCCTGAGGAACAAGGCGAAGCATACCGAGCGTGCGGCTCGAAAGGGCAAGGAGATCGACGATTACGAGAGATATCGCACCAAGATATCGTCGCCGACGAACGAATTCTGGAGATACGTGACGTTTCCTACGGACGCCCCGTTTACCAAGCGAACTTACCGAAGGTGGGGATTGAACGGATTCAGGACGAGTCTGCGGAAGTCGCGAAAACGCGCGAAATCGGACGTCAATGCTGACGAAAAGTTGAGGCAATTTTACGGCGTCGAGAAAAACGAAGCAGGCCTAAAGTGAGTGATCTGAGAAATTCTCTTTAATTTAAAAAGTCGAGATTACGAGCTTTCGCAAAATGTGGTGGAGAAGTTCAAACAAGCGAGAAGAAAACACATAGCTGTTTTTAAAAAAAAGCATGTAATTTGCAATTAGCAGCTACATATTTTTTCTTAAGAACAATTGTGTGGTTTTTTTTTACATCAATTGATTCCTCTCATTATTTTGTGCATGAAGGTATTGAGGTATCATCCAAAAATGAATATTTTACGAGATATATTATAGTTTACGTAAAATCATGTTAATTAAAATATAAAATATAAAATATCTCATAAACTATTCAATTTTTAAATTTATTTTATGATGCTTGTTGAACTGTAAAAAAATTATAAGTTTATTTATAAAAAAATTAAAGGTGAATTTGAAACCTTCAAAAAAAAAAAAAAAAAAAAAAAAACTAATATACTATAATCATCTTAAGGACCTCTTTTACTCATTTTATGCGACACAAAAAATTTTCAATCGGTCCTAACAACAGAATAATTTAAGATAATCACACATGTTATACGCGGTTTGTATATGAATCTAAAACATTTTGGAAATAAGTTTCTCAATCGGATAGAATTTTTGAAATAACGATTTTCTTTTTTCACTTATTTTCAGAAAATATACGAGCGACAGAAATTACATCGCGATCGAGCGGGAGGGTAAAAAGTGACAGGATGACCGAGAAGATATACAATACACGTCATTTCTGCATTTTGCGCACAACGTCCTTCCACGATTTTATCATCTGACGGGCCGTGCTTCGCTAAACGGACAACGCTCGCACATATTTTGCGGCAAATCTCAATAAAATTGATCTTTCAATATATCTTCTGGCGTTATTCTCGTACGAGAACGACATTTGCACGAAACGGTTTGAAACGATTTTTGTACGTTGATTTCGCGCACTAGTATAAATATACGACGAATTTTATTTTTCCCTTTTATTTCCACTGGTTGATTTAATCGTATTATTATGCGCAAACAAAATTTATGCAAAAGAGCAATATTACAGCATGTCAGACATAATTAACTCTTTTGTCAATGAATCCGCGAGTATCCAAAGCAATTTTAAATGTTAAAAATACGTCGGAACTTTTCTCCTAAAACCTCCTAAAATATAACGGAAAAAAATATTCGATAGCTGCTATAAAAAAATTGTCGCAGTGCAATGTGTCGAAAACACTCTGTTGGTACTTATACATTGATGAAAAATTATGCATTGACAGGAGGATTAAGGAGGAACAACACTTCGAAGTCCGAAAAAGAAGCGAATTTTTTGTGAATTATTTTTGAGACATAAGCGTACGGAAATTTTTAAAAAATAATACTTACTATTTTTCTCACACCCAAATATACTCATTTTTTATCCAAATTTTGAAACTTTTTGTTTCAAAGTTTGCCATTTTTCCGAAAATTATTATAATTTAATTTCCGCCAATTGCGAAAGAGATTCAGTGTCTCACCCCCTATGCAGTTACGTAATGTAAATCATGTAATGACGATCCTTCGTTTATTTTATCGTCTCGAATGTTTTTCTTCTTACCTGTTGTTCCCGCAAAAGCACAGTTACTCCGGAAAACACGGCGGCACGTACGATTACGTCACGACGTTTCAATATATTTATTCTCGATATCCGGAAAATATCGTCGTCTATCCCGCACGTGTTGCACGCGAAAATATACGCGGAAGATTTCGCGGCCCCATATAACCCAGGATCAGAATTTATACGATGCAATGGGGGCGGGATACGGGATATTATATATTCGGATATTATATTACATCAGTAACAATTGTGAGCTACGCGACCGATATTTATGCGGCAAGCTGAGAGTTTAATAAAATGCGGATCGGTTTTACCGTCGCATCTCGATTAACGCGATATACGCGCGCACTAATTTCCGAAAATACGAGCGGCGAGCGTGTTTCGCAAATGAATTACGGTGTGATTTTACCGCGTGCGAAATAAAAGTAAAAACGTTAATAAATAAAAACGTTTCGTCCGGAATGCCATTCGGAATTCATAAATAGCTATTCTTGAATTAATTTAATAAATGTAATGGAGAATTCCGAACGAGCGAGCGGAGAGATGCCGGCCGAGGAACAATGCTTTTAATAATCGAATGCGCGCGGATCAATCAGAAACACGATAAAGAAGTTTGAAACTTATAACAGACACTTATAACGGAAGGTGCGGAGAAAAGTAAACTGAGAAACTAATCATGACCGCGAATTCAATCGCGGGATTTCCATGGAATCACTGTTCGGAATCGCGGCATCGCCGCCAGGCGCGCTCTCTCGTTCCTAATATTAATTTTAATCTACATAAATGCATAATAATAAATTCAATAGCGGCTCTCGCGGATGTGCGCAATGTTGCCGAATCGGATATTACAGCATTCGGAAAATTCTTCTCGCGTTTGTTCGGGTTCTCCGAATGTAATTTTGTCCGAGTGTAATTTCTCTTTTTCTTAGACAAAGGAGTTTTGCATTGAGAATACAAGTTTTAATTAAAAAATTGCAGACTCTTGATAAATGTTATGAAGATTTATATAATTAAAATCACAAAGATTTATATAATCAATCTTTATTATTATTATCATATTCTCAATGATAGATTGGGCAATTCTTTAATTCTATCAAGCTTTATTAAGAAGAAGAGACATTGAAATGCAAGGCAGCGCTTATCCTTAGCGAAAAATAAAGTATGTGAAAAACGAATACGGTGGATAACATTTATATGTATAAAGAGGAAAGGAATAAACAGATACTCTTCTAGTAAGGAAAATAAAAGAAATATGTGAAGAAACAATATTGTTTTATAGATGGAGATTTTGCAAAGGTATTTTGGTGTGCTTTTCTTTCTAGCTATATTTTCTGGATTTTTTGATAATTAGAAATTTAAATTTTAATGATTTGTAAAATATCAGGATTAATAAAATTCATTTTTTTAACTATCGACGGTCCATATTTATGGACCAATAGTCGGTAGTTTAGAAACCCCGCCAAAAAGTTGTACGTCACTAATTTGCTAATTATATATTCCTAATATTTTTCTTACTATTGAGAATAATTTTTCGCGGTTTAAATTATTAAATTTCAAAAATTTTTGAAATCCTAATTTTACACCGTGCCATCTCTTCATTGACTATGTTTTCTCGATACTTTTCTGATATTTAAACATTTAAATTTTTGGACCGTTTAACTTAAAATATTTTCTAATAATTCTTCAAATTTCAATTTGTACTCTTTGCTGGTTATATAATCCTAATATTTTTCCGATTTATAAAAATTTTGATTGTTATATTTTGAACGTTGCAACTTAAAAAAAATCCAGAATCAAATTCTTGGAATCGCGATTTGTGGAATTTTAATTCGCGTTTATCTTTTTGCTGATTCTGTTCTTTTTGTGTCGATTTTCAGAGTTTAAACTTTCGCGATTTCTAGAAACTGAAATTCTTGGAATCGCGATTCTTTGAATTTCAGTTGATGTGCCATCTCTTGCATTATTAAATTGTTTGGATATCTTGTCTACTTTTTCAAAGTTCTCTTAACAGTTTTGACAATTTAAATCTTTTCGTCTTGGATTCTTACAAAATACGCTCGTACGCAATATCATATTCGTTTTGCTTTTCTTTGCACTCAGTTTCAATTATCTATTGATAAAAACATAAGCAGATATTAACATTATTGATAAAAAAATACGTAAGAAATATTAATAGCGTATATACACTATATGTAGCAATTTAATTACGATACGTATTTTTTTATTCTTCTATTGAAGTAGATTACTGCGTTCATTCGTCGAAATAATTGCTTTATCAAACATAAGAATGCATTTTAATATATTGCTAATTAATAAATGATGATTAATGATGAAAATAATTAATGTATAAAAAAATCCACATTAGAAATATAGTGGTATGTGATAATCGAGTTTAATAACGAGAGTGATCGTTTAGCTTTTTAGCTGAACACAGTCCCATTTTGATTTCTATTGGAAATGTAATTATTAAACGTCCACATTTTATGATATAAGACTCCATCTCAAGAATTTCATCCGACGCGCTTTCGAAACTTGAGATTCGAGTAACGACTACAAATACTGTCTTTAAAGACGTCGCAATGCGTAGATAATTGTTACTTCGTTACAGGGTTGATTACAGTAATTTTCCTCGCTTTGCCCAATTTCCCTTACTCGAACCCCTTTTTTTTATAACTCCGGCATGGAAATTAGCTCCGGGCTTCGTGTCGCGTTCGGCAAAGACCAGGGAGAGATTGTGAAAGTCGTGGGATAAAAACAAGGGTAATATTTCAGTTGCTTCTTACGATTTCGTTATTTTACTCCGTAACGGGAGAATATCTCGTGCCTCACGATTATCGTCAACAGCACTCTCTCTCTCTTTCTCTCTCAAAAAATGAATCAGTGAAAATGTCAACGTCAAGCAGTAGCAAGATTTCACCGAAGATGAAACACAGTGAAAACACTCACACTTTACTCTCCTCCGTCTTACGTTTCTCACTGATTATGGCAGTAAAATTTCACTGAAAAATCAGCTGTTAACTAATTTTTCTCGGGAAGATTTTGCTATTTGCAACGCTATATTTATAACTGAAACCACTGCTTTCAGACAATTTTTTTTATAGCAGCTGTGTTTGGACATCGAACATTTTTTCCGGTTATATTTTAGAAGATATTTTAGATTTTCCCGAATACAAAGGCCTTTTGTATTTTGTTCGGGCGAAAAAAAATTCCGACACGTTTTTGACATTTAAAGTTGCTTCGGGTATCCGTTCATTGACAGAAGGATGAGGGTTCGTTTGCACGTCTGACAGCCGCCGCCGATGGATAAATAAGGTCTCGCAATTCCGCGAGATAATATTTTGATCTTAGGATTCGCTCTTAATTTTCGACAGTTTTCGAAAATCTGGGCGAGCTGCTGTGGGTACGATGTACGATTCTCGTATCGCGAATGTTCGTCATGTTGCCATTGCGAAAACGGATCGTTGCGATGGTAACGGCGTTCATTCGGCTCGCGATGATCACAACGTGGAACGTGAAGTCATAGTCGAGGAATAAAACCGAAGGTAATTATTGGCAAAAATTTGATTCTAAAATAAATAAGAAGGAAAAAACGGCGTCAAGAGCCACGCGCAGAAAATTATTTATTAATTGAAACAATTATTATAAATAAATACAACAGCGTTTCGACCCTTTCTTCAGTGCAAAATAACGGTCCTATATAATTTATTCTAAAAATTATATCTTGACATATATTACATAGTGTTAAAGGATTATAAGTCGAATCGAAAGATATATAGAATACTTTTTGACGTCGTGTAAAATTTTCATTTTGAACGAATGGAGACAAATAATGTTTCTATTGAAAAAAATCTATATTTGTAATAAAAATGAAGTCAATATAAACAATTGTGAAAGATAATATTAAAACAGAAGAACATTAAATGCCGTGGTAACTAATTAGGCGCGTCTGCAGTGACCTAGATTCAACCTCGATAAATTATCTAAAATAAGCTACTTGTCATTTTCGGTTCACGTTATTTTGTATAATTCAAGACTGAATCTTGGCTCATATGCAGGCGCACACACGATTATTTAGAACGCCATTATTGTTCTGTTGTTTCAATATCTTTTGCACTTTTTCATCTCGATTTTATTACCAAAAACATATATATAACAAAAATATAAAAAAACCTCGTTCGCCTAAATAAAAATTTTACACGATGCTGAAAAGTCTACCATTCCTTCGCCTAGATTCCCATGGATTTCTCAAGGAATATCTCCTCCCATCGCGCGACACGTAAAAAAAAAAAAAAAAAAAACGACCCCGTGTGACCGCGTGATTCCGTCAAAAGTTGCGCTCGCATGCGAATCAATCGATCGATCGGAATCGCTCGGCTCGGAAGAGCGAGCGCGGCGAGATCGCGAACAGCTCATCTTAATCACCGATTCATCACTCGCTATTGCCTCTCGAGGCACTCGCGCGTGAACCTAACCAGATAGACGATACATCGACCGTACCAAACGCGCCGATCTCTAATAGATCCGGTACGAGCCGACGAAGAGGCAGAGAGGTATGGACAATCTCGCCCCCTCTCCAACCCTCTCCCTCCCCCTCCCCCTCCCCCTGCTGCTACACCGGGTTAATGACTGTGCCTGGCTGCCCGCCTGATCTTCCTCCGGTCTCCGGGGTGGAATGTCCGCGAGGAGAAGGGAGAGGGTGGCATATAGGCCGAGAGAGAGAGAGAGAGAGAGAGAGAGAGAGAGGAAGCGAGAGGGAAACTTAAGGCCGATTCGGGGAAGGATGGCTCGAATTGATACCAACGTTCCCGCTGACGTGGACGACCCGCAGCTCCGCTCTCGCCGATAACAACCCTTAAATCATTCCTAACCGGGGGTCACCAGCCGTCTGCACACCTCTTCCCTACCTCTCGCTCCCTCTTCCCACCCCCATCTCGCCCCCTCCACGTCGCGTCATTCTTCGCCCGATGCGTTTTTCTACTTAGGGAGAATCGACGGTCACGAGAATCAAGAAAATTGCTGATTTGCGCTCGGTACGAACCGCGATTTCTTACGTTGAGTGCGAGGATATACTATTCTACAGTTTGGGGACATGCTTTGTATTAGTTATCGAAAGGCTCTTAATTTTGAAGAAATATTGAGGATCGCAAAATTAGCGAGCGTTTTACCCTTCAATGAAAGGGGTAACCCTTAAGCAACTTTAAATGTTAAGAATGTGTCGGAACTCTTTTCTCCGCCCGAAACAAAATACTCGTACAAAGGGCCTTTGTATTCGGAAATCTCCTAAAATATATCGGGAAAGAATTCGATGCCCAGCAGCTGTTATAAAAAAAATTGTCGCAGTGCAATGTGTCAAAAACACCCATACATTGATGGGAAGGTGAAAAATTATGCACTGACAGAAGGGTAAAATAAGTATTATTCTTGATAAGTTTTATTTGATAATAGCAAGCAGAATGAACAAAGAGAGATCCGTGCGAAATAGCAAAATCGGAAGAAAATTAATGACTCGCGCATCGAAAGCAAGTTTCTTTACACAGTCTTACATATATGAGATTACACGAAATCCTTATTAAACGATCTTATATATATATATATATATATATATATATATATATATACATATATATCTCAATTAATGATGCAGCTTATGCGATGTTTGCGCCCGCACCAGTCTCTACCTCCGATAATGCCGCGAATCTATTGTAAGCGACAGAGTCGATCAACGAAGCGTTAATCGCGCGCAAAAGTATCTATTGTTTGGATCGAGAACCGCAAGCTCACACCTCCGAAAGCACGTCGGAGGTGTCACCGAGCTGCGAGGGAGAGTTAGCGCTCCGCGACCGTTCGCCATCCCCTCATCCCGCACCCTCTCCCCCACCTCCACCCCCTCCTACCCTGCGGGCGAAGATGCGTTGGCCCGTGAACTCGCCGATAATGCAGAATTATAGTCCACCGCTGTGGAATCCTCCCTTTTCGAGCCAACCGTGCGACTACGAAAGCGTACCTATCATCGCGCGCGAGTAGAGATCGGTGAGGGTTTGCACGCACGCATTACACCCCGATGATTACACGTCCCCCCGTTTGTCTCCCCCTCCCCCTCCCCCTCCCCCCGACACGTACGACGCGTCCGGTATCTATTCGAAAGATATTTTTATTCGAGATTTTTTTTTTTTTTTTTTTTTTTTTTTTTTTTTTTTTTCAAAAATCGTCGACAATACCGAGAATAAAATCGAGGGAAGGAGAAAATACAGACTCGCGGATTATATAAGCAATTATTATATACCTGACCAATGTGCTTCCGAATCATACTTGTGCGTGACGCAATCGTATCCAGAATGATTATCCGGCCGTCTTTTCATGTCGCGAGTGTCATATTAAATTGAATTCGTGAAAGATTTAATGAGATTATACGACGAAAGGATGGAGAGATGATGCATTTTTTTTCCCCCCGTAAATTATGTTTCAATTTGCAACTTAGCGGTTTCCAAGTCATAATATATGCGACGGGACTGTAAAAAGCGTAATCGTGGGAAATTAAATAGCGCGCCGACGATTCTTTCCGCCTTTTTTAGAATAAAATTCAACAGAGAAAAATTGCAATTATTTCGAATTAAAGAGACACGTATGTTTAATACGTTCTGAAAAGTTTGCGGCCAAAGCACACATGTGCAAGTTGAAATTACTTTTCCCCTCCGCGATTTTCTCGACTCTGAAACGCTCCATAATACGTCGAGCATACTGCATTACGAAGTTTTCGCATCGCGCTGCTATTTTTTTAATTTTTTTTTTTCGTGCCAGAAACAGTCTAAGCGATACAAGCGCTTTTCGATCTAGGATTATTAATCTTCTCTTCACAGAGATGGGATTTATTTGCAACTTTCGCGATTGACTGCTGAAGTAACAAACGCGTCATTTAATCCTAGAATAATTTAGAGAGCGAATAAAAGCATTTATGTCGCCTATTGCTTATAGGATTCAAGAGCAGCGATGGAGAAAGGAACGGAGACGGTACACAAGGTGAAGGTTCGATGTGTATAATTCGGGGATACTTGGGTTCCCCGGAGACCAACTAGTGACCGAGATTGTCGGAATCTCTGGCTGGCAATCTCCGGGGGGGGGGGGCAATTTCTAGCACAAGTTTCACCCCCTATTACTATAGGCTTATCACATCGCGCCTGTCTTTTTACAGAAATGACGAGAAAATTCAAATCATTGTGCAGCGTTACGTGAACAGATGTATTATTTTAATCATTTAAAGTAAAGATTCTATAATAAATTGGCTTGAGATATTCTTTCAATTAAGAGCTGCGCAATTAAGATCAAATAATCGTGTCAATTAAATCAATACATACATACATCTTTTATTTATGTAAAGTTTTGTGAGCAGTATAGTATAAATAATAAATACCGTTTTCACTCATTAATTCTGTTATCTTCTGCTTTGTTTATCCCTCCCCCCTTCCCTTATCCAAACTTATCTACGGATTGACAATAATTGATTGTACCGTAGAGACCATTTTATATGCGGTTAATATGGGGCGCGCGTATGTCTTTATAGCCGTTATCTGTTTAGCTATATCTTCCCTCTCTAAATTTATCGCCCCGTCGTTTCTCGATGCTTCGTTTTATTCATAAGATTAATATGTATAATTTTTATTAGTTACACATACGTGGAGAGAATTTTCCCTTAAAATGTATCCTAAAAATCATAGTAATCCCATGACTAAAATACTAAATTATATAAAATATTTTTATTTATTAATAATGTACATTAATAAAATATTAAATGCATTTGGTTAAATTTGATTAAAGTATCTTGTAAAATTTCAATAATTTATTAATAATTAATATTAATTTTTAAAAATGTTAAAGAGTTTGCAAAGTTTTATTTTTTTAAATAAAAAAAGTGTTTTAAATAAAAAAAATAGTAGTAATGGAAATATAAGATATAAATTTTATAAATACAATACATTTTCAGTTGCTCATTGAAAATATCAAAAAAGTACAATTCATATTAATAAAAAAAATGCGTGGAAATTTCACCTAGATGTTAAATCGTTTTAAGGTTACTAAAAACACGAGAAAATTTATAGTAAAATTTAAAATGTAACAAAAATCTTCAATTCTGGGTGAATAATTCTTCACAGTTTTCTGAATTCTACTTGAGAGAAATAAATAATTAAAGCAAATAGTCAAAATTATATATGTCAAGTAGAAATTATATACACGATTTTCTCCGCGTATATAATTTTTACTCGACATGTACAGCTTTGATTATTTCCTTTAATTATTTATCTCTCTCTCGAGTAGAACCCAGTAAAATGTGTCAGGAAACTTTGAAGAATTATTAACCCAGAATCGAAGATGAGAATTTTATATATACACAATATTCTCGGTGCCGTCATATATACGAGCCATTTGTCGAGATCGTCAACGAATTTCGTCCGGAATTCGCGGACGATTGATCGCGCCACGTGCGTGTGAAATGGCTTTAAAGGCCGAAAATACGCTCGAATGGTCCATCGGTCCAGCGCCGAAAGATCTCTCCATGAAGCGACACAGGCGTCAACGATTCCGTCATTCGAAGACCGCGTTATTGAAATTCGGAAACCCGTCGGTTTAAAAAACACGGTTTCACGAAGCACGCGTGCTCAGATTTTATCTCGAAATATATAGAAATAAAACGAAACTTACATAAAGAAAATCTCGTTTACGGAAAATTGATCATATTCTATATAAAACGAGAACATGCACACGATTAGCGGATTATTTTTAAATAAATAACGAAAAAAACGGCAAAACGCGAAAAAAGCCGGGGACGCGGATATCGATTTCTTTAAAACCGTTGAATCGGAACGAAAGAATATTTCGTTCAGCGACGGTACGGTAAAACGCCGGCAGTAAACCCGGCAGTATTACATGGTAAAAGATTTGGTAAAACCAGAGTCGAACGTGCGGAAAACCTATAGAAATCTTTTTGCCGGGAAAGCGCCGCTCGTTAAGCTCTCTTGAAAACGAATAAAAATTACGTCCGCGGATCTCTAAATTCCTTCTACCGGCAAAAAGCAAAACCGCGCGGTTGGGCGATCCTTTTTACGCTTTCTCTCTCTCTCTCTCTCTCTCTCTCTCTCTCTCTCTCTCTCTCTCTCTCTCTCTCTCTCGTCTATATCATCACAACTGAAGTATTATCGTAACGTAATTTCTTGACAAACGGCTTCGACGATGTCAATGATAGTGGAAGGATGTAAAAGAAGCGCAGCAAAATCTTGGATTCTGAAGAATCCGTGGGATGCTTGAAATCTCGAATGTGGACCAGAGAAAATTTTCCAATTATGAATATTTCGGCGGGATACAACTTTCCCTTCTCTCCCTGCCTCCGGGGGTGACACGTGGGGGGCGCGAGGGTGTCAGTTCGGTCAGAAGGGTTGCGAAGGGGGAAGAGAAGGATGTTGGGTTGGACGTGGACGTGGAAGAGGGTGGTTTTGAAAGGGTATGAGTCCGGCGTAGAGACAATAGTAGGTGGACAAAAGCATGATATACGGCGACCTCGGAGAGCAGTGGTATTAAAATCATTTTTAAGCTCTCTCTCTCTCTCTCTCTTTTTCTCTCTCTTCTCATCCCTATCGCGAGAGAGGCATGAGAGCCGCCCCTCTCTTTTACCGCCGACCGACCTCTATTCCGCACAATCCCACGCCATGGATCGCGAAATGGAGCGCGGAGGACGAGCGCTGTCTTTGCGAAGCGCGCGGCATCGCCAGATTTAATTGGATTCGTCGGCTGTAATTAATACGCTCAAGCATCGGCTAAGACAGACTGTATTGATTTACTTTCAATATCATCTTCGCGATATAACCGAGACTCTCCAGTTATTTCGCGGAAAAATCTATCTGCGAGTCGGTGCATTCCTATTGACCCCTTTTATATATAGGCAATTCCACGTCAAATCGGACAAAAATCGACTTTTTTTGACTTTGTATTTTTTAAATCGAACGAAACTTTTTTCACGTGAAATATACATAAAATAAGGAGATACGTATTTTTGCATTTGTCCGAAATATTTTTTTTTGCGGAAGTTATAAACAACAAAATTTTCGTGAGAAATGAAGAAGTTGTCAACTTTAAAAATTAATATCTCTGGTTACACTTGTCGTAGAGATATTTTCAAAAATGCATTTTAAAGCTAAGGAGACAACCTCTTTATAAAAATAGTTTAAGTTAACAAGAAATTGCTAATTAAAATTGTTATAAATAATTGAAGTGTTGAATAATTTTTTCACCAAAAAGTACAATTTTTAAAATTTTTGAAATAAAGCTATTTTATTCTCCATTTCATTCTGAAAGTGTACATATTTTTTATTTTATGGAGAATCGATAGATTCCATTTTTTATATATTTTTAATAAATAAAGCGCCGCGCCGTGTTCGCGTCACTGGCTCGACCAAGTAGTATGCTACGCGCTACGGCGCGCCGATTTCTTCGGAAATTTTTTGTAGAAAAAATGTACAGTATTAGAATGACATAATTTATAATGTTGATTTTAAATTATGTTAATTATAATCAACATTATAAATTATGTTATTCATACTGTACATACTTCCTACAAAAAATTTTCGAAGACATCGGCGCGCCATAGCGCGTAGCATACTACTTGGTCGAGCCAGTGACGCGAACACGGCGCGGCGCTTCATTTATTAAAAATATATAAAAAATGGAATCTATCGATTCTCCATAAAATAAAAAATATGTACACTTTCAGAATGAAATGGAGAGTGAAATAGCATTATTTCAAAAATTTTAAAAAGTGTACTTTTTGGTGAAAAAAGTTATTAAACATTTCAATTATTTATAACAATTGTAATTAGCAATTTCTTGTAACTTAAACTATTTTTATAAAAAAGGTTGTCTCCTTAGCTTTAAAATGCATTTCTGAAAATTTCTCTACGACAAATATAACCAGAGATATTAATTTTTAAAGTTGACAACTTCTTCATTTCTCACGAAAATTTTGTTGTTTATAACTTCTGCAAAAAAATATTTCGAACAAATACAAAAATACGTATCTCCTTATTTTATGTATATTTCACGTAAAAAAGAAGTTTCGATTGATTTAAAAAATACGAGATCATTTCTCGTTCGATTTGAGGTGGAACTGTCCACATATATAATTTCAAATAAGTATAAATAATAATAATAAAATAATATAATTATATATAATAATACAAATATTTTTCTCTAGTAAAGTCTTTATATTTTAACTTTCATATTTTGTTAATACACAAGCAAAGAGAAAGAAAAAAAAGCAACAAGAATATGTTGTAACTCTCGCATAAAGTTTGTTTAACATTTTAACGTCGACCTTATCTAAATCTTATCCAACCGACTTATAAATCATACACAATGCGACTCACCTCGAACTCGCGAAAGGTGGATTATTGCTAATAATATCCAGTTTGCGCTCGTGCATGATGTTTTCATAAATCTGCATTCGTTGCGTCGAGAGTACAGTTATGAAAAAAATAATCCGACGCTCTCTTGGAGCGCTTATGCAGGCCGCGCCGCGCGTCCCGGATGCAGAGCACTTCATTAAAACTTTTAAATTTTCCTTCGTTCTCATCGCGTTCGCGCGAGTGTATGTAACTCTCGCGAAAAACCGGGAGAGAGTTTCGCGCCCTGCGCGAATTTTGTTGCCGGTCCCTTGAACGTCGTTACGTCACAGTCGCGAGCGTCCTACATGCATACCTTTCTCATAGTAAGTGTCTCTTCGCTCTCGCGAGTATTTTCTTTCACGTATAACATACGTAAACTGTGCAACTGTATACCTTGTTACAAACTACAGAACGGGCTGCGCGATAATCTGCGTCAGATGGAGGTTGCAAAAATGTGACGGCGGATTGGATTTTTCTTCAACCTTATCGTTAATTCTTGGGAAACAAGATTTTATATTCTCGATTCTCCCGCGTGTTGTGTATATATATTATATATATATTTTTTTAATCTTTCTAATCTAATTTCTTTATAGCAACTGCTGGGCATCGAACATTCTTTTTTATTATATTTTACGAGGTTTTCGAATACAAGTTGTATTTTGTTTCGGGCGGAGAAAAGTTCCGACGCATTTCTAACATTTAAAGTTGCTTTGGATACCCGTTCGTCGACAGAAAGGCTAATGCGTGAAACGATGAGTCTGGTTTCGCAAGTTTATTGCGAGATTGTCGTCATAATGCAAAGCGAAGATATGCGAACATCTCCTCGCAGTCGAAAGATTAATCGCTCCTCTCATTGAGACTAACTGCGCGCGCGGGATCATGTCTCTACATGGCTACCGATCTGTATTTAGGGAGAAAGGGTCAGTATTATTTCACTTATGTTAATCTCCCGAGGATCCAACAGCCGCCGATGTTATTAGGTTCCCGACGGGGTCGGACGTCTAATCGACCCAGGAATAATGTCGCGTTTGCCGGCAACTTTGTCCCGACAGAGAGAGAGAGAGACAGAGAGACAGAAAGAGAGAGAGAGAGAGAGAGAGGGTGAGAGAGCGAAGGGTCGCTCCGAGGGATATTCTAATCCGCCCTTGGGAGAGAGATTCCGCTTTGCGGAATCCGGCTCAGTAGAGGAAGCGTATGCGCCTCTCTCTGCCAGCCTCCGTGTTTGTCGCGAAGCTAAACGCGCGAGGATAAACGATCGGGCGGGGGATGAAAGAGGGAGGAAAACGATAATTCGACTCACAGTCGGTGGTTTGAGCTCCCGAGTACCCGGAGTATCCCGAGTTGCTCGGCGAGCGATTATACGGGGGGGAGGGGGGAGGGGCGCAGGAGGAGGGGGAGGGGGGAGGGGCTCTCTCCATTCCACTTTCTTGATATCGCCCGTTAGACGAGGCGACTACCGAAATTTCGCCCTAATCTCGATTTACGGCACCCCGGCAAATCATACATCGCGCCCTCCGGCGTTTCTCGCGCGCGATCCTCGCGATTATTAGAATCGCGGCTATGAAAAGCCGCTTGTATTTCTCCAAACTATCGGCCGTGGACCCTGATTGCGCTTGCGCTCTCTTTTTCGTCGTAAAATTCTTTAACCTGCCGTATAAAGATACTTTCTGGATGGAACGCTTCTCGAAGGAACGCGCGCGTCGCGCGTTTAGAGTCGTTTATCAGAGACTCGTGTGGGCAAGAAGTGGAAAGACACCGAACGATAAATGTGAGCATGAATAATATTGATGTACGCATCTAGCGATGGGATTAAGTGTCTTACAAGTTGGTTCAAATTTGTTTGCATGATTTCGAACTCCTTATATGATTACTTTGAAAAAAAAAAAACAAAAAAACATTATCATATGTTTTCAAGGACTTTCGGATCTGGATCAATTATGTTCGAATCTTTTATGAGTACTTGTGAGAAATTTTAAGTTGTATATGTGTATGTGGATGTGTAGCAAGTATCATAATAGATTTTTTATCTTAGAATTCGAGCACTAGATTCGATAGAAAGTACTTATAGGTACTATTTCGAACCTTGCAGGTAATCTCAATCTAAAATTCGAATATGACTGCTCTAGATTCGATCACTTCGCGAGTACAATATATGAAATATTATTTCTTACGAGTATTATTCGAATCCTAGAAACTGAAACTTGATTATTGGATTCGACTCGGATTTTTAAGCATACATATCGAGCTTGATCCCATTTCTATACGCATCCGTGTCTCAAATGTAAGGTCGAACGATAGGAATGAGAGTTATTTCGTGTCGAAAGGATTGAAAATAAAAATTGAAGCTTCGACAGAGAAGAGGGAATACCATTGCTCGAGTATAAGGAGCAGCAGCGTTCGGTGTTTGCACCGAAATTGTTGAATTATACGTCTGTGCGAACGTGCTTAACAACTGTCTGCCGATGGCTCGTAGAATCCGCGAACTTATCAATTTATCGTGTATTCCTTCGGTTAGGTCTCCGGCGAGGAGATTGCTTGGAATGTCGCCAGGCGAGTCGTTCGTCCAGCCGGAAAAAGAGACTTGCGAGGTGCGCCTGAAAGCCTTTGTGAGAGAAAGTGGCGAAAAAGAATGCGCGGATAGTGAACTCGAGGAAGAGAGGAAGGAATTGGACCGAGAGGGTGGACAGAAGGGAGGCAGGAAGGAAGGAAGGAAGGAAGGAAGGAAGGAAGGAAGGAAGGAAGGAAGGAAAGGAAAGGAGAAAGGCGAAGACCACGAAATATCTGTCAATCGCAAGAAAGCGAGGAGAACCAGCGGCGCCGGCAAAGTCGATTTAACGCCCGTTAAGGAAGCAATTCCTTTAAGAAGGACGAGCGCGCCGGCGAGGGACAATGTAACCCTCCTTCCCCCAGGAGATCCTTGACCCTTGCCAAAGGACTTATGACCTTTCCGCGAGAGAATCGCTTCCGTTCGCCATTATCGGCGGACGAATAGAACATCAATAACCAATTCCGTAAGACTAATATCGTGAAAATTAGTTTTCCGTAAGTCCTTTCGCTCGTCGTCCTACGTCCTATTTCATCGCTTCGTGGAGAAGCTTCGTTAAAAGATCGCGAATCCGCCTCATAGCGACACGTTCATGGTTTTCTTTAATGTCCATCTGCAGAGGGAGAGCGAGCGATCGTGAATCTTTTTTTTTATCGTCGCGCGATAGCCGTTATTTTCCTCCCTTCATTTTCTTCATCCCTCGTGTTGCGTCGAAGACGAGGTGGCGAGGAATCCTCGATCGAGGAGAGATTCGGCATTTTTATAAAATTCAAATTATTAATACGATCATGCGATAGGATTTCGAAGGACTTATTCCCAGGACGTGTGTCGCAAGGAATGACCCGTACGATGCAAATCTCGCGAGTCTCTTTCCAATGGCGTTGATGAATAAGGAACCCGTGAGGCCGCTCGCTTTGTAACGCCGTATAACGAAATACCGAGAGAAAGAGAGATAGGAGTGACATAAAGACCTCGTCGGAAACTGAGTTTCATCAAGCGCACTAGCACTCCTTCTCTCCCGGCGCAATCTCGGCTCCTTTATATATTCGTTCTTATCAGAAATGTTTTTAGAGGGGCGACACGCCCGAAGGAGGCCCGAAACAGGATTTTGCCTACCAAAGTTGACGGAGTATTCGCCATACATTATTCCGCCAGGTCCTTTGTGTGCGCGTCGTGCCGTATCTGTTACGTTGTTCTCGCGCCTTTTTCATCTTTTCTTTGTCGCCCCCGCTGGGATCACACACACACTCACACACACACACACACACACACACACACACACACACACACAATACACACACACAGACACATACATCGCTCGGTAAAAAAATCGACGATGAGCATCCTTCGACTGTACCTTTAAGTCATGCGGCTGCGTTAATAACTTGGCAATATATGTTGTGTATTTATTACAGCATATATGAATATATATATTATCGTGTATGAATATATGTAAGTGATGTAACGATATTATATACAGAGTGTCGGCACATTGAGCGAGTGGCATCGCACAAACATACAGACAAAAGCTAATCGATCTCAATAAGTGTCAGTCGTCTACATGTCATCGCGTAGGTATAAATTTGCAGTATAATAGACAGTTGTCAAAATTCTGTAAATATTCTTACTAAAAAAAAAAAAAAAAATTGGAAAAATGAAACTCCAAGAAGCCTAATTGCTCCGAAACGTCAAAATCTTTTTGTAGTTTTTGTCAAGCATACTCTAACGTGTGCATTTGAAAGAGAGAGAGAGAGAGAGAGAGAGAGAGAGAGAGAGAGAGAGAGAGAGAGAGAGAGAGAAATATATATATCTACGTGGATATAAATTTTCTAAATTCATTGAACATTGAAGCGAAACAAGCAAGTTTATCATTCCCAATATTTGATTAGGATAAAAGGTTAGAGATCTTGATGTACAATTTTTTTTTCATTTTTAATCTCGTATTATGTACATAATTCTTTATTCGTAAAGGCTCGCGCTCGTCGAGAAAAGCGAGACGGAATTTGCAATCTGTGTTATCCGTTTGCGTTACGGAAACGGATATGAAGAGAGGGACCAAGTGTATCGCGCAGACCATTAATCTGTCCAATCCGAAAACATGCGTGAAGCCGAAGGTTCAGAGGCTCGTCAGCGCAGATGCGGATTCTCGCTCTGATTCTGATCGCGCGACCGATTATTGGATCGCCAGACCGGTGGCAGTTAAAGTTTGCTCGCGGAAAGACATGCAACGAAAGTGCCCGCCAAAGGTGTACGAGACAGGATCGTTAAAATTTTTAATCAATTTCATGAGATCGCATAAAAGTTTAGTTAACGTCAGAGAAGAGTATATCGAATTCTTTAATAATATATCATGACATGTTTGACTCAAATTTGAAACAAATCAAAATTTCTTATTTTCAACCTCAATTTTCTTATATTTATGGATTTTAGTGGATTTCGATAGGATTTAATTTATATAGGAATTGAGTTCCTATTTTGTACTTTAAATAAACAGTAAACGAACAGTTTTCCACTTGGAAGTTTAAAATAAGTCTTCTCGGCAAAACTATAGATTAAATAGTTTCAAAAGAGGATGTCAAAGTAGATGTTAGATGTTAGATTGAAAACTGAGATATAGAAAAAAAATTCGACTCGAGAAATGAAGAGATACCCGGCATTAATATCATTTTATTTCTCTCTCTCTCTCTCTCTCTCTCTCTCTCTCTCTCTCTCTCTCTCTCTCTCTCTCTCTCGTCGGTTTTAAAGATAAAAAATATTCAAATAGTAATATCCACGATTTCTTTTTGCCTGAATTGGGTGCACGGCATGTATGTATATTCCGCGTGAATTGCATTCAATTTCGAGTTAAATCATGTGGCTTGTCGAGCCTCGCACGATATTGACACGCCGTGTAACGAGATGATGGTGTTCGAGCACCTGTACGGAATTGGTTAGTCGATACGTAGTTGCGTTTACCTGGAATTAGCTCGACAGTCGGTGTACACTGCTACAGCGACTATCGATGGGTCTCTAATGGAGGAGGACGGTCTCCGAGCTCTCTCCTAACTGTTAGGGACATCATCTGGGTCTTGGAACAGGGAAAGAAGAGAGAGAGAGAGAGGACTCGACGTATTTATCTTCGTGATCGTCGATATTCGATCGTGATTCGATAAGTGTCGTCTTGTGTGCGATCATCACGTTAATCCTTCTGTCAATGCATAATTTTTCATCTCTTCATCAATGTTTATGGGTACCAATCGCGTGTTTTCGACACATTATATTAGAATTAACGAGCGGCCGAGTATTTATAAAATCTTGCTTGAAAATCTCAAATAAAGTAGTCTTCGATGCAGCTCTGCGCAGTCTGTCCCGAGAAGCCGCTCTCGAGTGGCGAACGATTTTGCGGGATCGCGATGTTCCTTCTGAAAGGCGCCATCGCCGCCGGTCTTATTTATTGGACCTGCACGGAGGGTTTTTGGGGCGACGGTACCGAAACGGAGGATCTGTATCACAGAATAATGAGCACAATTTCTCCCGCTGATCGACCGGTAAATAAATGTCGAGTTTTTTTTTTTCTAAAATTGCGCAAGGGTTGTATTTCTCTCTCTCTCTCTCTCTCTCTCTTGAGAGAGAAAGGATTGAGACAATTCTTATCCGCATCTCTCCGCAGGCACAGCTGCCGTATCTGGAGGGAATAAGATACTCGATGTCAGAAGCGTACAATCGCACCCTTCTGAGATGCATGGATATTATCGTAGGTGTGCCGCTGGAGATGCATCGAAAGCTGCGAGATCTCTTATTCCCGTGCGACGTAACCAGAGAAACGGAAGAAGCGAACCCCGAAGCGCATCTCCGACTGACTGAGAACTCGGCGCAAATATGATTCCTCTCAAATTGTGTCAATATTTAAGGTATTACATCGCCGCGCGGGCCGTATTACGGTATTTTTCTCGAGAAAAACTTCCGCGTACAAAGCTTTCTTGTAATCTCGAGATTACGTGAAATTTTCAACAAACGTGAATTATTGCGAGATCAAAAATTCCTCCGCAAAGTAAACGTATTCGATATTCGCGCGCGGTTGCTATTAAAAATATTTTATATAAGGTATCTTTTTTTTTTGCTTTTACACACACACACACACAGACACGCGCACGGCGTATAACCGCGAATACGTAAGGTAAGGATTAAAATTCCGCGCGGCATCTTTTCCATTTTTTCCCTCCCGTTATGCGAAGAGCACACAAGGGAGCCCGCGAAGCGTGCATCTCAAGCGATTTTTATGGTCCGTCTGTCTATTGCCGTAAAACCTTGAATAAAATCGGAATAAAAACTACACCTATCGTTACGTATCTTTTCTTCGCTGCAGTGCTTTTAATGCAAACGCGCGAATTTCGCCGTATATACTACACATAGTACTTAATGTATATTGTAATGATAAATGTTAAGAGAATCATTAAAAAAATATATATTGTTCAAATGAAATTTGTGTAGAAAATCAAAGATGTTTACTCGCTTAAATTGATAATGTTATTGATTGAAGCAGTGACACAAGTGAGTATTTCACGGATTTTCAGTGAAAAACTCACATTTTGCCGCGCCATCTCATATCCTAGTAAGATTTCACTGAAAAATCAGCAATAATCGTATGCATATATTTGCAAAATGTATTTTTTAAAGTTTTTTTCTATTTATTTTTTATTTTAGATTGTTATTTTTTAGGAGAAGCCTCCACACACTCATATCTGGAACGAAAAACATAACTAATATTCAAAAATTCAAATTTATATATATGTATTTATATCATACTTTTTATATTCTTAGGATATGATAAATCCACAAAAAATGAACAAGATTCTTGATCAAAAACTCAGATATTTCTTTGAAAATCTATTTTTCTATTTCTATTTAATATATTTTTCAGAGGAGGTTTATTAAAATCTTGAATTGAGATTTAATTTAATTACTTGAATTAAATTAATTACTATTTAATTTAATTACTATCGGACCAAGAAAATTTTGTGTTCTGTACACAACTAATCAGTTTCAATGAAAAATCAATTTTCTTGGAAACTAACGCACTTCTGGCTCTTTCTAGCCCGTTGAAATTTAAATTTGTAAAAATATATTGCTGGAAATTGATCTCATGTACAATATTATAATATATAGAGACATATTTTTTAAAATATATTACTGATTGAAACAAGCCTGATTCTTTCACTGAGATTTCATCGATTTGTTCAGTGATAATTTTCGTTGATTCCATTTAAGAGGATACATTTAACGACGCGCATTCGTAATATCTTAAGACTTACGTGCGACTTCTCCGAGTCTTCTCATAGGGCACCACAGCAGGAATTTCTCAAAGCCGTCGCTCCGAGGGTTGACTCCTCACGTGCTGAGTATTCCTTTTTCGTCGAACCGGAAGGAAATTTCGGCCCCCATTTTTCAGGCGCGTCTATCTTCTTGCGGCACGTGAGCGTCGTTTGTCAAGGCGCCTATTTTACTTTATAAGCGCGCTCCTCTCTCCCTCTCCTCAGGGTATCCGATATAGGTAGAGTACACATTGTATTCTTCGTCAAAAAATAAGAGCTTTTCCTTTTTTTTTTCTTCAACAAAGTTTCCGGAAAATGCATCGTTTTCGAGATATCTCGTTGTTTAATACGTCAATATTGTGCATTTGCTGTTTCATTTGATTTTTCGCGTAAAAATTTTGATATTCTGTTATCATTAAATCTGATATTCACATTCTTGTAATGAAAATACTTGGAGAGAAATTTTGAGTTGACATGAAACAAATTCTTTCCGGTTTCGATGTAAACAAAGGAGTCAATGCAATGTAAATATCACAAAATTACAATGTCTACACATGTAATTAAAATATCACAAAATTAGCAAAATTTTTACACGAAAAATTAATAAAAGTGAACGCAAATCATGAAATGAGAAACTTCGCCAAACGAAAAAAAAAAGATGCTTATCTTTTGACAAGAAATACCATTTTTTCTTATATCAATTGCGGACAAGTAGCGAGTAGCACAAAATAAACAACGTGGCACGAGAGATTCGGACAATTAAACAGTTTATTCAGATCAAAACATGGTGTTATGTATATACATACGACTTTAGTTAAACGATATATGGGGTGGGGGGGGGGGGAAGGGGAAGAGGGGTCTGATATGAAATCACCTATACAGTGAACTTGAGGTTCGACGACGTCGATCGATTTACATGGACTCTGTGTAACGCGTCGTTACGTACAGCTGATTATGTACAATTGTTACTCGCTATTATTATTTCCTCGTGACGCGTTTGCTCTTTTCTTTATTATTTTTTTTCTCTTTTTTTTGCACTTGATTGTGGCTGGGTTACGTCGACCGAGAACTCACGGTTACCTACTTTGGCGATCTTCGCTCGCACACACGTGTGTGATAGATATATGTTATGCGTGTGTGTTAATATCCCCGACAAATTCCCCATTTTACAAAAAAAAAAAAAAAATGAACGGGCAGTGCTTTGTCTTATTTCTATAATCCTCGGTCCGCTTTAATACGTTATGTATCTCCCTCCTCGTCATTCATTCTGGAACTTATCCAACGGATGATTCTCACGGACGTAAAAGATATGTGTGCATCGTCGAAAAACGCAGGGGGAGGGGGATGGAGGGTGGAAATTTAAAAGATCCTTGTAAAACGGCGCAATCGAGCGCGACAAATCGTCGCGGAAACAATTTCAACGGATGACTTCTCTCCGGTGAAGTATAACGTTAATTAAACGAGGCGCGCGCTCGATAATCATCTCGAAAAACTTGAACGTTCGTCAACTTATCTTTATAGACTCTCTCGTGATAATATATACAGCGATACACATTAGCTAACGAGCAATCCATATCTCGTGTGTACTCGATCATTATCGGTTTTTTTTTTTTTTTTTTTTACACATCGACAATAGACACGCTCGACGATCGATTCGACGTTCGATTTCGCTTTCTCGCGCTTCCATGGCGAAACATAACGCGCTATTTTGTTACGCGCAACATTCGTTATTTCGCTCTTATTTTTTTTTCTGTTCGTTTATACACATTACAGGAGTCTATCGATCATTCGACGCGAGAGAACTTTTCACGAGCGCATAAAGTTCACGTTACGTTATTCCATTAGGGATACGTTTTTCGTGTCGATTCGTTAGTTTTCACATTCTCGCGCGTGAAAAGTTTCACGAGTTTTCGTCGCCAAGTGTCACATGGGGAAGACCGGTTTTTCCAAACATCCTTACATAGTGAAGCTCTCTCTTCCTTCACGCGTTCGTGGAATTAGAAATTCGTGGACGCCACGTATCGTGCGCTGTCCCTCTTTCTCTTCTTTCTTTCTCTCTCTCTCTCTCTCTCTCTTCTCGTCGCGAATCAAATGAAATCGAGATTCGATAACGATTCAATAAAGAACTCATTAAACTATGTATATATTTACACACACACACACACACACACACACACACACATCATCCGGGGTAAGAGTATTTCGATGAAAACGTTTGAGAATATTTGATAATCTCATAAGAGTTATCCGACGTTTACGGGAATACAGAAAACTCATATCAGCGGTAGAAAAATTTACAAATGTTCTATCACACATACATACACACACACAATAGAACAATAGAGTAGATATAACGCGTGCCTGGTTTTGTTTTTCTATAAGAATCGTTTCGCTTTTGTACATTACGCGATTCGGCGTATTTGCATTCATCCCCCGAATAGGAGGGGGAAAGGGAGTTGCGTCTTCTCCGCCTGTTAACCTTAATTTAACCCTTCTGTCAATGCATAATTTTTCACCTTTCCATCAATGTATGTGCGTTCTCGATACGTTGCACTGCGATAATATTCTTCATAGCAGCTGCCGGGCATCGAGCATATTGTTATATGTTAGGAGGTTTCCGAGTACAAAGATCCATTGTATTTTGTTTCGGGCGGAGAAAAGTTTCGACTTTTATTTTACACATTTTTAGCATTTAAAGTTGCTTTGGGTATCCGGTTCATTGACAGAAGAGTTAAGTTAGATTTATGTCGTATTATTACACACAGATAGACAGAGTACGATCGATGCGATCTAAGGATGTTTCAATGTGTTGCTGCTGCGTGTCTTGTCGATGATTCGTGAGCATTTTTGTGTGGAAAAGAGAAGGAGGGGGGAGGGGGCGGAAAGATTGTTTGAAATTTGATGGTATCGTGATTCGCGCGCACGTGCGAACGTGCAAGTTCGATGCCACTTTTCGATATCTCGCGAGAAAAAAGTTGTGTGCCCAGAAATATATCGAATTCGGAATTTAAACGGGATATATTGATGCCCGCGGTGTCTCTCCGCGTTTTCCCGCCCTCTCTCTCTTTCGTCTTTTTCTTTTTTTCTTTTTTTTTTTTTATCGCGATATCGGAGCCGATCGTTCAACCTTAAAACTGCATTTCACGCCCTCAAACTACACACAGGCCAAAGTAGCATCGGGCCGCATTCCCTTTCTTCCCTTCATTCCTCGTCTTCCTCCCCGTCCGATTTCTTCGTACCCTTCTCCCCCCCCCCTCCTCCTCTCCCTACCCTTCCGGTATATTTTCGCGCGGTTCCTCCATTCGTCTTCATTCGAGCCATCGGAAAAGGGGTTCGTTCGAGAGCCTCTTATCTTTTCTCGTGTTTCACGGCTTGATGCTTCCGGACCAACGTCTCGTCGGTTGAATTCGGATTTATTTAAGGACGCCGCGAGAGATGCACGAACAAGTTCGTGGAGAGATAGCAGAAAGGTGAGAGGTAATAGATTAATGTATTCCGGGGAAAAAGTCACCTTTAAGACTGAGAAATATGCAACAAAATAAATTAGCTGAAAGAAGAGAAAAAAAATTAATCAATTACTCATTTGTTGGAAAAAAAAAATTCTACAAACTATAATATATGTAAAATTAGAACGAAGAGGAGGGATTCCGATATTCTTGATGTCTGCGTAACAGAAATCATATCTGCGGAAAAGTGAAAAGTTGTTTCCCCGCGAAAACGTATTTACTTAAATTCAATTGTGTACCAGTTCAATTTCGTGGTAGCTCTCTCTCACAAGTCTCGGCAAAAATTTCGGTTCTCTTTTCATTTCAATTCGCGGCAGTTTCTTCTATAACGCCTGCAACGAAGAGAAGCGAACTCTCCGTCGAAGAAATATTCGATAAGACACCGTCGAAGATCATTTAATTTGGGATAGCGAAAAAAAAAAAAAAAAAAAAAGAGGAAACAAAGACGGTTAAGTGGACGACCGAGAGACGACAGAATGTTAGAACTTCGCGATACCTTCCTCCGGGGCGGGAAGGGGGGGAGGGAGGAAGGGGGAGGAAGGGGGGGAGGAAAGTTTGAAAAGTTTTCGGTTGACTTTTCTCTCCGCATACTTTCCGCTCGCTTTGCCCCGTGGAAGGAAAATTAACGATCGCCGGCGATCATGTTGCGAAAACAATCGGCGACTCTGCACGGTGTCTCTCGTGAGCCATTTTCGCAGAGAAGTTGCATTCGCGAGAACTCGGATTCCAGCTCGCGTGAAATCAATCTCGTTTCGCGATAGGTCTTTGCTATTGATCGCTGGAACCTCATCGTCTCGAGTTTCGCCGAGTCGATCGCACCGTATCGTAAACACACGTTCAACGGACTAACAGACGGCTGTCACGAGAACGGACAACGTAAACGTCTCCTCGACATGATCTCTCTCTCTCTCTCTCTCTCTCTCTCTCTCTCTCTCTCTCTCTCTCTCTCTCTCTCTCTCTCTCTCTGTAAAATTGCTCTTGGATACGAGTGTTGACAAGTGTTTCTTCGAGCTCCTGTCTCTCGCCAGGGTATCATGCGGCGCGATAGTTATATAGTTCTTCTCGAATGCTACCAGAGTGAGAATGACGACGACGACGACGACGACGACGATGAGGATGATGGCAGCATCATGTCACCCGCGGACGAGCCTCGCTTCTAGACGCAACTCTCCGGTAGTCTGTTGGCCATCAGTCTTCGTTTGATCGCCTCCCCGTCGAGGCACTCCCCGGCCACGATAACCCCCTGACCCCCACCCACGACGACGCCCTGGGCACCGCCGATGACGACACCCTGGCCGGCGCCCACCATCACCCCCGTCACCGGCATCCCCGGCAGATTCGGTATCGTGCTCCTGGACGGTAGCCTCAGCTCCGTCGGCCTCCCCGTGAACTTGTGGCAGAGCTCGTCTATGCTTGGCGTAGGTCCAGGGGTGACCCAGTGTCCCGGGGGATAACCGCCCGGGTAACTCGGCGGGCTGACCTCCACGAGATTACCCTCTGGAACACCGAAGCAGACGGGGATCTCTGTCGAGAGCTGCCGAATGCGAGAATAAATGCGAAAATAAAGAGCGTCCTCCCCCTGATTCTCTCCTTATTTTTCCTCGCGTTTCTTTATTTTAACCCTTCTGTCAATGTGTATGGAGTATTCAATTTACCGATGAGAAAAAAATAAAATAAAATTTATTAATATAATTATAAAAATTATCCGGGTACCAACTGCGTGTTTTCGACACATCGCACTGCGATAATTTCTTTATAGCAGCTACTGAGCATCGAACATTTTTTCTCCTTTTATTTTAGGAGGGTCTTCCGAATACAAAGGCCCTTTGTATTTTGTTTCGGGCAAAGAAAAGTTCCGACACATTTTTCTTACATTTAACCCTAGAGCGGTCGCGCTGTTCAATGAGACGTTAGATCTGTCATCCATTTTTAAAAGACGAATTAAAATATAAAGACATATGTTATATGCAAATACATGTATTAACCATTAAACAAATTTATTAATATTAATTAAAATTAACATTATTACATGTTTTTTAAATAAAATTTATATATAAAAAAGCAACAAAGGAACTAAAATTTTTTTCAGATCAACTTATCTTTGGAACTTATTTTTAAAAATATATATATATATATTTTAATTATTTTGAAAAAATTACAGATTTGTACACGTGGATGATTAATGTCATCCGCGCGATCCAGGATTAAAGTTGCTTTGGGTACTCGGGTTCATTGACAGAAGGGTTAATTAAGCGGGTTTTAGGGATAAAAAAACAAATACGCGAAAGAGAGAGAGAGATGCAAATTTTGGCAACTGCGCGTAATTTTCTCCTTATCGAGACAATCGCAACCAGTACAAGGTTTTTAGTTATCCTGTTTTTGGACAAATCACGCGTGTGATTTCTCTTTCTCTCTCTCTCTCTCTTTCTCTGTCACCTAAATAGGGTTGTCGGCAACGTGTACGAAGGAGCAAACGCAGGAAACGCTGTTTCCAGTCCGCGGTATCGATGGGAGTCTTACCGAACTTGTTTGGGATCACGTCGGGATCAGTCTCCACGGTCTGCTGGGAATTCTGCATGGGATATTGCTGGGGCGGCAATTCGCTGAGTTCCGCCGGTTTCTCGTGTCGCGGCTTCGCCACGCGTTCCCGACGTATTCTGACCACCACGACCAGGATGATGAGGACGAGAGTCACCAGAGCGCCGATCACGACGCCTATCAGCGGCGATAACACGATGCCGGCGTCCTGACCTGTAACGATCGAATAAAGAGATGTTTCACTCTTCTGTCTTTAGGCTGAATCGTTCAGTCAAGCAGACCCGAGAAAAGCAGCTAAATATCGGCAGTCTATGTATAAATTTATTAGAAAAAATTTATTTAGAAATAAATTTAGACTGTTATTTAAAATGAGATATATTCGTTCAAATTATAGCGTCTGATCAGACAAATAAATATTTAATTATAATATATAATATAAATATAATATATAATGTTACATTATAATATAAAAATATAATATTATATATAATATAAATACTTAAATTAATAAACTTTCTACAAATTTTGAAGCATTCAATGCGCATTGGTTACACTTTGTAATTTAAAAACATATATGTTCTTAAAAGAGATCTGTCTATCATTAAGTGTGATAATTTATGCTCGCTATAATTTGCGTTTCTTTTTATCTTCTATATTCATAAATTGACATTTCCCCGAATAATTGCTAAATATTTAATTAAGTCAACATAAGAGGAGAGTTGCCCTAGGAGGATTGTATAACAGAATAGATTAATTAATTAGAATAAATTAATTCGGTTGAAGAGCGACAAGAAACACAGAATTAATGTGGATATTTCTCCGAGACGGAGGATTAACCACACTGTGTCACGGTAAAGAGAAAACGACCGTTGCATCCACCCTCCTATGCTACTTACGAAGCGCTTCAATTTTTTTTTTCTTTTTTCTTCCCTTCTCCTCCTCTACAAGGCAGCTTTGTTACATGCGTAAACAAACCCCGGTCGGCGCCGTAGAGAAAACATTTTATATTCCTCAACGTTGGGATTACATCTGGCATGCCAGTATTTTTTGCGGCGCTGTCACGTACACACACGGTTTTATCCGCATTTTGTATTTTTCGAATCGCCCGTTGAATCTCAAGTAGAAATGGCAATCGCGTGAAAAAAGTATCCGCGGCCGCGAAATATGATTAGTAAGAAAGAAATTACGGCTGGATGCGAGTGTCAATCATACGAAATTCGTTTATTATCGCACGTTAAGACGGATAATTATTTAATCTTTTCCAACGCAAAATATACGCCAAGATGCAATTTTCTAATTGTTCCTCGTCGATTTCTCTTGGGAGAAAAATGCATCTCAGATTTGAAGTGATATAAGTGATATAAGTACTTTCTTAAATGTAATAAATGTATTGATATTTCAAAATCCATTTTATATTATAATATTATTCATAAGATAAATTTTTACAGCAATATATTTTGTTAAAGAAATATCTGAGTTTGTGATCGAGAATCTTGTTTATTGTTTTTGTGGATTTATCGCATCTTGAGAATAAAAAAATTCTAAATTTAAATGCTAGTTATACGTATTCCATTCCAGATATGTGTCTGTAAGAGCTTTTCTAAAAAATAGCAATTTAAAATAAATAGAGAAACTTCAAAAGTTACATTGTGCAAATATATATGATTATTACTGATTTTTCCATGAAATCTTACTGTCATAATCAGACGGATAAGCAAAATAAATAGTGTTTTACTAAAAGATCAGCGAAATCATACTCATTGATCTTCTCTTTAATGCTTTAATGTAAAGCATTCAGAATAAAAAATATTAGAAAAACTTGTTAATTAATTTGATAATCAACGAGATAAAATATTTTTATATATTGTTGTTGAAAAATTAAAAGGTTAATAATTAATAAATTAGATGAGGAAATAATCATTTAAATCAAAATGTAGAATTATAAAGATATAAATGTGTGAGTTACAATAAAATAGATTTAATAGCAATAAAATTTTAATTTCAATTTTTTTAAAAGCGGATTTAAGTGTAAAATTATATAAATTTATAAGTTGAATTTTAATTAGATTATCTACAAATTGCTCGTCATTCTTAACAATTCAAATTTTTTAAGAAAAGTCGTAACAAAATAAATATATTGAAAAGTGTATTTAGACTTTTAAAAGTTAGGAAATATAAATAAAGATTTTAATTTAATAATAAAAAAATTCATTTACAATGAAAAGGTTAATAATTAAAAATATATTTATTAAAATTTTAATAAATAAATTAAGTAGATAATAATTAATAAAATTATATTTAAGATGATGAAATTTTGTGCCATCAGTGCCTTTTCACAGATTCAGTTTAAAAGAATATATTCGGATAAAAGAGTGAACGACGTTTTTCTTTCGAAGTTTCGCATAAAGAGCTAAATTGCGGTGAGAAATGTTGGTTGCATTTAGACACGAAGTATTATTTTCTTAGCGAAGGAATGGTGGGAAATCTTGCAGCGTTATTTTTTCCCCCTTCTCTCTCTCTCTCTCTCTCTCTCTCTCTCTCTCTCTCTCTCTCTCTCTCTCTTAGCACCTCTGTCTCTCGCGATATACCGTTCGCGCGCACGTGATAGCGCTTGATAGCGTGGCCGGCGAAGCGTGGGATCGCGCCTGCTGTTTTTGTCGGATAATTAACAAAACTGCTCCTCCTCTCGCGCCTTGTCGTGAGTTGCACCGGCGCAACGACCAGGTGCAAAAAGCGGACTGCGAGAAGCGAGAGTCTTTAATTCTTAAATTCTCCCGTATAGGGTGAGGAGGGGGAGGGGGAGGCTGAGGGGGAGAGGGCGCCAACTTATTTACGTCGATTAAGCTAACAATAAGCCCGGCAGAGTTTGTGCTCGCGCGCTTTATATCGCGAGTACAACTTGACTCACGTAGGTTGTTTTAATGCGTTTTTTTTTCTACCAAGGCATTAGAAAATATTTGCTCGATTTAAAAAAATCATCGTCGATCCCGCCAGACACTTTTATTCAGGTTATTGTTTCAATAATGTAATTATCGCGTACATTTTCTTTATTTCGCGCGATAATTACATTATTAAAGGAATAATTGAATGAGTGTCCGGTGGTCGACGATTTTTAAATGGAGCCAATATTTTCTGGAAAAAATATCCGTATCGAAATATTTTAATTGCGCATTTTTTATCGGAGCGAAAGAAAGATCGCGAAACGTGCTCGCATAGTGTGCTCCGAGTAATATAGAAATATTGTACATTGTAATTCGAGAGGAAAAAGAAGCGAGCGTGTTATATCGAAGAACAGACATCGGTTCACATTGTGTCTTGTGTAGGCTCGCGCGTCTAATACAGGTATATTTACGCATTAAGGCGCGCGTTACATGTGTGAGATATGTTGCTGATACACGGTAAAACCCCCGGGATTAATCAGCCATTGGCCAAAATACCCGTTGTCATGACCAAAGGAAGGTTCCCCCATAACCTAAGGAAGGTTCCACGTAGGTATTATGCCGGGAACCACAAGCGTCAGAGCCGTGTGAATGAGCTTTCTGAGACTGCGTGTGCAAAAGAAAACGCCGTCCTTCCGGAGCACGAAGCGTCTCGAAACATTCTGGAGCGGAGATCTCAAGATTTTCCGTCGTTTAACGGACACGCGTGCGCTCGTGCTCGAGCCGAGATTTTTCCGGAAATTACGCCAGGAATATAAGCCGGGAACTCAAGTTTCCTCTCAAGAATCTTCTCGGCGCGCGCACTTGACATTTAAATTCACGCAAAATAAACTCGCACTCGTTACGCTGTTAACGTTACGCGATTATATGCGACGTTGCGTTAAAAAAAATTTCTTTTTTTTTTATATTTATACTTTGCATTGAAATATTTTTCACGAACGTAGCTTGTTTGTCACAAACTTTTAGATCTATCTTTTGCCGCTCGAGACGTACGTATATTCACGCGACCTAATGTAAGAGCCTATGCGCACTGTAAATGAGTTCCGCGCGTACTAAAAAATATTAATACGTCACCAGAGAAGATGAAAAAAATGGATAAATGGTAAAACTTCAGTTCTTACTCTCTGTTATATAATCGCCCTAGTTTCGCATAATCGTGAAGACTTTATCTAGTACATAATTGCGACGTAGGTTAATAAATAGTACACACAGGTAATATTATGTAACATTTTTCGTGTAATTGCTCGCGCGCCTTCGAGCGGATTATGAAGGAAGATTTATGGAAGTCATAGTATAACGCGTACAGCGAACACGTCACGTGTGAGTACACATAAGTGACACACGGAGTCCTATTGCGACCAGCTTAAGAAACTCTCGTAAATTCATCCAGCTCTCTGTGGATGAACTGCAGTAAAGCTTTTGACAATTTAGCGGGGGAAGATTTATGGTAGCCGCGCGCTACGTCGTGTATGACGGCTTAAGCTTTTTAAATAATTCGTTCATTTTTTTTATTTCTCTCCGTTATTGTAAATTAAAAAAGAAAGAAAGAAACAAACTCGCCGCTATATGTTAATATAACACCAAAGTTCTTCCAGTTCTCTTATATCTCATATTACGCTTTTACTCTCGCTCGAGTAATATTTTATTCGACATTTCGCACTCTCGTTAGATTAGGTTTATTCATGTGATATTCGTGTCTTTTCGGTTAACGTCTTGTGCGCGTGTGCTTTTGAGATCGACAGATAATTTTTCAATTTATTATCGCCCTTATGCGCGGAATGCGCTCGTGCGTTCGACGGGAAATTGGAACATTTAGCGATCGTATACAACCCTAAGCCTCCGATACTGTCTCGTAAAAGTTGCAATGGAAGTTTAATCGAGTTCTACGCGGAGAAACGTCTGGTGCCAGGGTAGTAAAGATAAACCGGTCCTTATATCGTCGATCCTTGCGAGAAAGGACTAACAGGATTCACGAAGAAGAAGAGAGAGAGAGAGAGAGAGAGAGAGAGAGAGAGAGAGAGAGAGAGATCGCATATCCCAACGGATTCCCGAATCCTAAGTTCATCGAAGTTTAGATCACTAATCGGACTTGCAGTAGGGTCAGGGATGGAATCTAACCGCTTGGATTATTTTAGGAAAAATATCCCCCGACGTGGATTCCATCCTTGAAAAAAATTTCCGATTTCGTTCCGAAAACTTTTTCTATCTGTCAGGAACATCGAAAACTTTGTTTGTATCTTAATTGATCGTTATTTCTGTCGATTATTTTTGCGCGCTCTCTTTAAGATTGTAGAAAGAATCGATATACCTATTTAACGGAATATTTTTGGAGTCGTTTTATTTCATTATCTTATAATGACCCGGGAATTAAATTGGCGCATAATGAATTTCAATTTATATTTTGATATAAATCGGTATGAAATGATAATTTTTCCTTCAGAAAGAATTATTAAATTGTAAACTTCAAATGTCTTGAGTAAGTATTGTCTAAACATTTCACGATCAAATCTATCCCGAAAAAAAAAAGGATACGTCTCAATTAGCAATTTTTTATCTCAACAAAAATCGCGACGCGTTATTTCTTAATATAAGAGAGATCCGAGGTTTCATAAACTTTGATTAACGGAGGAAAATTTTATCCGATAAATTTATAGCATAAAAGAGAGTTCGGAGGGGGAGGGAGGGAGAGGGGGATAAATCATCACCGGAGAGAGAGAGAGAGAGAGAGAGAGAGAGAGAGAGAGAGAGAGAGAGAGAGAGAGAGAGAGAGAGAGAGAGAGATATTCGACAGAGTTAGGGAAGATCCTCTTTAAGAGGGGAGGAGAGAGGTTACACCGCCGTAACGTCGGCGTCCGCGTCAGAGGTAAGATGAAGCCTTACGGAGGTCATGTGGCCGGTTAAGTCACCAAGAAGCCAGGCTTAGCCGGCGCCGAAATCCAAGTTCGGCTCACCTGGATTAATTCCAACATAGGGTCGAACTCCGGATCGCTGTGTTACGCTGTCCTTTCCTCCCCCCTCTTCCCCCTTCCGCCCCCCTCGCTCGGCTAAAGCGACTTAGAGTCTCTCCCCGCTTTCAATTAATGAAAGCGTTCACGCGGCGCACCTTCGTCGCTCCGTCACCATGGATCATCCCACGAGAATTTCTCCCGTTAACCTTATGGTGTAATTGGGGAAACTTCTAATATAAATCGCCGAATATATCCCGGGCCGTCGACATAATTATTTCACGGCACTAATCGAATCATTCCCTATTTTCGAGTTATTCTGATTTCGGAGGCGTCGAAAATGCATTCTTCCGTTCTAAACAAATCTCTCTCTCTCTCTCTCTCTCTCTCTCTCTCTCTCTCTCTCTCTCTCTCTATTCTCTCTTCTTTTTTTTTGATATTTTAAATTTATGAAAAATACGTAACCATACATTTTAATTAAAGAAGAAAGCAACTTCCTTTATGTGATCACATTTTGCTAATCGAGCATGATAGGACGGCAAACTCGGAGGTCAAATGCGGAAATATAGAGGCAAATCGATCCGATTAGCGTTAATCGCTTAAGAAGCTCGCCAAGTCAACAGTCCTGGTCGGGAAACCTTTGTTCCGGATCATCCGTCATTATTGTGCGCGCTCGTCAAAGCTAATGAAGGATGATCGAGATGCGGCTGGTAGGTCGATTCGTCTTTGATGCAATTAGTCGGTATCGTACTGGGACGAATGCGTTATATCCCTAGAATGCAAGACGATTTCAGGAAGCGAGAGAATGCAAATTTCCCGAAAGCCATCCGCTAAAGAGCGGATAAGCGGACGTATTTAAAGATAACAATTTTTCAGTAACATTATATCGCGCGTTTAATATCGCCAGTCTTATTGTACATTTTTACATATATACTTTTTTGCAGAAAAAATATTTTATATCACAATTGTATATACGAAGAGTGGCTCTCCTCTTAAATATAAATTAATCCTTCTGTCAATGCATCATTTTCACCTTCCTATCAATGTATGGATACCAACCGCGTTTTTTTCGACACGTTGCAATGCGACAAATTTCTTTATAGCAGCTGTTCTGGGTCATCGAACATTCTTTCCCGTTATATTTTAGGAAGTTTCCGAATACAAAGGCCCTTTGTATTTTTTTCTCGGGTAGAGAAAAGTTCCGACACATTTTTAACATTTAAGGCAATTGTATCGCAATAAGCGCTTTCTTACAATATTTTTGAAATTTTGAGTAATTATTAATTAAAGTTTTTTGAAGACAATGGCAAAAATTTAAAAATTATTGACCACATAGAACAGGAGATAATGGCTTTTGAATTTTGGTTCGTAATAGGATGGTGTCGACTCATACTTTTGCCTATAAAAAAAAACGCTTCTTACGATTTTAATGAAAAACGATTTAAAAATAAAGCAATATTTAACAAAACATCTCCAAAAATTTTTAAAGCCGTTTCCTATCTAATTAAAGACATTACTAAATAAAGGATGAACGATTTTGCCATGTCTGATGCTGGAAAGAATAAATTCAATCTAGATGTCATATAATATATAATATTCTAATATATTATATAATAATAAGTTATATATTATACAACACTAACGCGAGCACAACGTTACCAGATTGATAATACCGTACAGGATAGCTTGATAATAGTACACAAGCTCAGTGAAATATTTTAGACAAAATAAATAGAGTTTTCTGTTCATTGACCATTATTTTTGACCAATACTGTCGCGATACAACTACCTTAAAGTTGCTCCGGGTACCCGTTCACCAACGACTCCTTGAAGGATCAAGGAGTCGCACGTATAAGGGGGGCGTATTATATCCTCTTAATTGCAATCGGCCGGAACAGTTTGGAGAGATTATCGCCGATCGATCCCCTTCCTTTCGCATTTGCGTGCAATACGGCGCGCGCCTACATACATACATACACACACGCGTACGATGGTGCGTGTCGGGGTGAAATCGGACAGCAATTACCACCGGACGCAATCCCGCGATACGGAGAGTGAATTGACTCTCTCTCTCTCTCTCTCTCTCTCTCTCTCTCTCTCTCTCTCTCTCTCTCTCTCTCTCGGGCCGGATTGCATAGCCGGGCCAAGAGAGGACCAGATCCTGCGGCTGCCCCCGATCATCCCTCGAGTCGAGTAATAAACGCTTATCGGAACGCGGGAGGAGGGGGGGGGAGACCGGAGGGGGGGAAGGGGTTTGCGATCCGGATCGTCGAGTGTGTCCCTTCGGAAGATTTCGGCGAGTTCTAATCTCAATTGTTGTAGGAAGCGTCATCCGACGTTCGATGGAACCCCTTTATCTGATACGAACGCGCTATCTTCCCCGAGACCCCTCCCCCTTCTCACCCCCCCCCCCGCGTGATGCCGCTTTAATTCGACGAGCCCCGCGGACTCGTCTCGACCGAATTGCCCCGGCGATCTCGCCTCGAGATCAATCCTCCTGCTGCATGTCCGTATAAGGCGCACGGACTGCATTTACACTCGCAGTTGTCCGTCATATGGATTAATTGACATCAAGCTTTAGATCGGTATAGTATAAAGGGAAATTGCATTTTTCAAAATTTTTTTATAGATAAAATTGATAGATTTTTATAGAGAAAATAAATTACATTTTTATAGATAAAATAAAATGACAGAATAAAATAAATATTCATTTCATGTGTTAAATGGAAAAAAAAAAAAACGGTGACTTGAAATAATTATACACATATAGATCGATGCCATTTATAATTTCGAGGACAAAAACTGACAAAATTTATTATAAATAAGGATATTATATTAATCTATGTATACGGATATATAATATGAATCGCACTTCCAAAATGATTAAAAATTTTCTGCAATAAATTAAATATAGCTGCAAAATATTAAATATATGTTTATTTAAAAAAAAAACTAGTTTGAAATTGTAAAAAGTTCAATGTGCGTTATTCTAGAGATTTCAAATAAATTATAATATTCAGAGATTATATTTTTCTGGATACTGTTCAGGCGGAATTTTTTGTTTGTGTAAATTTCATTTCAAGTGAATTTACATTTTTTCCAAAAAGTTGTGACTAAAAAAGTTGTGATTTTCAAAGCTGACTATTTACTACATAGTTATATTCAATTTTAAAATTTATGCACACGAGAAATAAGAAAAAATAAGCATTGCCACACAAGTTTCATTATAAATTAAGTATGATTGTGGAAAATAAAATATATGTAAATTTTAAAAATTGTCCTTAATCAAAAAATTGAAAAAAGTGCAAGATTCTGAAATTGTAATATATAATGATTACTTCTAAATATTGTTCAAGCATAATTTTGTGTTTGTATAAATTTTATATTTTAAATAGAATTATACATATATATAGGCAATTCCACGTCAAATTGGACAAAAATCAGCCTCTTTTGACTTCGTATTTTTTAAATCAAACGAAACTTTTTTCATGTGAAATATACATAAAATAAGGAGATACATATTTTTTTATTCGTCCAAAATATTTTTTTGCAGAAATTATAAATAACAAAATTTTCGTGAAAAATGAAGAAGTCAAATTTAAAAATTAATATCTCTGGTTATACTTGTCGTAGAGATATTTTCGAAAATGCATTTTAAAGTTAAGAAAACAACCTTTTTTATAAAAATAGTTTAAGTTACAAGAAATTGCTAATTCCAATTGTTATAAATAATTGAAATGTGTAATAAATTTTTCATCAAAAAGTACACTTTTAAAAAATTTTAAAATAATACTATTTCATTCTCCACATCATTCTGAAAGTGTACATATTTTTTATTTTATGGAGAATTGATAGATTCTATTTTTTATATATTTTTAATAAATGGACGCGCTACGCTGCTTGGTCGAGCCAGTGACGCGCTACGTTACTTGGTCTGGCCAGTGATGCGTAATACTACTTGGTCAAGCACGGCGCGGTGTCTCATTCATTAAAAATATATAAAAAATAGAATCTATCGATTCTCCATAAAATAAAAAATATGTAGGTACACTTTCAGAATGATGTGGAGAATGAAATAGCATTATTTTAAAAATTTTTAAAAGTGTACTTTTTGGTGAGAAAAATTATTAAACATTTCAACTATTTATAACAATTATAATTAGCAATTTCTTGTAACTTAAAATATTTTTATAAAAAAGATTGTCCCCTTAGCTTTAAAATGCATTTTTGAAAATTTCTCTACGACAAATATAATCAGAGATATTAATTTTTTAAGTTGACAACTTCTTCATTTTTCACGAAAATTTTGTTGTTTATAATTTCTTCAAAAAAATATTTTGGACAAATACAAAAATACGTATCTCCTTATTTTATGTATATTTCACGTGAAAAAAGTTTCGATCAATTTAAAAAATACGAGGTCATTTCTTGTCCGATTTGAGGTGGAGAATTGCCCATATATTTAAATACATATTTTAAAAGAAAATCGCGAATAAAAACTATAAATTTCAAAGCTGATTATATACTGTATGACTATAATCAAATTTTACATGTTATGTACATACACGGAAAATAAAAAAAAAAAAATAAAAATAACTCGGCCACACGAGTCTCATTATAAATTAAATGTAACTATAAAAAATAAAAATATACATTTAATTTAAAAGTTTCTGATCTAATAAAAAATTAAAGAAAGTTCAATACTATATTCTGATAATTTTGTAATATTCAAATATTATTTTTATTAATTCCAATGATATTGTTCAAGTAGAACTTTTTGTGTAAATTTTATTTTTCAATATTATAAATATTTTTTTAAACAAGAAGAACAGTTGAAAAACTGATTATATTACATTACTATTCACTTTTAAGATTTATATACACGGAAAGTAAGAAGGAAATGAGCATCGTCGCACGAGTGATTAGCTCGAACAATCTCCTTTCCGTCAAGCGCAATCAGTTTAACCCTTCTGTCAATAAACCCGGATATCCGAAGCAACCTTAAATGTTAAAAATGTGTGTTCGAACGATTATCTCGCAAACATTTTGTCGTTGTATAAAATTGCTAGCGTATAACAAATAATTGTAAAGTCAAGAAAAATTTGATAACCACATTTATCATTTATCCGAATTCTGTCAACGCATATGCCATCGGCATTCGTTGTCGTAATATCTTCCGAAAAATACATTGTGAAAAATATTTCAAACGACGAGCAGAATTGCCGAAACAAGTATAGGTTTAAGTGCGGAAGAAGACTATTTCGAAGAAGGGATAAGTACATTGATGACCGAATGGAGTTCACACTTTTTAACAAGACCGAATTTCTCAAACTTTTCGATTACACTTAAGTCGGAGTTTTTCAGAAATCCGGGATTTTTGACTTCACATTTCTCGATATCTGAAAATTGTCGAAACCTGGGGGGACTTTGCCCTTTCAACGGTGTCAGTGATTTATCGTCCGATGCCTCGCGACGATAAAAGGATAAATGTTGAAGCGAACGAGAGCGGACCCAAGGGAACGTTTTCCGCGGATGGACAGTGGCGCTAATTATTCTTTCCCGCTGGAACGTGAAAAAAAAGGCGTCCGGGACTCGTCGGGGACGAAATAACCGGGCGAGGTTATATGCGATAGTAAAAAAAAAAAAAAAAAAAAAAAAAACCGGAAATGAAAAGGAAAGGCGCGCACGTGGAAAGACGTGGGTGATGTCTGACGAGGTCGCTCGTGAAAATGCGAGACTGGATGGGAATATGAAAAGGGGAGGAAATATGGGGAAGGAGCAGCGCTCCCTTGATGGGAAGACGGCAGAGGGAGGGAGGAGGGGGAGGAAGCTGAGAAAAATGACGACGGGGGTAAACACAGAGCTAAGTGAAGTTAACGATCGGGCAAGAAGAGCGGCAAAAATGACCCCGGGAAAATTACCGCACGCGCAACGGCTTAATGTCCAAAAAGATGAGAGAGTCGAGGGGAGAGGAAGTAGGGAGAGTGAGACACAGGAAGAGAGGAAGATAAAGAGAGAATAAGAGAGACGGAGGAAGACGGGGAACAATGTCAAGAACTGAGAGAGAGATATTCGCAAGAACGGAGAGAAAGGAAAGCTGCAGCTGCTTAATGACCACCCTGTACATTCGTATCTCCCTTAGATAGGCTTCTTTCTTACTCTTCCTCTCTCTCTCCGTCCTTGGCGCTTTACTTTCTCCCCCCCCCCCTCTCTTCCTTTCTAATTCCTTCGTAGTCCAGCGCTGGGTGCCGTTGGGACCATTATCTGTAATTGCTTTCCTTAATTCGATGTTCGTTGTCTATGCGGTGGAACAAAAAATTTCGCTTAGAAAAATGGGTTAAGCGCGACTTGACGTGTAGAATCGCCCGAAAGATCGAAATTCGTCATGTTCGTCGCGACGAAAACTCGTCGATTCTTGGATTTTTCTTACACGTTGGTAAGACGAGAATTCATTGGTTTTTTTCTTTCTTCGAAATTAATAATCGCAGCTCGATTTTTTTTGGACCCACAAAGAGCGATAGCGACAGAAGCTTCTCGGAAAAATAGTCGTTTCCTCGCGAGAGATCGATTCCTCGGAAATAAATCGCTCTACACGGAGATCAGAATCTCCTTCGTCTCGCATTCGGATATTCCGCAATTTGTTTTTAAACACGCCGGTGAGATGGGGGAGCAGAGGTGGAGGGGGCGAGAGGGGGTTAAAAGTCACACGCGGGACGCTGCGTCGCGTCGCATCGAGCGGCAAATTGATCGACGCCGCGACGGCCGTAAATCACTTTGCTGACAATTGATTCGCCCGGTACTCGTTTTACCTCGGGTTCGCGGTAATGTTTACGGGAAAATGCACGTGCACGTAACACTGTTCACCGTTGCGTGCGTGTCGAACGGCTTCATTTGCCCGTGTTACAACGATACGCGACGTGACGCGCTCATGACGTTTGGGACACTCTGTACATAGATTTTATATAGAATTTGCATGACGCTTTGAAATCAAAAGATGTCAGGTTTGATGCATTATTTTTTTGACGGCCGATTTTTCGAAACTCGAAAAATCGACCCTGATAAATTGATATTCTTTTCGATAAAATAAGAACGCAAAGACAGACGCGCGCCCCTTCGATAAAAAAAAAAAAAAAAAAAAAAAAAAAAAATTATGAGGTAATTCAATGAGAATGAGTCAAGTGTCTTTTGATTTCAAAGGGTCATGCAAATTCTGTATACAGAGTGTCGCAAAGTTAAATAATTAAAGTTTGCGACTATGAATAGAAACAAAAAAAAGTTTTTTGCATAAGCATTGGTTTGAAAATGCTTTATTATCACAAATTAAAAAAAAAAAAAGAAAAGAAAAAATACGTTTGCTCAATTTTCCATTTCAAAATATCGCGTCCTATGTTTTTAATTCAAATTTGACATTATTAATATTGAGATTAAATTTAACATTGTACGAATTTTATGTTTATTTTAGTTCAATGAATGCCAAACTAATCTTCTCAGTGAGTTTTGGTTGCAAATTAACTTTTATATGACACACTTTTGATTTTCCACGGGATAAAAATCATATAATAAAAAATATAATAGCTAGAATAAACAAATAAATATATTACATTATTATGCATCAACACGAAGACAATAGCGAACTCGCTATTGTCTGCGTGTAATATATTTTTATTATAACTTTCTAATAAAGCGTTTTCAGAGTAATGTTTATATAATGTTTCCGACAGACCGTATAATGTATAGAAAAAAAAAATACGTATTTTTTTTTTTTATACAGTAAACATTTTACTTTATCAAAAATTAATATTTACTTCGCGATATCGGTATCGTGCAGTATCGATTAGATTGTGTTCTACGGGTTGAAATAAAAATGAAATACTCGATACTCTCTGTAGTTAATTTTCGAGAGAATTTTTCTCGGTAAGCAACACGTCGTATATACACGAACGGGGGGGTGTGCGTTGTGTCTCGAGAGCAGCGATCCGTCTTGCTTACCCCCTTGCGTCGTTGACACCACCCACCCCGAGAACCATCCGATTCATTCCCGAAAGACCCACCCCACCTATACCAGGTGACCTTGCCACCGAGATCCGTGTACTCGACCAGCATCTTTCTCTAATCTCCGAGCAATCGGGGATCTCCGTTAAATTGAGCGGGATTGACTCTCGCCTCAACGATGCTTCTCGCGACTCGATCTCGCATCGATTTGCAAGTGATGGACGATTTTTCATTCTCCGTCGAGATATTCCGATCCGCGTATTCCAAGTATGTCGATGCTTTTAGAATTATTCTCGCGCAGAATAAATAATAAAAGTTGAAAGTTCCATAAAAAAAAAATTGTACTCGCGCGTTTACGATTTTTAACGCCGCATTGATCTCTCTTCGATTTTATTTAATAAAAGGTTTAAAATGTAGGAATTAAACTTATAAACGATAAAGTTGAAAATCGTATTTACCGGTTCGTTTCTCGGCATCGCGATAGGTGACCTCGCTGAGGGTGACCGGTTGACTTCGTCCCTTGGCGTTTACCGCGTAGACCGCCACGTGGACGCCAACCTCGACCGAGGCCTCCAGCCCGGCGAGGGCGAAGGTCGGCTCGTCCGGGTTAGAGACGTTGTAGAGAGGTTGGCCGCTGGTGAGGAAGTCGACGTCGCCGTGATAGACCTCCAGGACGAATTTCTGGGGAAGCCCGCCGTCGTATCCCGGCACGCATTTCACCTCCACGCTGGTGTAAGTCTGGTTCGCCAGAGTACAGTTGCGCACCGGAAACGGTTTTCCTGCAAGAAGAACGGTCGTTCATGAAGAGGGAGATGGATCGTGAAGTATGCGATTTTTATGGTTGAATAATCTCTTCAATGTTCAAAGATAGAACTCGGATGGAGAGAGGCTATACGAGAGGCTCTCTCTTTCCTCCCCTTCTTTTATGGACCGCTAAAACCTTTTTTAACGACACGCACGACCACTTCCGTCCCGTGATATTTCCTGGACTTTTTGCACGCGTTTCCCCGAAAGAACGGCGCTCCACGGGTTAGCTCGTCCGTCGTTCTCTCGGAAATCAAGCCCGGTATGCGAGTGAAAAATTCTCGCGTGTCTAGGAACGGCAAGAGATTTAGTGTACCAGGGATAGTAATGGATGTAGATATGTATCATTCTCTTTTTCTTCTCACCTTCCAACCCCTCAACCGTGTTATCGTGACGCGACTCGAGTCCTCGCAAACTCCTCGCAAATTCCGTCGGAATCTTGCCTTCGTCGAGAACGCTTTTCGTGCCCGAAATCAATTCTTGCGCGTCAATGGAATCATTCAGCAGCCCGATATCTTCTTGTTAAAAACCACGTAATATATCATAATTCGTGGTTCCTGTATTTAATTAATCTTACGAGGGAAGGAATGGAAGTGTCCCGTGAAACCCCTTGAAAAAAATCGGTTTTTATATTTCTAAGCGAATATCGTCGAAATGGTAAAAGATATGAAAAAATGTTTCGAATGAAAGTTTTATAGTTTTTAATGTATTTTATAATTATTGCAATCAGATTTTTCAAAAATTTTATATTTTTCTTCTTAAAGACATTAATTTCTTATAAATACATCGCATATTTTTTAATAAAATACTCTAACTCTTCTCATTTTCGACGATCGATCGGTACGTAGCGTTCTCGTCTTTCGCGTTTCGATTCCTCGCAGAGTCGCCCTTATTTCTCGATATTCCTATTCGTTTCATCCGCGAGACGCTTGGGATTTCATTTCTTTCACGTTAATCACAAAGTCGTCGTCGTCGTCGTCGTCGTCGTCGTCGTTCTCCTCGTTACGACTCGCGGATCTACGGGACGTATATTGAATCTCGACAATGCCTCGTTTGTACTTTATGCGCGTTTGTTCTCTCCATCTCTCCTGTCCGTCTCCTTTGCCCTTTCGCTCTCTTATGTATCTTTACACGTAGCTCGGACTCCATTCTCCGCGAGAAGGCAGTTGTAACTCGCGCTTTTGTGCTCGTAAAGAGCCCAGCTGGGATAGAGGCAAATGCAAATTAGTTTTGTAAGGAAAGAGGACAGCTAAGTTTGTCAAATTGGATGACTCGCGGAATAACATATTTTTCTTGTATATAATATTTCTCTCTCCACCGTCGCCTCTGTGAAAAATCAGTGCCTCAACCAAAACGTGTGGTAACATAAGCAAAATTATACAGGCCACGTTTTGCGTTCAATTTATAAGAGGGAATGGCTTATAATAAATTGTGTGAGTTCAATAAAAGTCATGCTTTTTTTTTAGCTCCACAGAGTTATATATTTCTTGACATTATGAATATTTTCTCTAAATTCGCGATTTATTTTTCAACATACATTAGCCTTTTCTTTTATCTGTCATAATTATTTCTAGAACGAAATATCAAGGTATTTGCGCATTCGTGGATCGCAATACGTCGTGGAATACCAATTATATATATATATATATATATATATATATATATGCTCTGTACGCGTAACAAGTGACGTCTCACACGATTCTCGATTCTATCGCGAAAAATTCTGTCCCGGAAATCCCATCTCTTTACCGTTCCATCACGCTTCGACGAGCGCATTCCTTGCCGAAATGCTTTGCGGAATGGTAACCGACATCAATAACGTCGCCGAGGAGGGAGAGAGAGAGAGCGAGGAGGGTATAAAAATAATTTCATGCCATCGAGTTTACGGATCGTTGGCATCGGCGGAACACCGCGAGAGAGGGAGAGAGAGAGAAAGAGAGGCCCTCGACAAGAACGGAAGATTTTATTTTTGAGAGGAGAAGGCGCGCGCGCTCACACACACAACAAATATACACACAAATAGGTGCCGCTAACACTCGACGTATTCGTCAACGTCAATACGTTCTCGGCCGATCGCCATGTCAACGTCACTGTCGATCATCCATGGACAGCGCGGGGGTGAGGGGGGAGAAAAAAAAGGGAAAACGAGGAAACGCGAAAAAATTCGCCTAGGGATTAATGCCGATTTAACGCTCGATGATTGGTCGCCTCGCCATTGTACCCCTCGCGGGTGGATGATTCGCGGGCGAAATGCCTCCCGCGTTCTTTTCCCCGGAGATCTCATAAAAACAGCGGAGATTTTACACATTTTAATCGTCGCCGTTTTTTTGCACGATTCGTCTAGCTCGCGCGATTAAAAATATACTTAATTCGGCGCAAAATTTATTCCACAACGCACACATTTTTGCCGAATATATTATTTCTCGTACATTATTTCGCGAGAGAATTAAATGTCCATCATATTTCTTTAAAAAAAAAAAAAATTGCATCCCATATCTTAGTCTCATCTATTTATTTATATAAATGTATATAATTATGTCATATAAATTTATGTAAATTAAAATTTATATAAATAAACAATTATTTATATAATTTATATAAAATTATATGTTATATAAATTTATATAATTTATATAACGCTATTTATATAATGTAACGCGCTGTTCCTTCTTCAAACATTCCGGAATTTCCACAATTTTAAAACAAGTATGTCGAGTCTATAAATCCAATCATCCTTAACCCAATAATGTACGTGCTTCTTCCAACGAATGGCAGTTTTAAATACTTGTCGATTGTATATCGGATGTTTCTTTCGCTTTTAACCATCGAGATGCTGGATAAATAAAAATACAAGGAACAAAACAAATATAATTCTCGACTATATCCTGGAATCTGGATTTCAACTGGATTATCGTTGCGTTCCCTTTTCAACGATATTTCCGGAGATGACAAAAAACAAAAACCTACATCAAACCAAAAAGACACTGATACGAATTATCGATTTAAAATAAAAAAAAAAAAAAAAAAAGGGGGGGGGGTTTCGCGTCAATATACCGTGCTCGATCGCGAAACGCGTCTCCCGGAAGAAGCTTTCCTCTCGTAAAATGCCTCTCGAACACATCGTATGCAGTTTATCATACACACTCACCGGCTGCTACCAGCTGGAATAGACACGGCCTCGATTGGGTACCGACGAGATTGTCCGCCCAGCACGAGAGGGTACCGTAATCCAGCTCGGTGGTCGGCGTGTATCTCAGCACGCTTACGCCGCTCGACTTCTCCATGGAGAACCTACCGGGTAATACCTCCAGGGTCTCGCCGCTGTTGTTGAATTTCCACCGAAAATTGTGCGCCGGCGGATCGGCCTCGACCCTGCAGGCGATGTCGAGCGACTCGCCCCTCGACGCGCCGACCACTATGATCCGATCCTCCTTGCACACCGGCGCGACTGTAAGCAGAATTATCGATTTATTACGGAGAGGAGAGCGCGAGAGGACGAGCCTCTTACGCCTCGGAGCGTCTCGGAGCGCTCTTTGACGGGCGCCGGAATTTATCGTAGGATTCGCGGAATTTATGGCAATTAATCGAGATCTCTGTGAAATTTTTGAAGAGCTAAGGTCTTCAAATTTTACGGATCGGGAAAAAGAGAGTTCTCTATATATATTTGACAATTTAATTTCGCAAAATCGTGCGACGGAAGATTGGTGCGTAAGGATGTAAATGAAATATCAGCTGTTTTTCTTTTTCCTCTTCCTTAAAGTGAGATTCGAGAATTTTAATCGCTGCACGTTTTAAGATGTGGTTTCAAGGTGTTTACTGCGTGCCGCATAAATTTTGACAAAGATTAAGAAAAACGAAATTCATTATTATTGATGTATTTAACTCTACTATTACTAATGCCCTTAATCCTACTATTATATTAATGTACTTAACGGATTAGCTTAGCTCCAACTTCAGCGATTTTAGTCGCGCTACACTTTGCGATAAAAAATATTAGAAATATATTACGCATTTAATATCGAGCGCGAGAATAATCGTTTTTTTTCCAGCGACAGCGCGCTATACGTGTTATTTTATGTCATTCTAGGATTATCGAGGACGAAGGAGAGGAGAGAGAGATCTCTCCGAGGGAGAAAAGCCGTGTGAGATAAAGCGAATTGCAAAGCGAGCGAGGAGGATCCGGAGACACCATCTCGGCGTTATCTGTACACGGATGGAAGATTTCTTCCGTTTCTGACGATATGCCAATGATGACCCACATATCGCGGCTGCATCTGGGAAAACACGCAAACGACAGCGATATCGTACGGACGATTTTTCCGACACGCCACGGCGTTTTGTCACGAAGAGGGGTGGAAGGGGTGGCGTGTAACCGGCGGTGGAATCGTTTTATCAACACGAGAGTTATGCAAAAAAGGTCTACTGTCTCTCTCCCCCTCCCTCTCTCTCTCTCTCTCTCTCTCTCTTCTCCTTTCGTCTTTCCTCGTAGCGATATATATCTGCGTTCCAATTTATCTGCGTTTATCTCCATCCCTCTTTGTCTCCATTTGTCTCTTTGCCTTCGAAGAGAGAGAGAGAGAGAGAGAGAGAGAGAGAGAGAGAGAGAGAGAGAGAGAGAGAGAGAGAGAGGAGAGGAGAGGAAGAGGGACGTGTACGCGTGTTTTATCGTGTAACGTTTCCGGGGCAAAATTGATATTACGCAACAATTGGAATAAAAGCTCGAAATGCTGATATACATATATATATATATATATATATAATGCAATTCGCGATTGGCGAAAAATATATAAAAACGAGTATAAATCTAGATTGAAAAGCTTGTATCTGGTGAAATTCAACCAACCGGATTGAAGGTATTTTCGTTATTAAACTCTCGCGAGTCTCGCGCGATCTCTTTTATCATATCACTTTTATCGTAGACTTTTCAGCTTTATTACCGTTCATTATTACCGTACATTTTTCTATTGTAATTCGATTGCGCAAGACAAGCAATTGATATTAATTTTCGATGATAGGTCATAATGCAGCATTCCACGATGATTGAAGCTTTTCAACGATTTGATATATTGAATTTAAAGGGGGAGAGAATTTAAATGCCGCGTGTATATTTAAGCGTTGTAGGGCTTATTGTTCTTCTCGCTGCGATATTTTTCAATTGCTTCACATATTTGAACTCCGATCGTGTGGCTTTTTAGTCCTTTTTACGCAAGTGGACGCGAAATAAATGCGGCGTCGAGAGAAATTTTACGAGTAAGAGTAAACGCGCGACACATAATGGATTTTATTTACGACGCGTATACAGTGTACACGCGAAGATTTGTGTGTGGACGATATCCGCATAAAATCAATTCAAAATTTATAGTCTACACACATACTTTACACATTTATAAATATAACAAGTATAACATCATAGTAATCATAAATGGCGGAAAAATGATGATTGGCTCTATTGATGAGTGTACAATAATTGAAATTAGCGTTAACTTGAAGAATATAAAAAAAAATGTTACTTGTATATTTATTCTGTATTCTATGTTTATACTATAAAGATTCAATTAAATAAAAAATGTAGATTGTTAATATTAAATAAAATAAATATGTCATACACATCAAATATATGTCACATCTATAGATTCCTCTGGCTGTACAATGAATTGAATGATTTAAAATTAATAATAAATCGTATTGAGAGAGAAAAAGGAAATACGATACTGTGTAACTGCAGCACGATTTCAATTAAGTGAAATTTAATTAACGCATCTATGCATCAAAAAGTAACAAAACGATTTGGTTATAGCCATTAATTAATATCGTTTAATTTTATATATCTCCGCGTGTATTATATATAATATTCGATTACCAAGCAAATCGCTAAAATCGGTATGCTTTTTGAAGTTTTACTGAGAATCTGTACAATATTTATATCTTAATTAATAACGTAGGCTACCGACTTTGTGAGAAAAACTTACAAGTATAAGTTGAAGCAATTTTATCAAAAGAGCGCGAGAGTTATATAACTTTTTATTGCGGATAAGTTAAAAAAATAATATTTTTTTATACAAGAAAAATGTTTTATATATATATATAGAAAGAATATAGAAAGTTCGAAAACACTACAATATTAATAATAATATCGAAATTGTCATTCTTACAAATATAACATCTGACAATAAACCGTCAAGAGTTTTTTTTCTTTTATTCGGATCAAAATTTTCTTACGTGTTTCATATGTGTGTTTTGACAGAATAAACGAATATGTATTGGATCGTTTTTTTTTTCTGTCACATCTTCTCCTTTAAATTTCTCTCAGTATTTGTGTTCCGACCGCTCTAAATTCTATTATATTACGATAGTGTCGATAGCATAAACCGAACGTTATTTCCTCTTTTCAAACACAACGCGAGAGATGTAATATATCTAAGAAAATAAACCATCGCGAAACAATCCCCGATTTCGATTCCTTGCGAGTACTCGCGAGATGGTCGCTTACCCGAGACTATTTCCTCTATCTTTACGAGGTCGTCACGATCCATAGTTAAATATATTGAGGATCGCGCTTGTGTCTGAGGAATTGGAACTCGTGCAAGCGCCGTTAGAGCTTCATATTAAATGTCTCTCTTGCGTGCCGATTATTTTAGAACGGTCTTACTGGAATCACATCAAACTATCGTTTCATGAATTGCCGGGGATTATATTTTTACGAAAGCCGTAAAAATAAAGTCAATCTACTATTTTTTAATATGTATTCCAAATCTCTTCATATATAAATCGCGTATATGTATTAGAGGGTCCCAGAAACTTACTGGGAGAAAGTTAGCGGCAGAGCGGTTCGTCGTAATTTTCGAGCTGAAATTCGGATCTCCCCAAATATCTCGCAAATTGTGCGTTCTACAAGAGAGGTGTGCGCGAGTCCTTTCATGCTTCTCTCCCGTTGAGGAAGCTCCCTTACTTGCGCGAGGAAAGTACCGCTTTGGTAATTCGTGCGCTAGAGCGAGAACCGCGCACGTGTCTCGCCTAGATACGCTACGAATCACTCCTTTCACGAAACTCGGAGGCACCTTTCACGCCGATTGTCGACCATAACCCGAGAATTGGGTTTAAAAAATGTAGCTGCCACTAAGGACTCTTGAAATATTCATATCGAATGTGATTCTCGGGATGTATGCGGCGCCTGAGTTAATATATGTTTAGGGCGAGCCATTTTAATGTCCCGCCCTAAATATCCTTTTTCCTACGTCTTTTACAAAAATAATGTTTCGCACAAAAGTTGTTTGACTAAGAAAAGGCGATAAGAGCCAGCGCAGTATATAAAGCGCAATGAATTTATTATAAATTACGTTGAGAAATTAGGAATAAAAATATATAAAAGAATATAAATATATAAAAATAAATAAACGTGTGCGTTTCGGTCCCTTTTTTTTGGGCCCATCTTCAGCGCAATAATTGTTTCTAATTCGACGTAATTTATAATAAATTCATTGCGCCCTATATACTGCTCTTATTGCCGTTTCTTCATTTTTCTCTATTTAATTCGAACGTTTCGGTCCTTCCTTTGGACTATCTTTAGCAGATCGATTAATAAAAGACACGTGAATTTCTTTTTTTGCTAATCGATCTGCTGAAGATGGGCTTCCAAAGGAAGGACCGAAACGTTCAAATTAAATAGAGAAGATTTTAAAAATAAATCTGTTGCGCCTAATTTCTGCGATTATTAGTTCCCGTTTTCTACCTGAAATAATCATAAACTTTACTTACACTTAACGCGAAAGTGCAGCGGGTCGCTGCGCGTCTCGTTCAGGTCGTTCGTTGCCGCGCAAACGTAACGACCGGCGCTGCTTCTTGTCACGCTTTGCAAGACGAGGCTCTGATTCGACCAGATGATCCTCGCCGACGTGTTATGCGCCAGGATTTGATTCTGCAAGGAGAAATAGAAGCTTCGGAATAAATTCAACCTATTACGCTAAAAGTATACGGAACGCGTATAATCTCTAGAGTCGAGCGATGCGATAAAAGAAAAAAAAAAAAGGCGTACGTATTTATCGGACAGCTGTGAGAGTAGCTCCGAGAGAGATGCGACGACTTTGTTTTCCCCGCGAGATCGAGCGCGCGATTTCATTTCTCGTTACTTTTTAATTTCACGATAAATTAGAGATAAACGCGACCGCGTCTCGCAGCAATGTCTTCCTGTCTGTTATGATCGTTCCTTATCGTATCATTCTTCCCCCTCCGCCCTCCCCCCTTTCACGAGGAATGTTACCACCGAGTAGACCGAACACTTTTACGACCGCGAGAAAGACAAAGAGAAGAAGTATCTTGCAAGAGATCGCGAAGGGATGCATATACAATACTAATAATACCGCCGCGCATGCAATACGACATCGTTACAACTCGAAGTTAACGAGTCGTATTCGTATAACGAGGATCATCAAGAATCTCCGCGTAAACAAAAACGATTATTACTGTTTGCATGTCTGTGCACCGCTATTCGAGATTACATCGATCGCAAATTTTCGTTATACAGAGTTGGCATTTTAATGTCCTACCCTAAATATCTTTTTTCCTACGCTTTAAAAAAAAAAAATGTTACGTACAAAAATTGTTTGACTTTAAGGGGGACACAAGACAGCGATATCAATTTGTTTACAGATGATGCCACTTTCAGAAATTCACTAATTATCACTGTTTTTTAAATGAAAAAATCGATATCGCTGTCTTGTGTCCCCCTTAAAGTCAAACAACTTTTGTGCGAAACATTTTTTGTAAAAGGCGTAAAAAAAAAAAAAGATATTTAGGATGGGACATTAAAATAGCCCACCCTGTATATAATAGAGAGACAGAAAATATAAATAATAAAAAAAATAAACATTCTCTCTTCTTTCATTATATTTTCCAATTCCATTATTGAATCCTCTCGGCATTTTCGCTAAGGAAAAATCCAATTCCATCTTGTCGATTGCCGTTCGCGAATTTCGTGGATGTATTACATTAACAGTATAATACTCTAACGGTATAATAAATATATATTCTGCTATTATTTCCTAGAGAGGATGTATACCGTGGTGCACGACGAGAAATATGGTTTAAACAGTTTTAACGAGTCGCGAGAGGTGTCGTCGCATGGTTACGTGTCGCCATAACAAATCTGCCGGTTTAATTAACTACGAAGGGGCGAGCAGCGCATATTATGTCTTACTCTGTCCCTGTTTTCCGGCGACAAAATGAGAGGCGGGACAAATGCTAGGCGCTAATATCGTACTCCGTTGAAACTTGCAACCGGGTACGGAACTCGTGTAGTGGAACAGCCGCACGTCAGGGCCAACAAGTAGCTAGAGTCGGCGCATATACGCCGGCGTCGTTTGCCGTTGCCAAATGCAGGCCGAACCGCTTAATCAGACGAGAGGCATCGCCGGGCCTTCGAAAGTTCCGCGACCGCCGTCTACTACCTAATTTACGGGCTAGTTGTTGGCGCGATGTGAAATTCGTGTACGCAACGTGTAATCATATAAAGTTGATTGCTTAAAAAAATTTATTAAAATTATCAACCATATACTAGCGAGAATTATTCTCCAATTTCAATAGTAGAAACATTGTTCCTAATATTATATACAGGATATTTCAGGGTTAAATAACGTAAAATATGAATCTAAAATCCAAAAATAAGTGAGAAATATCCTCTAGAGATATGTCTTCAGATACGTCTTATTCAAGGGACATATAAATATTTTGAACGTAGGATTTTATGAAATTATTATCAGATTATAATAGATAAATTAACAATGTGTTTTTCAATTATTTTACTATTAAAAATGTAAAAATTCTAAACAATTATAAATTTTATTTAATTATTCATTTTATTTGAATTTTGATTGCCTTAAATACGAAAATAAGCTGCCTATATACGTATAACTCTGAAAAAAAAGTTTATCTAAGAAATAAAAGGAAAGTGTTCTGGATTCATATTCATATTTTTTTTTCATTCTTACGATGAGCAAGAATATGCTTCTTGGTCACTTATTTCCGAGACATTCTGTATACATACACACACGCATATACAAAGACGTTTAAGAAAAATTTTTACTTCAATTCATTTCACGATCTCTCTCGTTTTACTTCGTCGAAGTAAATACGCTATGAAAGTTCGATACGCGGAAGAATGAGGCAAAAGCGCGCGAGATTATATAAGAAGAATATCTCACAGAGTCTCGCCCGTCATACTGCATTACGCGTAAAAAGCTATAGGTTCTGCCTATTTAATCAGAAAAGAAACGACAGTCGAACGTCTTTGTCTCGCCGGCAAACATTTTCTCTCGGCCAGTAAAAGTCCCTTAAGTTTTTCACTCTTTTTCCGTCCTCCCCCTCCCCCACCCCCTCCTCCTACCCTTCTTCTCTCTTACCCTCTCCGCCATTTCGTTCTCATACCTCTTACTTTACTACCGTTTCCTCCATTACACCAGGCGGACCCTCTTTTCTCCCGTTCCGCCAGAATTCGCTCGCCGAAGATAATTCGAAATCGATTTGAAACGAGGCCATTTGAATCTCGGAGAAGTTGCTCCAGGGAGTGAGGGGAGGGGGAGGGGGTATAAAGACGGGAGGAAGAGGGGGGGGGCGAGGGGAAGAGTTCAGAGATTTCTTCCTCCGCCTCTCTCTGTCTATCCCGCCGGGACGTTTCTTTTCCCCGGATGTCACCCCCAACGGGGGTAGATTTATTCAATTGTTTTATAATCTCGGCAGCACCGTCACGACGACGCTCGCGCGTTGCGGCGTCGCGTCGTTCTGTTCGAAATTCCACCGTTCATCGTACTTTCTCGCACGCCCGATTTCACAATATCGGTGAGGAGATATTTAACGAATTGCGCGATTAATTGATAAAAGTTTCGCCTTCCCTCTTTTAGCGCGCGATGATTGAAATGTGCGGAATAACGAACGGAATGACGAACGCGCGCACACAATTCGAGAGCTTAACTCCTTCCCTCTGTCTTAAATATTGAATTTAATCTAAGAAATAATATATGTAAGAAATCATTTCTGTTAGAAAAATATATATGGATTTAAAACGTTTGCAGAAACAAGCTATATATAATTTTTTCATATTTTTGCTACGTAATGTACTGTACTCTATAAAGCGTTAAATAAAATATCAGAAAGGACACGCGTATTAGGCATTTAGGGCACTTAACCACTCATCGCGATCATACGAATTGAATGTGCGAGTTGATATACAATATATTGGGAGTTTTTTTTTTGCACGATTAAATTCATTTCCTGCGATTTGCGCGAGATGTATTTTTTTTCAATAAAATGTAATAAAAAGTAATAAATGGAAGGGCGCCAACAAAAAAACACCCAATGAATGGACACGTGGTGTTTGCAGCCATTAGTGCGGTAACTCAATTAAACTGCATTGTAATCTATGTAACCAGCCGTCTATGTGGTCGAGTCTAGGAGGTTTAGCGCGCTTTAGCATAGGTTAAGCCCCGGTTAAACCCGAGGTTTATCTTCGATTTACTTGCGGCGAAGAGACGAAGCTTGAAAAGGACTCGTTAAACGTTGTACCTCGTTAAGACGGGCGGAGGAATTTTTGAGAGACAACCTTCTTACGTTCCCTTACTCTCTGTGTGTCTCATTGAAATTCTACATCCAATAATCTTACAAAATAATCCTGACATTGCCATAATGTTATAATGCTTTAATCAACAGCTTATATATTTAAGAGTTTCGTTGTGCAATTAAATACTATATATATATATATATATATATGGACAATTCCACGTCAAGTCGAACAAAAATCAACCTTTTTGACTTCGTACTTTTTAAATCGAACGAAACTTTTTTCACATGAAATATACATAAAATAAGGAGATACGTATTTTTGTATTTGTCCGAAATATTTTTTTTTTTGTGGAAGTTATAAACACAATTTTCGTAAACAATGAAGAAGTTGTCAACTTTAAAAATTAATATCTCTGGTTATATTTAGGACAAATATAGCCAGAGATATTAATTTTTAAAATTGACAACTTCTTCATTTTTCACGAAAATTTTGTTGTTTATAACTTCTGCAAAAAAAATATTTCGGACAAATACAAAAATACGTATTTCCTTATTTTATATATATTTCACGTGAAAAAAAGTTTCGATTGATTTAAAAAATAGGAGGTCATTTCTTGTCCAATTTGACGTGGAATTGCCCATATAATTTTTTATGTTATAATTTATATTTAGTAATAAACTTAATATTTATTTATACATATTAATTTATATTATATGTATAATAATTAAATACATTATATATATATATATAATGTATTTAATTATATATACCTATCTGTCTTTTTTTAATTTAAGGATACAAGAATTGAAAAATTATATATTTTTAAATATAGAAATTGGAATTCTTTCTTATCGATTATTTGACCTCTACTTTACCTGTATTTATTCATCGTATTTGACTAATAATCTTCTTCTTTTTTAATGGTTGAAAGTTCTTTCTAATTTTTTAAAAATATAAAACTGCTCAACCCGATCATGTTTTATTTCATATCGCTTACGTCAAACGAGAACCGTCGAAGCTTATCGGTCAAAATCACCATCAAAGACACTCTACGATGGAGATTTTCCCCACACGCTGATCGATATCGCGGCGGCTTACACGTATGGTCCCGTTGCGTACTTTCGCCTCGGTAGAGATAGCGAAGTTTAAAGTTTCCTCTCGCGATTCGAATCCCCCAGCTTCCACCTTTCCGTTCCCACGACTCGGGATTCCGTTTCTCTTTCGTCGTTTCCGTCCGCGTTTCTCCGTCGTCGTCGTCGTCGTCGTCGTCGTCGTCGTCGTCGTCCCCGACGAGGCGGAATGGAGAGTATCGTCGTGTGTAGTCAGCTCTCCTGACTTTCGTTTATCTTTTCTTGCGACCGAGCCATTCTGCGAAGAGCCACCATCCGTCCTTGCGTGCCTCCTTCTACTTGTACAATCTACTTTTCCTCCGCTTACTGTACTTGTATTTGTTCGTATAAGTAGATTCGCGCTAGTAATTTTGTTCCAATTTAACTTAGTTCGCGATTATTCGTATTTTCGTTCGATGATAATGGAGGTATTGGAATTGCGAGACAAAGAAACAAGATCGTAGACGTCACTATCAAAAAAATGCGTGATTCAAATTTTAAGGTTCAATTCTCATCAAGTAAAACGCAGCGACGATATTCGCAGATATATATATATATATATATATATATACATATATATGTATTATATTTATATACACATAAAATAAATATTTAATAATATTTAAAATAATAATTTTATAATATTATATATTAATATTATAAATTAGAAGATTTTTATCTAGATTTGAAAATACAAGGAAGATGCGCGTTAAAATCTATAAATTCTTTCTGCAATATGATAAGCACACATTATAGAACGATTAAATTTTCCCGAGCGAAAATCGTGTACTTTATCCAATCACGCGAGACATTTTGGACTCGACGTTATTAAGTTTAATTTCATTATACGGCACTGCAGCGAACGCAACAGGGACCCTTTGATCAGTCAGTCCCAAAACTAGAAGCAGAGAGAGAGAGAGAGAGAGAGAGAGAGAGAGAGAGAGAGAGAGAGAGAGAGAGAGAGAGAGAGAGAGAGAGAGCACTACGCTTCCAATAATTAGGTTTCATAGGGTTTGCTCCGTAAATGAGGATCAACTAACTTCCGTATTGTGTCCATTCCCCGAGCGCAGACAGCTGACACCCTTCTACCTATCGACAAGCCTAATTGCATCGCCGGCCTAAAGGAAATGCCGTCACTAACGGCTAATGATACTCGTCCCCGTGCGTCTTCCACATCTTCCTTCTGACGATCTTTCGAAAGACACTGTTAACGATATCGACGTGCGTTAAATAAAGTCAGTCGCGTAATAATTATGTGCATATGTGTGTTTGTGTGCGCGCACGTACTGTTCGAAATTATTTCAGTTTTGCAAACGACTAATAAAAGGCGAAATGGTGCGATCGTATATCACTTATATCCGAAGACTATCCCCTTCACGCCCCCCCCCCCCTCTCTCTCTCTCTCTCTCTCTTCTCACATAGAGCTCTCGCGTGAATCGATAGTAGAACATTCCGCACGCGACATTCGATTTCGAGGAATGCGCCAAAGACGTCCCTCGTTGGTCCACGAAATCTCGGGGACGACTACCATCGCCGGACGATCCATCCGTCCAATTTCATTCCGGCATCGCCTCCCGGATCTATCGAATTTCTTCGCGCCCCTCAAACGAAAATCGCCTCCCGTAGGAATGCCCGGTTTTGAACACAGGAATCATCACACAGGAGAATCCTGTGCGGTCGCATGTGAGATCCTCTCTCAGTGCTCCGCTCTCTCTCTCTCTCTCTCTCTCTCTCTTTCATAGTCGAACGCAAAAGGAGCGCAAGCTTGAGGGAAAGAAAAGGCTTCTCGGGACTGAAGAAAGGAAGGGGGAGGGGAGGGGGGGAAGGATCGTTCATTCCGGTCAGACGGCGCACTGATTCTTTGAAAAATTGCCAACAAGTCGCGGCCATACTCTTCCTTCCCTTTTCCCTTTAACCCTTCCTTCCTTCCTTCCTTCCTTCCTCCTTTTGCCCTCGCCTTCTCTCGGTAGACCGCTAACCCTCAAAGCATCGGGGATATTTTTATTCCGCTTGTTTTCCATCAGAAGCCTCTTTGCTCTTTCGCAGAAACGCGGCCCCGTTCCTTCGATCATCCCCCTCGAACGATATATAATTCGGCCGGGATTCTATAATCCGTGAGTTTCGATTAGCGATGGGCTTAAGGTACTCACAGTCTAAAATTCGAATATAACTGTTCTAGATTCGATTACTTCGCAAGTACAATATATGAAATATTATTTCTTAGGAGTATTATTCGAATCTTAGAAAATGAAGCTTGATTATTGGATTCGACTCGGATTTTTAAGTATATATTGTGACTTGATCCCATCTCTAGTTTCGAGAACCCGTCGTGCGAATGCGAGTGCAATGGATAGCCGGGCACTTGTTTGCCAAAGTCGTTTGTATTTTGGGTTTTAGCACAGTAGCGCAGTGTATAGCGATCCCGATTGCGCGCATAGGGTCGTAACCATAGATATGTTGTTATCGAATATTCGTAGCGCGTAGTTGTCGATTTTATTACGGCGGAAACGAGTGCGGCGCGGAGTCGATCAATTACGGTATCGCGCGGATCGTACCGTTTTTCGCAAAATATTTCCCGCGTAGGATGGTTGTGATCTTTTTTTTATTTTTATTTTTATTTTTTTTTTGTCGCAGTTCTTCCCGACTCGCGCCTCTTCAAAAATTTAAAATCGAGAGCAAATAGAGAATATACTTGTTAGTGTACGCTCTTTGAATTTGAGAAAAATCGCATTATATGCAATATATTTCAAGTGTTGAAATAAAAAAAAAAAATAATAATAAAATTTTGCGCTGCAAAAATATCTCAATATCTAAATATATTTTGATATATTTGCAGCTATTGGTCCAAAGACACTTATAAATATATGCTTATTTCAGAACGTTACAGGAGTTATTCTGTAATATTTCTCGAAAATAGTACATCGATATTTATATATCCCATCCAAGAATAGCGCTTTACATATGTATCCTACTTGAGTGTAAATATTTTCCGCATTCTCAAATAAAGCTCGCTAAAATTACGGCGGTAAATTGGATGTATCGAATGCAAACGATTATTAGAATCAATAGCATCCGGGATTGCACGTAGTCGATATTTTCGGCGGAGCACGTTTGAGATAGCGCGACGAAGAAGTAGTTTCGGAACAGCTGTTCCGGGAAAAGTTGCCGACTAGCGCGCGCTCTTTTTAGGAGGCGTCAGGCGAAGAGACCGTAAGGTGACTACGCGATCGGTTATCGCTCTTGATTCCCCCGCCGGCTCGTCTTATCTCTCTAAACGAAAAATTGCGAGATCGAAATCGCACGGAACGAGAATCCGCGCCCTTCCTCCCTTCGCGTCCCTCCCGTTCCGAGGGGAGTCCCTCCCCTCTTAGAGGGAATTCCTACGCGCCTTGATCGCGATGGTAGTGAAATTGATTGATGTACGGGCCCGTCGAATTCGACGTTAGCATCCACTTCCTCGTGGAACCACCGACCCACATACACACAAATACACACACAAATACCTTTCGATCCCTTCGCGCCCTCGCACCTCACACGTTGCATTAAGATCCAAACTCGTCGGGGGCTGGATCTCTCGCGTGAGAGGGAAATGCATTCGGTCGATTCGCAGTGAGAAAGCCGTTATCCTCGGTGCACCCGTGCGATCTAATCGATGTACAAAAGCCACGACGTCGATATGAGTACATCGAGTAGCAGCGAGGCGACATGGAGTCTCTCTCTCTCTCTCGAGTTTGATCGATATCGCCCCCATTTTTGCATCGACGAGATTCATTCGCCGAGATATTCGAGGCATAGAGAAATGTTTCGTTTTCAAGATCATTTTTGCAGATCCGAGACGTCTTAACCCTATTAATGCCTGTCGACGCTTTGGATTCTGTCGGAAGAAATTACGTTTTGACGCATTCATTTTTATTTCCAGAGACTTTTTATATAGAATAAATTCGAGCGAATTAAACTGTCTCTTAATAAAGAAGCGAAAAGGGGGGGAGGGGAAGGTCGAGATAAATTCTCAATCTCTTTCTGCGTATTCGCGAGGGCAACTGTATTAATGGAGGCCCTTCCGGCACACAGTCCGCTCGGTCAATCTACTCTGCGAGAAAAGATGAAGAGTTGAGGGAATCCTTTCAGGCTCTCTCTCCCTCTCTCTCTCTCTCTCTCTCTCTCTCTCTCTCTCTCTCTCTCCTCGTCTAAAACCCCGGACCGGCCGATTGGCTCGTCGATGCTCTGCAGGTAGGTACAGAACTTCTCTATTGTCCCCGTGAACGATAGAACCGACTTAATCACTGCACTCCATTATGTCGGCCGCCCTACATTTTCTTCCTTCGCCTTTTCGATTTCTTCCTCCTCTTCTCCTTATTCCTCTCGTCCCTCATTCCTCGTTTCTTTCTCACTTTCCGGATCCCTTTCTGCGATCCCTCACTCGCTCCACGTACATCGTTTCCCTTCCCCTTTACCCTTCGCTCGTTCATGATTCTTTCTCCCTCTTTACGATTGCCACTCGAAAGGTTACTGCTGCTGGGGCAGCCCGAAACGCTTTTCTAAGACCTGGGTGGCGCCTTACCCGATTGCCTAGCTCGGGATTGATTGGCAGATAGAACGTGCCAACGGTCCTTGTAATTCCTAGGCAAACCTTTCCGGATGAGTGAAAGGGACCCGGGAGCAAGGGCGAATGAAACGTTTCTGGTGTACCGAACGTGAAAATCCACCCCAGTGACACGTCTAAGGATGAGAGTGCTCGAGAATCAACCGATAACGCGAAATCAATGGGAAGAGGGAAATGAAGAAATCGATCAACGATATACGAGTATTTCTCTTGTTACAATACGCTTTATCTTATTTCCCGACACACGTTCTCACATAAATACATATCAAAGAGCATATAATTTCTCTAATAAGGGCCAGGCGCAGAAATTAGGCGCAACAAACTTGTTATTAAATATTCTTCTCTATTTAAGTAGAACGTCAAACTGTCACGGTACTCAATACTGAGGAAGGACCGAAACGTTCTAATTAAATAGAGAAGTATTTAATAACAAGCTTGTTGCGCCTAATTTTGTCCTTATTAGCTTGTCTCCATCCTGAATTTGTATTTATATATCAGAGCCTTTTCGCGTTTTATTATATAAAATTTCTCATTTGAAAAAAGAACAAACGACTTGTTTTATGTAAAAAAAAAAAAAAGATCGCTTCAAGAGTAGAATGATATTTTCCGTCGAACGTATCGGGTATCGACAGATCGCCTTGGATGTTCATTTCGACTTAAATGCCCCGAGAAGTATCCCGTCTTTACGTTACGGGACTTTCGATAAAAATCATCGGGGAATTCCCGGGTCGCGGTGTAATCGCGGGATAGTTTTTCAAAATCCTCTTTTTTTCCCTAACCGATAAAACGGCGCGCGAATCGAGTTCAGTTGGGTAATCCGTCCGTCGTTTAAAGGCACGTACAAAGGACCACGGAGTGGAGCTTAGCGAGCCGGAAGAGCGGATCGTTTTGCTCGTAAGCGAAGCTCGACTCGAGGAAAGCTATCCCGCGAGCGAGGAAACGAAGTCGCGCGGAAGGGAAAGACGCGAAGGGGGTCGAAAAGGGGGAGGGGGAGGGTGAGAAGAGGCGGGGACGACACTGCGTGATAGTCGGATGCTCTGCCTCCGGAATGAAGTCGGATCATATTTTTAAGATGCAATTTCGAGGAAAATCTCTTACGCGGTAGCAGCTGCTGCTGCTCGCTGCTCGCCCACCGTTAGCCCGTTTCCTGCAGCCCTTCGCGACGTATATCCTACGGCGAAAGGTCGCCGTAGCGACGAAACGAAAAGACGAAAGGAAGCGAGGGGAAGGGGGGGGGAAGAGGGAGGGGGATGAGCCGGGTTAAAAAGTGAGCGACGGAACACGGAAGGGATATGAGACCGGGCCGATCCCGGAAGTCTAATGTATCGTCCCTAGAGATTCCCGGCTAACCGACGATGGTATAATATAATTATGGCGCATATGAGTACCCCGCAAACTTTCGCCGGGTGTTGGATCGACACTCTCTCGAAAACTCGAAAAATTGTAAACAAAATTGTACAAATTGTTATTTGTTGAAACCCTCCTAAAATATAACGGGAAAGAATGTTCGATGCCCTGCAGCTGCTATAAGAAAATTGTCGCAGCGTCAAAAACGCGCAGTTGGTACCCATACATTGATGAAAAAGTGATAAATTATGCATTGACAAAAGGGTTAAAATAAGCAAGAAAGAAGACGCGTTGTAGAAAACAGCGATTATGATCATTCAAAGTGTACCTATATATAATTAATTATTACTCATAAAATTTTTATACAATTATTTGAACGATGGAGAGATGTTTTTATATTCTATTACGTTGCATATGGAGGTTAAAATCGCGGAGGTTTCGAAAGTAACAATCTTAATCGTATCATTCCGTAACTTAAACTACATCTGCGAACTGAGCTCCATTCAGATCACCGTCGACTTGTATATTTTCTCGTCAACGTGCAATAAAATAATAACTTTTGCAAAGTTTGTATAAAACTGTTCGAAAGGGGGGGAATGGAAAGGGATGGAAAGATGCCCTTAAGAGAGAAACGCCCGATGTCGGGGGAAGATTAACGCCCAGCCGTTCGTAATCGCGTAACCGATCGCGTTCAGGGATAGACTGAACTTTGCTCGGGGGATAGTAATCGAATTCGACATTTTGTTAACGCGTCCCCGCCGATGTCTGCGCGTCGTCGGGAAATTATCGATGCACGGCCATTCGTAATCGCCGTGCCGTATCCTGCGCGATATCCCGCAGTCAGCTGATCGTGACAATTAGAATTCAGGAAGGGCGCGTCCGTGGCTGCCACCGATACACGACGCCAAAGTTTGTCGCTGATAGCCTCTCCCTCTCTCCCTCTCTCTCTCTCTCTCTCTCTCTCTCTCTCTCTCTCTCTCTCGTCCTGAATACGCCTCGGGAGCGTTCCTTTAACTTCCGACTTGCAATTGCCGCTAAGGTAGAGCACCTTTACTCTAGCTAGGTGTATACACAATGCGCGACCCCCGGCGGGGGGTTGCGTTTCGAAATTCAAGTAGCGACTCTACCTAGAATAAGCAGGCGGGCGGTCTCGGGAGGCAACTACCCTCGTATGAGCCGGGACTGACTAACATTTACGTTACGTCTTGATACCCCCGCTTTATGCATCGTAGCGCCCTTTTTATTTTTCCCCGAGATACAACGAAAAAGGGAGATGGTTTCCGTGAATCGCATTCAATCTGAATACGGTCGACGCGACTTTATGTTTTCGGAAGCGGCGTTATTCGAAATTTGTAATTCGTAAAATTGTGTACATTTTCGCTGATTATACAATTCGACGAAAAAATAACTTTTTTTCGGACATATGAAAGAAAGTAATTTTTTTCCGTAGTTTTGTTTTTACGCTGAATACGATTCCGGTTGCCAAATTGCTCCGTCATGTCACAATTTTGATTAAAGTTGGAAAAAATGCTATTTTAATGTGTGTGTGTGTGTGTATTGTATCGTATTATAGCTACGATATGTAATGTGTTAAAGAATGCAATCAAAGCTAATTATATTGTTAGGACTTTCAGACCTTAAAGGAAATTATTGTCGATTATGCTTAATAAGAGTTTTATAGTAAAATATAAGATCTATTCCAAAAAAAGAGAGTTGCGAATTAAATCATTAAAAATCTATCAAATAGTTTTCAATTATGTTTATTTAAACTCAAGATTTTATTGGGTCGCTGAATACAAATATAATATCGAAATTGATAAATTCTAAATGTATACATAAGTTTTTGCAAACATTTTTAATTTGACATCTGTCATATTGATTTCAATTTTTTTGAGTTCAACTGATTTTAAATTTGTCAATTTTGACATCGGATTCAATGACTTAAGAAACCCTCAAGTTTGCATAAACATAATTAAAAACTATTTGGTGAATTCCCAATGATTTATAATTTGCAACTTTTTCGCGATAAACTCTATATTTAACAATAAATATTTTATTAATCATAACTGATGCAACAAATTCCTTCTGAGGGTTGAAAGGTCTAACAACACACTTAACTTTAATTTTTAACAAAACTTTCTCCAACGCGTCACACATACCGTAGTTATAATATGATAAAATACATTAAAATAGACCCCATTTTCGCAACTTTTACCACAAATTTCTCAAAATTGAAACATGATGGAGCAATTTAAAAATCAGAATCGTAAAAAAGCGATAAAAAGAGAAATAATTATTCTCTTTCTGGTATTTTTTTATTGATCCGCATTATCGTACTACTTGAAAAAAAAGATACCGTAAAATCGTTGGATTCGGCGAGAGTTTGAACACGGAAGATGACAGGATTCACGATTTTCAGAGATTTTCTTTACGAGAATATAGAGGTCTCTATCGAGGTTGCATTGATGCCTCTTATTCTCATGCGTAACGATAGCTCATATAATATGCTCAAATAAAGGATTTAAAATTCCACTCAATGTTCGATATATACGAAGCTGTTACGCATATCGACAAAATCGCTATGAGAGTCTTCTCGTATAGTAATATCGTATATATACGCGCATTTTAAAATAACATCGCATAAAAAAAGATAATATATATATATATATAAGAAGCAGCATTTAAGAATTCTTACGTCGTGTATCCAGACAAGCTTGGACCAGGGAGGATTGGCTCTAATGTGGCACTCGAAGTACACGTCATCCCCTTCTTTAATGTCTTCTGGGCTTAAGGTCGATCCGAGGTTTAACGATACTATCGGCGGATCTGCAAGCACAAAACATTAAAACCTTTTTACCTAGTATTTCAGCTGACGACATCTTATACACACATACACTTACACTTTCCTCTCTCTCTCTCTTTCTCTCTCTCTATCTTTCCATTTTTTATTATTTATTAAGATAGTGATAACAAGAACAGTATTACAATTTTATTAGAATATAAAATACGAATAATATTATTATTACATTATATATGTATATATTTTCTTTTTATAATAATATTATAATTTTATTATAGAATAAAGAATAAAATAAAAAAACGGACAAATGAGAACGATAAACTTTGTTTATTCGGACGTTTCGCGGTAAGATATACGTAAATACCGCGATAAAAGCGGCCATAATCGCCATTTTCATTACCGGACTCGAAGCGCAATATCTCGATTTCTGTCAATAAATTACCGTCCCTGGCATAATCTTCAGCCTCCATTAGCGTCGATATTTTTCCTGCCCTCTCCTGGGACTCTCAATAATATCTCGCACCCCGTTTCCGGTGATAGCTCGTAGATGTTGCTGTAGCTTAGCTACGAATGGCTCTCGACGATCGAGCCTTTTATTTGTTCCTCGTATCTGACGTTTATTGCGTGAACATTAGTTTAATCATATCGAGCCCTTCTGATCCTTTTCTCTCTCTCTCTCTCTCCCTCTCTCTCTCTCTCTCTCTCTCTCTCTCTCTCTCTCTCTCTTTCGGCTTTTTCTCGGCGTATTTTCTCACGGAACCTTATCGTTCATCGCAATAAATTTCCCGTCTTTCCAAGTTGACTCTTCTCTTTCCTGGGACCACATTACTCGCGCGAAATAGTATTAATTAGCTTGATCACGTCGGTTTATCTCCCGGTCTTATCGTTAACCCTTCCGAACTTAACCCTACCGTGATCTACCGTCTGATAGCCCGACACATTTCCTTTGTAAATCACGGCAAAGCTCATTAATATGAAAAAAGGTCGGAAGAAGAAATTACCAAAAAAAAAAAAAAAAAAAAAGACTCGATTTTCCCTTTCGTTACCTCGCGGATCGATAGGCGACTGCGACGACGATGACGAGGGGTCGACAGTTTTACGTTCTTACGTAAGTGGCGCAATTTCGGATCTCGTAGAACGGTCAACGTAATCGAATACGTGACACGACATCATTTCCCGTATTCTGCAGTTTTTCTCGCGCGCTTCGCGAATCCCGCGTCTCTCCGCGCATTCTCCTTACGTACATTTCCCGGGGTTTTCGCCGACTATATTTTTGCCAGACGTGCAGGTGCGACCGGACAGATGAGAATGAACGATAAACCGTAACGGGAATCGAGAAATTTATCGCTGCCGAAGTAACGCTCACGCCTCTGCAAAATTGAAAAAATATCCGAGCGCGCGAATATGGCTTTTTCCTGTTATTTATACGTATTATACAATTAAAATGAACATACGCGATGATACACGGCTGCCTCGCGCAAACCGTAAGAGCCGGTCTTTGTTCTATCAAAACTTCTATCACTTCTCTGTTCGCGGATATAAATTTGCATCGTGATGCAACAGCCGTCGTTTTCTTTAAAAACATTCGATTTCATTGTGCCTGTACTGCTAACCCATTTTTTTAAAGCACGCGCGAAAAATAATCGCACACACATACAAAGCTGAGGAAATTAAGGTATCGCAATAGGCGCTTTCTTACGATATTTTTGAAATTTTGAGTAATTATTATTTAAAGTTTTTTGAAGACAACGGCAAAAGTTAAAAAATTATTAACCACATAGAACAGGAGATCATGGCTTTTGAATTTTGGATTTTATACACTGCATGGTTCGTAATAGGATGGTGTCAACTCACACTTTCGTCTATTAAAAAAAAAAAAAAAAAAAAAACACTTCCTACGATTTGAAAATAAAGCAATATCTAACAAAACATCTCCAAAAAGTTTTAAAGCCGTTTCCCATCTAAATTTAAAGATATTACTAAATAAAGGATGAATGATTTTGCCATTTTTGATGTTGGAAAGAATGAGTTGATAATAGTACAAGCTCAGTCAAATATTTTAGACAAATAAGTAGAGTTTTCCATTTATTGCACCATATGCAGTGACCATTATTTTTGACTAGTACTATCGCGATACAATTACATTAAATTTAAGATTAATAATTAGGACAATTGAATTTTTGTTAAACGTAAGATTAATAAAAATTGGGATACATTTTTTCTTAACTTTTTTCTTGAGGAAAAATGTGGATTAAATCGGATAGTTGCGCTAAATTCTTTATACTTTCCTTTCGTGATAAATCGACTATTATAATTCAACATTTGTAAACGTTAAGACGCTATTACTCGACTGCAGCATTAGAGATGCTGCGAGAGATTTCCCTGGCGTAGATTAAAGACGGATGATGTTCGTGCGCGAAAACTTTCGAGATTACGAGTCGTCGACGAGGAGTGTGTTGAACGCTTAAACCGTTTTATCGCGAACGCGAGCGAGGTGATGATTTGTTTGCGATTCAAAAGGACCCGTTTGCGCGTGTAAAGTCTGCCTTACGCCCGCATGATGATAGCATGACAGTAAAGGCGTTCGTTATATTATTGCTTCTTCCGAAACTGCACATTAAAAACAAAAACGAGCTTCTTATGACTTTTATGAAATTTAAAATCGTCGTCTAAGTATCTCGTCGTAGATCGCATTGTACGCGAGACAGATTCAGCAAAGCGCCGTAAAATGATATAATTCGCGCCATTATTTTCCGGGGCCGTCAAATATGAAAACGTTCACGTTGACGATTCTCATGATGATAGACGAGATATGATATTGTCAGCCTCTCGGTCTGTTGTCTCGTTTCGTTTTAATTTTCCGCCGACGGATCTTCAGACTGTTTTACAAAATTTATGCAGTGATGGAAACAAATATTTCATGTGCATGCAGAATTAGAAAAAAAATATCGTTTATTTTTATTTCAAAAATATTTTCTTAAATTATTATATATTAAATTATTTTAAATTATTACGTTAAACATTTCTTTATGTTATTATATATAATTATTATATTACATTATTTAATTATTATATTTTTAATATTATATTTACAAATTATTATTATTATATATAGGTATAGACATTTCTTGAGAGAAAAAAATTTAAATGTAATACAAAATTGGAATTCAAAAATATTTTAAAATTATCAAAAATTATAAAATTAATATAATCAAAATTATAAAATTTTATTATGAAATATTGTATAAAGGAAATTTTGCTGAGGATTAAAATTGAACCGAGATCCGGCGCGCGCTTGTCACGTCGTTCGCTGTCCGAAGGTTAATATGCGCCGAGAGAAGCGTGCCATAACTCTCGATATAAGTCGAACGTAAAGTTTTACGAGGCCGGATGAGCGTAGCTGTGCGTGAAAAATTTTACACACGTCCGGTAAAATCGGCGGCGCGCGATGCTTGCTCAACACACACACACACACACACACACACACACACGCGCGCGCGCACATTGCACGCATTTTCCTTCTACGTTGCGGTTATGCGCTCATCGCGGAAAGAACATCTTTGTTTCGATCATAATAATCGAATGCGTCGGAATAAACGTCGCATTTTTAGCGACTCCAAAATTTCGGGAATTGCGGTATCCAAGAAGAAACCAAGATTTGACATGGAATTGCCTATATATTTTTTATTTTTTACATACTTTATTTATTTTTTTTTTTCATTATTTCAATGATGCCCTCGAATTCGTTTTAACTATTTCGCCTAAAACATCTTCAATAGACGGCGTTAAATCATAAAATCAGCAAAACTAATTTTTTTTTTAATTTGGAAAGGAGAGGTTTTAATCCCAAATTCTCCCTCCTCCTAGGATCTACCAGTGATGATATATGAATATAGATACATAACAGCTAGTAATGTCATGTATACAGCTAGATTAGTTGAAACACATTGACAATTCCATTTACTTTTGCCAACTGTCACTCTCTTCATACGTTTGTCTTTCTCGATACAGTTTCTTTTTACGACGATCTCGACAGTTCTGACGAAGATACTCGGCACTCGCGTTGAATTTCGATTCTAATTTATGGGAAATCTCGCGGAGATTCTTTTATTGACGTTGTAAAAGGGGGAGAAGCACGCATGGGATACAAAAGCAAAAGGACGCGCGAAAGGAAACGTACGCGGATGAAAAGATGCTCGTAAAGTCAGCCGATTCGGCGGGATTCGAATGAAGATGAGATCGTGGATGGTGTTTATCGGGCGATTTTTTTTCTCTTTTTTCCTTTTTTTTTACGACACGTTTGTATGTGTGTGTGAGAGTGCGCGCGCGATCTACAGAAATGGATAAAGCCAAAAGGGAGAGAAAGAGAGAGAGAGAGAGAGAGAGAGAGAGAGAGAGAGAGAGAGGGCGAGAACGACTCGCGATCGATAAACACCGTAACGTAACCATTCGTCATGTTGTCGTATTCGATTTACCGCGATCAGTTTCGCGATCTGTCGATCGTGAGCGAGTTTACGGGTCCGCGAGAAATTGGACGCGTTAAGGAAAAATGTAACGTGTACTCACACACGACGTCGATCTTCCAGGACTTCTCGACGTAGAGTCCGGTCACGTTTGGATTCTCCGCCCGGCAGGTGATAGATTTCCCATGATCCTCCACGCCCGGCTCGAACTCCACCGTGCTGACGGTTCGATTCTCCGATCTTTCCTCCTGCGGATCACATACCAGGTGAAAATCGTAAAATTATCTTTCTTATCTATTACGCCGATTTGTTTTCGCTCCGTAAATCGCGCGGAAACCGCGACACTTTGCAATGTCTTCATCCGAACAAAAAACCCGCAAAAAATCCTGTGTGCTGTAAAATAATGTACCTTTCTGTTAATGTAAAAATAAATCCCATTTCGTCTACATTTTTATAAATTAGGAATATCCGATACTAATCTTTAGAGGATCTCCCCTCTTAAGGTAAGAGGATTCTTTTGGCGCCTATTTTAGAACAGGATATTCTAAAAATAAGTGGGAGAATTCTTAAAATGAGAATAGAATTTTTTCAGTGCGTAAATCAAGCTTACAAGCGAGCAAATTAATAAGATAAATAATACCGGATATGCGTGTTGCAACATTAACAACAAAATCGCGCTAAACACACGGATCTTAAACTGCATCGAAACTAAAGAAAAGTTAAGTCAATCCTCTCAAAGATCTTCTCTCTCAACCGCTGTTATATTCGCCCGCTGCATCTGTCCTATCATTGCCATTGTGTATCTGCCTGCGAAACTTTTTGTTTACCACGCCAGTCAATGCAAACAGCAAATTCAAACACTTGAGGTCGAAACACTTACGCGAGAGACTCCGACTCGAGGATAGACGACGCTAAATTAGCACGCGCGTTAGTGTACGGAATACGTGCGTTTTCGCTCAGGCGGAAGTCCTAGTTGCGCAACTCTGCTATATTCTATTAAGGAACTAGGAATGCGCCGCCCGAGTCGAACTCTTGAAAACGCGTTTCGCAATTTCTCGCGACGGAAAGTCATTCACATTCGCGCGATTCGACGTGACGTGATGAAGTGAATGCGAGATATGAGGCGCTTCGATTAGCTTTATGAATTAATAATATGAATTAATTAATACTTTTGTGTAAAATTGACTTTTCGGCGAGAAAAATATTTTTTCACAGACAATTATGAACGGGCTAATTAAGAGCCGAGCGCTAAAATATTAAATATTAATAAAAATATAATAATAAAATTTAATAATATAAATATTGTACATAACAATATAAAAATATAATAATAAAAATATTTTTATTCAAAATATTTTCATTCTCTCTTATTCTGTTATATATTTTTAATATAAAGCTCAGATGATTGGAAAAAGAAAACTTTAGCGGTATATCAAAAAAGCGATAAAATAACCGTTGAATTACAATTTATCTTGATTATTGAAATAAAGAATAAAAATATCAAAAATAACAGTTGGTTCTATACATATCGCACAACTGTGTTAATTGCGTTCAATTGATATTCATTATTTATCATCATTACAGCCTGATAAGTGACTTAATTTTAATATTTAATTTTGCACTTAGCATCCGAATGCACAAAGCATTCAATTCGCTGCCACGCGCGCTCCTATTCAATCATTTGCATCTCTAGAATCTCGGTTATTTGCGTTAACCCACTCGAGTTTGCGTTTAGTTTCACAAAACCCACCCTGCCTCTCACCTGTTAGTCGCTTCGCGCTTTAATCATTATGCTAATTGTATAACTACTATATATAGGCCAAATTTAGTAACTCTATGAATATGTAATGCTATCGACAATGTCGATAAATACTAATCATTGTATTAATCTCCTTTCCTTGCGTGATATCTTAACTCTTTACAATATCACGTTCTGTTGCACGATATTAACGGTTATTAATAATCATGAAAATATATGTTTAATATGATCATCCTTAATATAACCTGCTTGTTACTTGTTACTTCAATAAGGATCTCTCGAATTTTATTACTTAAAACAAAAACCATTACTAGATATAATATTTATATTGTCATGAAATATATTGTCATAAAATTCTATTAATTTTTGCTTCAATAACACAGTTTACAAAAAAAAAAAACAAAATAAAGAAAGAAAGAAAACAACCATTTTCCATAGCTTTTTTAATAGCTTTTTTTATAAATATGATTCGGGTTTCCATGTTGTTCCTTCACGTTACAATTTAGAGAAATTTACGATTAAAATTACATATAAGAACTATTTTAATTATTATATCATATTATAACTATGTTGATGTGTTGAATAAGTTTTTTCGCAATCTAAGTGTAATATGTTATTAGGACTTTTGGTCCTCGAAAGGAATTTATTGAATTCAATATAGTTAATAAGATATTCATAATTAGATATGGAGTTTATATTGCAGAAAACTTGCGAATTAGATCTTTGAGGATCTATCAAATAGAGTTGTCAATTACGTTTATTCAAATTTAAAAGTTTTTTAAATCGCTGAGTACAAATCTAATGTCAAAATTAACAAATTTGAAAGGGCGGAAAAAATATGATGAATGTCAAATTAAAAATGTTCGCAAAAATTTATATATGTATATCTGCAAAAATTTATCATTTAAAATTTATCAATTTTGATATTAGATACGAATATTCAGCGACCTATAAAATTTAGAGTTACTAAATTTAAATTTGATTAAATAATTGAAAACTATTTGATAAATATCCAATGATGATAGTTCGCAACTTTTCTGAAATAGATTCCATATTCAATATGTATATTTAATCATGTAATATATTTAACCATGAATGTCTTATTAATTATAATCGGTACAATAAATTCCTTTTAAAATCTAAATGTCTTAATAATGTATTTAACTTTGTGTGTGTGTGTGTGTGTGGTTGCAATGAGATTCTTCAACACGTTACATACCGTAGCAACACGATAAAATATATTAATAACTTTTTTGGAACTTAATCGCAAATTTCCAACATTAAGATGTACTTAATAAAGTAATTTGAAAGCCGCGGAATTGTATTCATTGTCGTTTAAAAAAAACTACAGGAAATAATTACTCTCTTTTTTATGTTTGAAAAACAATTATTTTTTATCGAACCGTGTAATTCATGTAATTAACGGTCTGCGTATGAAATACTACTAAATTAACAAAAGATTATCTTTTTTTAAATTTAGTATTATTGCATTAGATTAGATTTATTTCATTATTTACATATGTATTTTTATTTACCATAAATACCCGTGTTTAAAAATAACCTAACGTCTCTTTTTTTGGTTGGTTTTAGTTTTGTTTATCTACACGGATATTGACTAACGTACTCTGTCACGACCGTCTATCTATTTCCGACCTTACAGTTGTCTGTTATCTCTCCGTTAATAGCATCAGTGTGTTCTACTGAAAACGATATCGCTTTTCAATTCGATTTATATTTACGGTAAGACTTTCTCTTACTTCTTAATATTGCATAACAAATTAAAAATATATGAATAATAAAGCGAAGTAGAGAAAATTTAAATTTACTTTACAATACGTGATAGTAAATTTTATATGTACGTATAAATAAGCGAAATAAGAATGTGTATTTAATGAATTGCTTTATATAAAATTATTATTAAAGCAATTTTATTACGGCATTTATTTGAACCATGATTGAAGATATATTTAAAAGAATATGTCGAAGCAAATATATAATTTTAAGCGTCGACATAAACGAGGGTCGGCGCTGACGGAGAACATATAGTAAAAAAAAAATAAACAAACGAAAAAATATGAGCAATAAAATACACATTATATATGTTCCTTGGACGATTCTTATTTTTGGGCAAAATGCTACCGCTAATTAAATTTATATATCGCTTTTAGAACATAATGGCAGGCATTAATGTTATTGGCGAATCAATGTTTCAACCGGAGCCACAGGTGACAGATAAGAAAAATTTCCCAGGTAAAGTTTATTTGTGTATCGGAAACTTAAGTCAGGATGCGATAGAGGAAGAAATACGGATACTGTTAGAGGAATACGGAGAAGTAATGAAATGTGAGCTGCACTTAGAGAAAGCTTACGCTATCGTCGAAATGGTAATTGTGAAAAAGTCGCGTATATAATTAATAATTAAATAATAATTACATATTCTTTATATAAGATAATTATAATAATTATCCCGCGTTTGAAACATATTAATCGACTGCAGAAAAAATTAACGATATAAACTATAATGTTATTACAAATTTTTTTTCTGTATTATAGGATTGTGCAACAGATGCGGAAAAAGTAAAATACGAGCTGAATGGTATATGGTTCAAAGGTCGACAGCTCGAGATACTTGATGCTCACACGATTAGAATGAAAAAACTTAGATCTTGGATACCTAAGGAAATACTTGAAAAAGCGTTCGATTCGTCAATCGACGACATCAAATACACGATAGTTTTTATTAATAAAAAAAATCAACACGTCACCGAAGGAATCGTCAAATTTCGGACAAAGAAGAACGCTCAGTTGGCCCTGAATTATTCGAGAAAGTGCTACATATCTATGACGTGAGTTGCCGAAATTTTTGTAATTCTTGACAAATTTTCGATCTTAAGCTACAAATGCCGAATTAGACAATTGAACGAAAATTGAAAATTATAATTTCATGAAAACATGATTATAATTTAAATAATTTTGTTGTACACGTAAATTATTAAAAAATCACGGTAATTATGCATATTAGGGCTGACCTCACAGATTTCAATGGTCTTGATATGTATTATCAAGGACACGGCCCTGAATTGAGTAACTTTCAAAAGATTTTAGCCGTCGCTCGTAATTTATTAAAAAATTATAAACAAAATAAAAGTTTGCCCTAATATGCATAATTACCTAATATGCAGAATCACATATAGGATTATTGTTGATTAAGGAATGAAATCTTGATATAACAAAATTATGATATCATTAAAAATTGACAAGTTTCCGTATTCTCCGTTTCAGCGATCCTCGCCCTGTAAACGTGGAGTCGGTCGAACAAAATAATGCAAACGACATGTTTGGAAATAAGAATCTACCGCGCAAGACTCCGAAATTTTGTACAGCCTATAAGAAGCCTGTCGAGCCGTATTTCGCGCATTTCGCGCAATCGTGTATCATGTGTAAATATAGTAAAAAATATAGTACAAAATGGAACAGCTTGGAGGAGAAGTACGAAAGGAAGAACGAAGAACTCGAGCGAGAACTGACGATGGAAAAAGAGAAACTCGAAGACCAATTAGAACGCGAGCTTGAGAAGATATTTCTGAGCAAACGTATTGTATCCGACTACTCGTTGCGTGAAACATTGTTCCTTTTTTTACAAACATATACAAATAATCACGTTTTATACATTGCAGAAAAGCGTGTGATCGCGCTCCAGAAGCAAAAGATAATGAAGGCGATACAAAACAAAGAGTGAAGGCTACTCTAGAGGGAAATAAAATGGTAACAGCTGGAAGAGCTGTTGTGTAATATAACAGACAATACAAGGACAATATAATACAAAGAAAGAGACGAAAAGAGACTGATAACACAGCCATTAACGAGCGTCGAGACAAGACTACAATTTTAAAATTTATTGCATCGTATTTTCACACATAAAAACGAAAGAATTGTAAAAAAAATTGAGAATTTATAATCTCGATTATTATATTCACAGATCTGTTTTTGTATGCTAAAGAAGTAGACAAGCCATAGAAAAATTATTTTATATTCAGAGAGATGAATATTGATAGTCGATGGCTATCAATCGGAAAAGATAGCCAGGTTATTTAATACTCATCATCATCATCATACAAATATGTAAAGAATAAGAAAATAGTGTTTCTTATAAGGCATGTTATATGGGATTCTAGGAACTATATCGAAATGTCACTCAATATAGTTGCAAAAGATTCTCATTAATGTATTATAAAATTACGTCACTAATACACTTGCGATCACATAAATTGTTTTTCAGAATTTTTAATGGAAAAAAATAAATTATTAAAGCTTTCAAAATCATATCATATTATTATATTATTAAATAATTTAAGTAACGTCTTAAATATTCTCCTTCTGGTTTAATTCTGGTTTATGATTTAATATGTAAGTCAAATATCATCTGCAAGAATTATCGGAAGATATTTCGAATAGAATTCTATTCAAGTATTAATTTTAAATTTAAATTCAAATGCTGAATGCAAATTTTTCCAATTATTCATAATCGTTCTCGAGACTCTAATAATAGTACACATATTATCCCTCTCTTATAATAATGTGTATAAATGATAATTATTACAGCAAAGCAAAGCGATTGTAATAGTTTAATTAGCAGTTTGACAGCGAATTTGATCAATGCTCTGCTGCAAATTAACGTCATTTTTTTATAGTATTCAACGAGGAATCTACATAACAAAGTTTTCAAATAATCAATCATTTTTTAAAGAAATTCCTTAGAAGAATATTATTCTTTCGGGCGCTAAAAGGTTCGTCACATTATAATGTTTTATGAATATTATTTGCCCAAGTAGATATAATGTGATTTCTCTCTCTTTTTTGCACGTCTAATGATATAATTTGGTGTAAGCGCATTCTTATTTCGCGATATCTGAATCTATAATCGGCAAACTCTTGACAAGAGGATGCAACTTTTTAGATGTCTTATTAGTGGCATCTGTTTTGACACGTAAATGTGTGCATAGTGATATTCGTAAGTTGATCTAAGAATATCGTCATCAATCAAAAGATTAACAAAAATGTAACAGCTTTCTCTTGTAAAATACTAAGAAACATATCAGATTTGGAAAATATTGTACTTTTAGATTCGAGGCCTCTTACAAATTGTAAGCACGCCTGTCTCGTCTCACTTTCCATTATCCTGACAGGTTCGCGAAATGTCAAATGAGATATCTTTCTCTCTCTCTCTCTCTCAAAGCTCGACGATAAAGAAATCTCGAATTTTCAGAGAATAGTTTGAATATTTATAGCAAAGCGATAATTTTAACAGCCGCGCGATTTGTGTTTATATATTCTCAACGTTAAAATGTTGCTCTCACAATCAATTTAATATTTCCATACAGCAATAGATTGAATTTTTGAAAGCTTAATAAAGTTTTTTAATTCATAACGTTACGCAGGTTGCCAATATTATAGATACAAACCCGATCTGAATCGGTTTATTCTCGATAAAAATTTGGTACCTGTTTAAAGTCCTCGTTTGATATTAAATATAAGAATTTGTCATCTATATTTATCCTAATTAGAATTAACAGCTGTTTTTTTATGATAAATTATTTTTATATCTTTGAATCGCGTCAACAGTTTCAAAGTTTTCTATCTATCTAGATCTTTGCGTCATCTTATATTTTTTAATTACATAATTAAAGTCTGCTTTATATAACTCGCCACAAGATTCGAAACAAAATCTCATATATAACTTAACATGTCGTGTATTTTAAAAACTGGATCTTAAAAATACTCCTGCATGAATAGAAAAATTAAATAATTTTTACACACTGCATTGTTCACTGTATATTATACTAATATACTTAATAATGATGTGTCATAATGGGATGGATTTAAAAATAGGATGTATAAGAATATCTCCGATATATTATTTTCTCCTTTGACAATATATCACAAGATTGATTAATTGAAAAATCCATTAGAATGCACGCCAGTATCGAAAGGATTAAAAGAATCGCATTGCAACATGCGCTCTTCTTTGTCTCGCGTTCATTGAAGAGATGGATAAATATAATTTTTTAAAAATAATTTCGCGGGCAAACAGAGAGAGAGAGAGAGAGAGAGAGAGAGAGAGAGAGAGGGAGGGAGGGAGAGGGGAGAGGGGGAGAGGGAGGGAGAGAGGGAGAGGGAGAGAGAGGGAGAGAAAGGGAGGGGGGGAGAGAGAGAGAGAGAGAGGGTCGAGCTTCACGCGGCGAGTGAAAACGGAATGACAAAAAGGCAATGAGAGAAAAATCTGATCCGACGCGCCGTAACCCATGGCTAATTTCAGTTATATTAGGTCCCAGAGGAAACAGAGAGCGTAAGCAACCGCGGTAACATCTGTCGGAAATTCGTCCCCTCGAAAAAAGCTCCTGCAAAAATCTTTTTCTAAGCGGCGCGGATTCCGCGCGCTAGCGGTTTCGCTTACTTTTCATACAAAAACGGAGAAACGTGAGAGCTGTTCAGTGCTTGTATTGTAAATTATGCCGCTCGTATTTTTCTCATGTGGAGAAGATCTCAGGGAAGACTGGAGAACAAGGATATATTTTAAGATAATAGACAAAAATAAACGAGATGCGATCTCCGAGATGATTTTTCATGCTACGTCAGAACATGCTACGTCGAAGAGAGACGGAATCATTAAATAACTCTGCGGAAAAAAAAATAAAAGTAAACGGTGCGTCGATGCGCGGTTGCGCAAAAATTTTTGCCGAGTGGCAATCAATTATTCGTGATTTAATTTCGCGTCAAAGACAAAGATATAATTATTATATGAGATAAGAAGCTCTTATTACGGTGGAGAAATTTTTATTTCGCCATATTTTGCGGCAAAAAGTAAGATATCAAATAAATTATAATAATAAATTGAAAAGGCTCTGATATATAAATACAAAATCAGGTATAAAAAGGATTAATAAGAGCCAGACGCAGATATTAGGCGCAACAAACTTATTTTTAATTTCTTCTCTACTTATTTTTCGCCTGACTCTTATTAACCCTTTTTATACCTGATTTTATTGTATTTATATTAATACTTTCAATTTATTATTGTAATTTATTTCATACCTTACTTATTGTCGCAAAGTATGATGAGACAAAAAATTTCTACCTGATACCTGATTTTGTATGAAATTAATTGTTGCGTGGCAAGAATGAGAGAAAGAGAGAGAGAGAGAGAGAGAGAGAGAGTACATTAGTTTTCATATCGTAAGTAGACGGTAACTAGTAACGGAGTTTTCGCCCGCTTTGGGAATACGCGCGCCTACGATACGGGAGACGCCAAAACGTCATTGAGCATTGCGGCCGGAGGTTGTTAATGAACTACGTGAAATTAATTAGGGCCGCGTGTCACAACGCTCGGAGACAACGCCGACTTTGGAGCGCTTTCTCTCTCTCTCTCTCTCTCTTGGAGACCGAACGCTCGGAAGTTGCAACGTCGATTCCGGATTATCGATAATGCGGGGCCCCACAGGGCCCCACGGGGCCTCCCCCCTCCCCCCTCCGCCCCCCGTACGTACCCAACTATCGCGATTCGAGCGGCATCCCGACATGCAAAGTTTCGCAACGTTCGACGTGACCGAGGCATCTCCATTTGAGTCCGAGTCGATGATGAACTTTCCCGCGCACACGGAAATTGCATCGAGGGGAAGATCGTGCGATTACTGTGGTGGCGTCTCCGTAAGCTATTCGCACAGAAACGGAAGGGGGGGGGGGCAAATTCGCGTTATAATTATAACACAATTGTGTAGAATGATTAAATGTGAAAGAGGGGAAAAAAAGGGTAAGTATATCCGAGCGTTGTTCGATTTAACGCGATCGTCGCTTTAAATGACTTTTAAATCGATATTTCCGCGATAAACCGGATTATTCGAGCTAAATTTGTTCTGTATTTTTAGGGGGCCACATGTGCGCGGTTCTGTGATATTTTATTTTAAAAAGATCACGATTATCTCGATAAAATGTTAGATTCTTATTGATATAAACGAGACGAGATATATAAGCTGAGAGATAAATGGAGTGACCTATATTCCACGACGTTTCATATTTTAAAGCAAATGTCGATAGAAACGACATCGCGGGTCGCGTAATACGAACTTGTGGACCTTTAAAATTTAACAGGACGGTCAAAGCAAGATGTGATCTAATATTATATACGGACCAAAGAGAATTTCATTTCACACAAAATTATACATCAGCATTATATAATTAATAACCATTAATCAATATATACTCCGGGCGCCCGCAAGACAGCGGTTTACGAAAGCAATTTAATTTTCATAATTACACATGACATATCTTTCCCGTCGATTTGACGTTTCATTCATTATGTCGTGATTAATAAATGGCGATTCCCCGCCAACCCCGCTCTCGTTCAGATGTAGTTTAGCAGATACTCCGGAAAGCCGGCAGTAATGCGTTCTTGACGATATGTACATTATCGGATAATGTTGTCGAATATTCCCGGCGGCGAATTTTCGCGTTGATTCGCGTCCGTTCTTATAACGGAAAGGGCTTTTAATATCCGTGATATTTTGACGAGTATTACGTAACTCGTTATTATACAGCGAGTTTTCGACACTCCCCTTCCCCTCCCCCTCCCTAAATATCGTAACATTCCCTTCGAGAAGGAAATGAAGAGTGCTGCAAACATCCACAGCGTATCTTTGGAAAAAAAATTAATGATATACATATTTAAATACAAAAATCTATGTCGAGAACGAAAGATTGTTGGCCTGTGAAATGATGTAAATACGGAGTTTGAACTTTTTAATATTTATAACAGACATTGTAATGCTGGCATCGATCAATGTTCCTCGCGTTGTTATTCGAAGCGTTCGCTTTCCGTAACTTGCTTTCATTCGTTTAGGGCTGTGTTCGGAAACTTTACCTAGATGCACCTCGAAAGAAAAATTTTCCACCCTAAAATTTCAGAGTGGATACAAGGTAACTTCTTGTATTTGGCAGGATTGCTTAATCCGTGACAAAAAGAGTGCGTAAATTTATCAAGGGAAAGACATAAGTTATGTACTGGCGATTATAGGAAGTATAAATTAAATTAAGTTTAGATTTAAGTGTAAAAAATATAATTGTAGATATTATATTAATATAAATATAAATTAAGATGAATGAATTATTATTAAAGTAAAAATGAAAAATAAATTAGAATTGTATATTAAAATAAAAATTCTAAATTATTTTATAAAAAAAAGATAAGGGCGGCACTCTTGCGATGTTAAATATAAGAAATAAGCAAATAAAGTTAAAATTTAAGTTATAAAAAGAATTTAAATGAAAATTAAATTTTTGAAATAGGTTAAAAGGGAAGAAATTATAAATAAAATTAATCTATAAATAAATATATAAAACCAATGTCCGATTCTCAGGGATTTTTGATAATATTTAATGTGATAAATAAGCGATAAATTTGTGGTTTGCTTGCGCTTTTTAAATGACACGCATGTCTTAAGTTAGAAATATTTACAAGTACCTTTCTCTTCGCAGATAAAAATTGAATATCAATACTTAAAGCTTAATATAATTTTGTCTACTATCTCGTCATTACTATAAGCTATCCAAAGTTGTTCTCATAATACCTGTTCAGTAGCCTACAGGCTCAGGCTACAATAATATTTGTCCTATCCAATAGGACAATAGGCTACAATAATATTTGTAAAAAGGGATCGCCTTTCGTCCGCCATCTTTTATTTGCCGTTCGGAAACTATTTGCATCCTGCCCCCCCCCCCCCGACTCTACCCTCAGGATAGTATTTTCCGAACGCAGCCTAGTTAAACGCGGACATCATCCTTCGACAGTCTCGGCGCGCGACTCTCCTCGTAGAAGAGAGACGTAAATGTAAAGTGGATGTTCGAGCCCGGAATTGCGGACGGGTACCATGAATCGGTACAGCTTAATTGGCAATTAGCATGCCGCATGATGAAAATATCTGGAGTCGACAGGTGTGGCTCGCTTAATTCAATCGCCACGTCTCGAAAGTTTCGATCTCCGCCACCCGCTTTCAACCTTCTCCCTTTCGATTTGCTTTCTACCCGCCATCACAATCGGATGTGACTCGAGCCCAGGCGAATCTAATCCGTTCGAAGAGAGTACCGATTCTTTATTTTTATTTGTACCTGGTCCTCTTTCTCTCTCTCTCTCTCTCTCTCTCTCTCTCTCTCTTTCTCTCCCTCTCTTTCGCTTTCTTTATATCCTTCTTCTTTGTCCCGATCGGTCTTATGACTGTGCTTCTCTCGCGAGAATCTCTCCCAAGGGAAAGATTCGCTACCGAGGGGTGTAGTTATCGGTTCCCCGGGGCGTTTCGACCTTTTTATCCCCCTCCCTCCCCCCTCCCCCGCGTCCCTCTCCGCGCTCGCTCAACGTTTCATTCTGAACAAGCTCGAAATCGACACGTACCTCGCGAAAGTGTCATTGGAAAATTGACTTGACTCTCGCTATTATATTGGGATATATCTTGTATTCGATATCTGAGAAAACGAGTCGGCGTCGGATTTTTATTTATCAAGCATCAATCGGTCTCGTTATTCAACCCGACTCGAACGCAAGGATTTTAATTGGCGCGAATAAGTGGCAATTTTTTTTCGAGAAGAGAACGCCGTAAACGAGAGTGTCACCTCAATTATTGCACCGGGAGAATTCTTATTCACGATTCTTATAAACCTCTTTTGGTCATAGTCCTTTCGCAGATATCTACACAGTTTGGCGAACTTTTTGTGAAAATTTTCCGAGGCATTAAAGTAGTTGTATTGCAATAGGCACTTTCTTACGATATTTTTGAAATATTGTGAATAATTATTATATAAAGCTTTCCAAAGACAACGGCAAAAATTAAAAAATTATTGATCACATAGAAGAGGAGATAATGGCTTTTGAATTTCGAATTTTATATGTGTGTCAACTCACACTTTCGCCTAGAAAAAAAATGCTTCTTACAATTTTAATGAAAAATGATTTTACAATAAAGCAATATCTAACAAAACATTTCTAAAATTTTTTAAATCCGTTCTCCATTTAAATTTAAAGATATTATTAAATAAAGGATGAACGATTTTGTCATGTCTGAAAATACAAGAAATTTTTTTGCAGTGACCATTATTTTTGACCAATACACTGTCGCGATACAACAACCTTAAGCGCGAAATTAATACGAATTCAACTAATTGAAATCGAACTCGTACAATTTCCGATTTTTTCTAGCGCGGAAAAAACTCTCGACGAACCAGTTTGTACAAATTTACGGATTCGCGTAAAAATACAGATAAAAGAGAGACAAAGTCCCTAAGCTTTATAAATGAAAGTTCGAAACAACTCAACGAAATTGAGTCTGACAACGCGCGCGCCATCGCGTTATCCTTGCTGCCGGTCTCCTTTTTTTTAAACTCCCGGTCGGGGCGATTAATTAACGACGACGACCCGGACTCGAGGATAATAAGCGCAGCTCGACCGTTAATTACGTGCCTCTCGCGCGCCACGGGAATTACGTACAAATCGAATCGCGCTAAAACAACGCGGTGTTATTAGCAAATAGGTCCTGATTAATCGAAGCACGTAGCCGGGAGATAAAGTTCGCGCCTTCGGGATTTTATCCGAAAGCGCGCGCCGAGTATCCTCGGTGTTTTACGAAAGTGCCGGAACAAAAATGAAAGCGACAGGTCGCGGAAGAAGTGGAAAAGGGTGGCTTTTGTGCAAACCGTGAGATAAAAGATACGGGACACGCCACGTGATAAGCCACGAGAGGGATAAGGAGCGGCTACTTCTACCTCGAGGATCCGCGATCTCTGTGTGTTAGGTTACTTCTTTCTTATTTCTCTTCCTTACCGTCGTGTGCTTTAGCTGTCTTCTCCGGCCCTTGTACCAGGTTATCACCGCGGGTGGCCTTGAACCAGTGGTCTCACACTCCATGTCGTATCGCTTCCCTGCCAGGAGGGACTCGTTGCCGATTCCTTTCCTGCCCGGCCTTCTTATGATCACAGCTAGAGGTTTCACTGGAAAAACAAAGAATGATTCTCGAGGATACTGTCTAGCTACATTGTGCGCTACATAGAGAGCCTGACAGTTGGGCCACAACTTTATTAGCGTATTCTGTTAAATCCACACAAATATTTCTTAGATCAAACCAGACATTTCTTAAAAGTGCTCTTTGTATTTTATATAATTTTAAAATAATTAAAATTAGCAATATTTAATCAATTAATTTAATTTTTCCGCATATAATTTTCTTTTATTTAATTTTCTTGAACGCAATCCGCCAGGAATTATCATCTTTCATAATAAAAGAATTTAACCGCTTTTCTATTCAAAATTCTACAAACATTTCAAAAATTTCCGCTTAAATGAATTTAAGACATTCATAAGTTTGGCTTTATTCTACTAATATAAATATAAAAATATACTTGATATTTTGTATTGACATTTTGGATCAAAACTTGCCTCGAGAAATTAAAAATGACGGATAAAAAAAGTGAGCAAAAGCCGCGGCCATGTCAAATCGGCCAAAAAAATGGATCTCACGTTATAAAATGATAGATTGCTGCCGCCCTTCACTTTCGGGTGAAGCATTTCGTTTCGTCGTATCGATATACGTCGCGTCGCGCGCAAAACGCGGAAGTAATTGCATAAGTTAGACAAATATATTCGACGTCACGCCCGGTCGAACGTGCGGCGCATCCAACGTGCATTTATCCGCCAAATATTTTTTGTGCAAGTGACTATTTAGTCGTAATAAATTTTATGTGATATCATTCTCCTTCCGCTCTTCCTCCTCTGTCACGAGAGAGAGAGAGAGAGAGAGAGAGAGAGAGAGAGAGAGAGAGAGAGAGAGAGAGAAACGCATTGTTACTTTTCACAATTATTGTTTTCCAATCTATTATTAATAATTTCACGCTTTATCAAGCTTCGCGTACGCGTACATGTGTATATGTGTGTGTGCGTGCACGATAAAAACTACAATGTCCTAAATTTTACTCGCGAAGTGACGATCGCTCTGACGGCCAATAAATCCAGGTTTCCAATTCGCTCGTGTCGACTAGATACGATTTGTTCGTCCGTGAAATATGAAAAACCGTGAATAGAGGCTTCCATACGGTTGTTTGCGATGCACTTCGCTCCGATAATAGTAGTCGCTATTTATTATTTATTATCTTTATATGTTATCGTGTTTGTTACTAGCAGTTGCTAGACAAAGACGACAAATATTTAACGCTCCATTTGCGTAATTAAATAATTTGTTCTAATGGAACAGTTCTTTCTCTTTCTCTCTTTTTCTTTTATGTGCTATTTTTCGGTTTAATAAATATCTGACAAAATTTGTTGAGCATTTCTATCAGAATCGGTTATTCAATTTTGTAAATGTTGCATTGGCTTGGATATGCAACATTGAAAAATATTTATATTTTTATGCGACTATACATTTTTATAAAATTTAAAGTCTCAAAATAACAGTCTACGCGAGGTTGTAGATAAAATATGTGGAACACATAAACACGTACGCTATTGTAGCCAATAAGGCTTGTCCTGATAACGTTTACTAACTTTGATCAACCTTCAAAGTTAATAAGGTAACGCTGATGAGCGCTGATGCGCCCGTCGATAGGATTGATGAAGGTACAGAAGGACGTCCTGTTTGCACGAAAAAACTCGGCTCTTTCGGGGTTTTTATTTCGCGACTTAATAAAATAAAACGACGACGACGGGAAATAAATACGCGCGCGGGCACTTTGCCGAAGTAACGAAAAATCAAAGAGCGTTCAATCGTTAGGTCAGGTTAGATCTCGATACGCTACTCTTCCCCTCATCACGGTTTTCTCTCTGATCGCTTCAATCTGCAATTTTTTTATTCGTCGACATGATGGGGCTCTCTCTCTCTCTCTCTCTCTCTCTCTCTCTCTCTCTCTCTCTCTCTCTTTTCGCTCGTCGATAACTGGCCTTCAATTTCGTTAGTGGCCTCGACGAAAATCCCTGATTTTTGGTGGGCCTGATTATTGGACGCGTATCGATCACGGATGCTTTTCCCGCGCAAAAGCGAAATTCCCGCTTCCATAATATATACGCATAAAAAAAAGGCGGACGAGAGACTGATGGAATCCTTACGAGAGAACGTCGGTGATGGATAACGCGTAATCGAATTAAGGGCCGGCAACGGAATAATCGAGGGTCGCGAGAGTGGAAACGGCGTCGAACAAGAAAATTCCCATCAGTGTCTCGGATCTGTCGCTATCAGTGGATACTCCGACGAGATAAGGATTTCATGCGTTTTTGCCCATTTTTCGGTGTGTAGTGCGAAAATTAGGACCTTATCCCTATTCTACACCTCGCTCCCTCTTCATCCCGCGCTCTGAAGAATTAACGAAGAATTCTAATTTCGCGAAGCCTAGAGAGAATAGTCTGCCTTTCATGCTTCCTCGTGCTTTTTCCCAGAAAGAGGGAAAAGGAGAGGCGACGAACGAGCCGAGCGCTCTCCTCTCCCCTCTCTCCCCCTCATCCGAAGAGGGTGAATTTAATATATTTCTCGTCTTATCTCGCCTTATCTTCCCTTAAAGGTGACTCACCCAGCGGCGAGGGAGCAAAGTGCCCAATGTTAGCCCACTTTTGATGTCTCGTAGATTTTATCGTTAATGCGAGACAAGATAGGCTCGAAGGGCGAGGCCTCTCTGATTTGTTGGCCACGTGATAAGAATTTATACTTCCCCTTTCATTAGTCCACTGCGCTTTTAATAAAAACATTCGGTTTTTGTGCGAGAGAGAGAGAGAGAGAGAGAGAGAGAGAGAGAGAGAGAGAGAGAGAGAGAGAGAAGAGAAAATTTGTATTTATCTTGTAGAGAAATCTTTTCTCTCTCCGATTGAAAATCGACCAAAGAAGAATTTAATTTAATTCAATCTGCTTACAATTGAGATCCAACGAAATCGAAGTCTCCTTCGCGTCCACCAAATCCGTGTTGCGAGCTTCGCAGGTGAAGTTCGATCCAAGATCGGATCGGCTAATTGGCTGCAGCGTTAATCTGTCGAGAGAAATTAAGCAGATTAAGTAAAAAAAAAAAAAAAATTATAAGCGCGCACGCGCTAGAAGGAGACAATTTGTCGCGGATATCTTTGTCGAATAAATTGTTACCTGTTCTCGATCACGTCGCCAGCATTATTTTCGTACTCCTCGTCCTTCACTCGGCCATTTACGAGCCATCTGACCATAGGCTGCGGCTTACCTGCAACAAAGACACAAGACGTCGAACTTACTTCAAGTTCTATCTGTGTGGGGCTGATAGTTTTAATCTAGCTCGTTCCTCACAATCGATTACTTTCCCGTAAAAGTTCTCTGTACATGTATTTCTCGTACCTATCATTTGGAGTCGAAAAAGAAAGAAAAAAAAAAACGAGGGAAAATGACGGGCGCGAGAGGAGCTCGTATACACTCGTGCAACGAAGCTTTGCCGGGGCTCTGCTAAGCGGTAGACGAGTTCTCTCTTCGAGAACTTTTAAATTAGCCTCGATACCCCCGAGTTTTCCGTGCGGTATGCCAAACAAATACATACTACTAGGAGAGAGACTTTAGGGGGGGGGGGGGTCTTTCGAGGCCCGCTAGCTCGATAACCGGAAGTTATAGCTTGCCGGCCGCACCGATAGAGAAGCGGAAAAAAGGGAAGGGTAATAAATACGCCGGAATATACACGGCTCGGGAATGGCGCGCGATCAAAGTGATTGAAAAATTAAAAACGAGATTACACGGCGAGCCCGCAGAGAGGCCGTGTGTTCCGGATCTCTCTCGCGATATCGAAATAAAGTGTGTGCGCTAAAGTAAGCGCACTGTGGAACACTACGCAGAACATTTTCCGCCCTTTCGTTATCGCTTTAAAGCGTTTAAACAATATGCCTGATTTCCTAGAAAGAGTGGGAGAAACTAATAACGATGCATTTTTGCCGCAGTTTCGGCTCGCGAAGTTGTTGGTGTAATCGATATCAGAAAAAGAGCTGGCCATTACAATGCGGCGGAACATTTTCTTTATATCGTTAATTCTTTTTAAATCTCTTTTTAAACGATAAATATGTACATGTATTGTGATATACAGGATGGGCCATTTTAATGTCCAAACCCTGAATATCTTTTTTCCTGCCTGCCTTTTACAAAAAAATGTTTCGCACAAAAATCATTTAAGGGAAACTTTCGCGAAATTCACTAATCATCACTTTTTTTAATAAATCATTTAACTATTGTAATATGTATTTTAAAATTAAAAAATTGTGTAACTCATGGAAAAATTATGAAAACCCGTAATTAATTCATATGATTGGATTTGTCTCGACAAGACCTACAATTTTTGTTATAGAAAAAAAATCGGTGAGAAAAATAACCTAATTTGATGCACGGATGAATCGGTATTTTACCGCGATTAGCTTCGTGTTGCTGATTATCGCGCCAATATTTGTGCTACCTGGCCGGAGTTGTGGAATACAGATTGACGACGTGATCAAAAGAGAACCGTGTAACGATGGTAACCGTGGCTTGCGGATACGGACGGAAATAATTCCTCTTACGGGAAATAGTGTCAGTCTCTACGCAATCTCGCTTCGTTTCATACTTATTGAGGATGTGTATTCAGCTCTCTCTCTCTCTCTCTCTCTCTCTCTCTCTCTCTCTCTCTCTCTCTCTCTCTCTCTCTATCTCTCTCTCTCTCTCTGAAACGAGTTTTCATAGATAATGTTACGCGAGTTCTGATCCATTTTCTGACCGTGCGTTACACGTCTGAAAGCGATTCGTAGATTCGCGTGTCATGAAAAATTATTCACAAATTAATTATTCTGCCGATACGGTATATAACATGCAGTTTTTCTCTGTACATAAGATAAGCAATTTTCCCGAATTTTTGTTTAATTAAAAAACTCTTTAAATCAATTTGTAATAAATTATAAATTTATTATAACACAATTATATTAATTTAAAAATAAAAAAATGTGAGAGAAAAATACTGAAAATTGTCGAAATTATTGAATCATCGAGAGAAGTATATATAAGCCTTTACTTTTTACTAATATAAATTCCGTCTATTTTACTACCTTGAACCCAGTATAAAAAAGATTATCGGGGGTATATCGTCTATCTTTTGTAGTTGTAACGCGAGTCACGGAAATTTATCTGGAAGGAAAATCGATAAAATTGACGGCCGTGAAAAAAGTTTAAATTTTCAAAATTGTGAAAAATGAGTTTTACTTTGCTTATGAAAACTGTTTTGTTTACGAGCATATGTGTTTTCCATCAATTCTTCCAATACCACCGGCACGCAACACATGTCCCAAAAAATATTTAAAAAATTCTATTAGAATTACAAAAATTCTGTCAGAAACCAAAAAAAGAACAATAAACGAAGGTTTATTTTATTGCGAATCGCATAGATATTCCCATTCGCAAAAGTCAATCTCAATTTAATTTAATATAACATAATAAATCCGGAATGTAGTTTACATTAAATAGGAACGCGGTTATCAATATTTATATTTCCTTATCGATATGATGTTGCGCGGAATATGAAATCGTTTCTGGAAAAAAAAAAAAAACTTTTTTTTCCGACCTACATACGCGTGGCGTAATCAAATGAAAATCGCCGGAAAAACAGACGATGTAGCGATTCCTCGAAGTCTCGCGGGATTGCGAGGGGGAAAAATGTGCCATCCGAATGCCATCGTTTCATTGTTATTCACGGTGGCGTGCGACGTCGGAAACGCAATTTAATCAGGTCCGATGCAACATCGGCGCGACACTTAAAATTGCAACCTGATCCAGCTGGAAAACACATAGCGCAAACCGCCTCTCGCTTAGATTAGTTCCATATCATTGTTATTCACGATGCCCGCCAATCCTGATTGCGTTTTAATCGTCTCGTTGCTTCCGATTCTCATCGTTCTCTCCCCCGCAACCCCCCCGTTTGCCATCCCTTGTTCGTTCTATGCTTCTTTTTCTCGCGCAACGCCGTCTGGCCGACGTCGTATTGCCGCTTCATGCTCTCGGAATTAATTCTATTATGTTTATTAGATTTCGCTTGAGAGTTTACGGCTCTTTTTACAGATACGATAAATAATATTGAGAGATAAAAGGGATCTTTATACGATTTTATTTCCGATTGGATTTATAAATGCGAGATTCTCATATATTTGCTCATATTCTGCACGTCTTTTTTCATTAACTTTAATAATATTTTAATCATGTTGAGATATAAATATAATATAAAAGCATGCATTGACATGTCGATTGTTCTTTCGCGCAATAACAATTTATCAAGCGACAAATTCTCTCCGAACGCCAGTATATATTCATTAATCTCTTAAATGAAATTACTATATTATCACTGATAAACAATGGTGTCCGATATAAGATATAGAAAATAGTGAAATCTTATTGAGAAAAATCAGTTAGTGATAATAGCTGATTTTTCAGTGAAATTTTACTGTCATAATCAGTGAAACGTAAGATGGAGGAGCAAAGTCTGAGTGTTTTCACTGATCTGGCCAACGTCGTATTGTCGTTTCATCTCTCGAAATTAATTCTATTACTTATTAGATTTCACTTGAGAGTTTACGGCTCTTTTCACAGATATGATAAATAAATTTGAGAGATAAAAGGGATATTTATATGATTTCATTTCCGATTGAATTTATAAAAGCGAGATTCTCATATTTGCGCATATTCTGTACGTCTTTTTTAATTAACTTTAATAATATTTTAATCATGTTGAGATATAAATATAACATAAAAGCGTACATTGAGATATATCGATTGTTCTTTCACATAATTAAAATAAAAATTAATCAAGCGATAAATTTTATTCAAACGCCAGTATATTCGATACTCTCTTAAATAGAATCATTGCATTATCACTGATAAGTAATATGGTGTCAGTTATAAGTATAGAAAACAGAGAAATCTCACTGAGAAAAATCAGTTAGTGATGGCTGATTTTTCAGTGAAACAAAAGATGAAGGAGCAAAGTATGAGTGTTTTCTTGTCACCTCTTTAATCCATGATACTTTCATTGATTCACAAAAGTGCTTCTAAAAATGTATCGGAACTTTTCTCCGCCCGAAACAAAATATAAAGGGCCTTTATAATCGGAAACATTCTAAAATATAACGAGGAAGAATATTCGATGCTTAGCAGCTGCTATAAAAAAATTGTCGAAATGCAATGTGTCGAAAGCACGCAGTTGGTACCCGAGTACATTGAAAGAAAGGTGAAAAATTATGCATTGACAGAAGGGTTAAATTTGTACATACGGCTTGCACGTGGAAATATTTTCGACATAAACGAGAATTTTATTATAAGAGTCTGTGTCTCGACGCACCGAGCGAACTATATTTCTCGTCCGTGCGAGCCTCGTCGTCGCTAATTATACAAATCGGGCAATCTCGCCGCTTTGAGAAAACTCTCCCGGAAAAGGAAGAAGGAGAAGAAGAAGAAGAAGAAGAAAAAAAAAAAGGAATAAAAGAGGAACGCCCGGCCTTTTTGTGCCGGAGTGTGCTGTACGCTTAATTCGACGGTGAGCATTTTTCAGGGAGCAGACGGCGGCGCTATAACGATGCGGCGGTTCCACTTAATCCGTAAGCTCAGCCGCTCGTTTGCATGAGTACTTAGGGACTTGAGCGAGAGGTCGGTCGGTGGCGCGGTTGAGCGGAATAAGGGGGACGGCAAACCGAGGGGGAGGTGGAAGGTGGTAAGATCTCGGTGGCGCGTCCCTGGCGTTGACTTTAAGTGCTCGGACTATATTCGGACTCTCCTCCTGGTACAGAACGACGCGACGCATCCCACCTCTCGTTGCCGACTCGAGGGAGGGGGAGGGGGAGGGGGAGGAGGGATGCGACTCGGGAGAAACGGAGGGTACTAAGGTGTGGATTTTAATCCGCGGATACCGGACGATATCTTCCGGGATTAAGACCGGGGGGGCCCGCAAGAGCGCCCGGAGTCTCTCACATCTAACAAGTTTACCGCCGGTTCGAACTCCGCTCAAAGCAAATACCTTACTCCGTCGAGGGACTCCTCGACGGGATCCTCGCTCTCTCTCTCTCTCTCTCTCTCTCTCTCTCTCTCTCTCTCTCTCTCTCTCTCTCTCTCTCCTCGGCCCTCCACCCTCCTCGTCACGATTCAGGAGACTTCTTGTGTTTGATTAAAACCGATCGCGATATACTCTTCCCCGTGTGCGGCGAGATCTCCCGGGGGCTTCAGGAGTCTGTGTGGTATGCGTTACGAAAGAAAGGTACGCTGTCTCTCTCTCTCTCTCTCTCTCTCTCTGTTTTTCTGCAAGTCCACGTTCGATGCTGACGCGGTTCAATAAAAAATAACCGCTTTCTTAATGAACACAAGGGAAAGACTATTCGAATATTCGATCCCAAGTTTGCTTCACGTCACGGTTTCGAGAACTTTGCGCGAGAAAGAGTTATTTTAATGTATTTTATATATATAACTACGGTGTGACGTGTTGGAGAAGTTTAATTGTAATCAAAATTAAGTATGTTGTTAGGGCTTCCAGCTTTCGAGAAGAATTTATTGCATCGACTATGTTTAATAAGATATTAAGATGAAATAAGGAGAAGGATATATATCAAATAAACTTTCAATTATTTTTATTCAAACTTCAGGATTTTTCAAATCGCTGAATATGAATCTGATGTCAAAATTGACAAATTTAAAATGACGGAATTAATATAACAAATGTCAAAATTTAAAAAATGTTTGGACTTTTACATGCAAAAATTTTTGTATACATTTTGAATTTGTCAATTTTGGCATCAGATTCGTATTTAATGATCGAAAAAATTCTTAAGTATAAATAAATATAATTGAAAATTATTTGTGCTTTTATATATGTATATATTAGATCCTCGATAATTTCTTTTTCGTAATAAAAAAGTCTCATATTTAATATCATAACTATCCTAATAATTATAATTAACAGAAATTTTCTTGGGGGATTAAAAGTCCAAATAACATTCTTAATTTTGATTACGATAAAACTTCTTCAATACATCATATATTATACCGTAGCTATAATATGACGAAAGAATACATTAAAATAATCCTTTATTGCAACTTTAACTGCAAATTTTTCAAAATTTATGTGCAATATTATATTACGGTTAAAACGTCATTACATATTCGTTATCATCGTGATTGATATAAAAGTTTACGAAAGCGCGCAAGAAACGAAATATCTCACGAGAGAGCCGGCGAATCGAGAAATGTTGTTCGTATTTTGACAGATCGGTAAAGCGGTATTACGGAAATATAAAGGTAGCGCGCGATATGGCAGAGGAGATTTTTGCGTCTTCAGCTCTCGCAAAACCGATAGAGAGCTACGGTTATTACGCCTGCGATATCAATATTTTTGTCGTTTTCGTGATACATCCGGCGTTTTTTATCGACTATTGCGCATTATATCGGAGGACAGATATCTCTCGTCGCGAGATTTCTCCACGTGGACACATTTGGCAGACATTTCGCGTTGCGACAGATTCGTATAATTAAGTCGTTCGCGCGAGAACCGAATCGCTGACGAAAATAATTATGTTTGAAAAAGAATAACTCTAATAAAAATTTTAAATTCTTTAAATAAAAAAATTAAAATAAGATTTTTAAAATTTTTAATAAATATACTTATATATTTGTTATTATTTCAGTTTTTCCATATCAATTTCGAATGATCCCTTCCCGATTCTTAATAACTTGAAATCTTAATTTAAATCTTTTATTTAAAGAATTTAAAATTTTAATTAATTATTCTTTTTCAAACATAATTATTTTCGTCAGCGATTCAATTTAAAGAAAAATTTAGACTTGTTGATGGGTCAAAGATTGAGAAAAGATTTATTATCATTTCCAATTTCAATTTAATTTGGGGTTATTTAAAAGAGTTAAATTAAATTTATTATAAGAAGAAGTATATATAAAATATGTTATTCTAATGATTATAAATTACTGTCAATCAGCCAATTACTCGCGGCTGTAAAACAATGACAGTAAATCTTATTCTAGATTATGAGTTCAAGATAGAAGGGAGGACTTTTACGATGACATTTACGATGATGTTTACGCGCGATATTTATATACGATCGAGGTTTTTCTCAATCGAATCGCCTCTGGTCGGTTAATCTTCTCTCCACGTTTCTCGGATAGAGAGAGAGAGAGAGAGAGAGAGAGAGAGAGAGAGAGAGAGAGAGAGAGAGAGAGAGAAAGAGAGAGATATCGAACTTCACCCTTCTGTCAATGAACAAATACTCGGATAGCCATATATTGATGAAAAGGTGTAAATTCGGCATTGATAGAAGGATTAAACGTCGCGTTTTTCCTCATCTTGCACATCTCCAATTTGATATATATATTATATATACGAGATATACGCGATTAACGCGAATTTTCATTTATCGCGCGTCGTATCTTATTCTCGATTGAAACTCTCGCGATTTACGACCTTTGTGCGAGTTTTACGTGCTCGATTATCTCGAAACTGGATTATGCTTTCCGATCTCGCCCTCCCCCCGAGATGCTGCGCTATCATATTTGAATCATTTCGCCGGCCAATATCGATTCCCCTAGTCGCGATAATAATAAAAAAGCTCTTCGCTTCCGCTCTCGGTGTCCGGCGAATATTTTCTACGCAAACGCATCGCAAAAAATTCCTTCGACTTTCTCTTGTCGGTCCCGCGTGCTCTTATCGTCTCTCCTACCCTCCCTCCACCCCTCTCTCTCGGGGTGTTTGGTTTCAATACCGCGGCGAATGCGAATGAATTTTTACAGTCAAATACTACTACACATCCCTGTATCGGGCGGATACGTGCTCCGCTGAAATTCGACTTCTCGATATATATATATGTACATATATATATATATATATATATATATATATATATATGTATATATAAGCGGATATACGATGCGGCTACTTTTATTTCCACGCATCATCGAAAGCAATATAGTATACACTCTCTTTACCGCCCAACACCGTCCGAATGATGCCGTTCGAAACCGTGAATAATCATCGTCATGCAATTTAATAGAAGGGCAAATATTTAATCATCGATATAAATTAGATCGCAATTATCTACGGCCGGTGAATCTATTTGATTAAATATTTAATTATGCAATTTACGCTAGCGCGCGTTTCCATTACACTACGATTACGGAACATCCGGTGACGTTCGATATATCGCCGATAAATATCGAAACGTCGAACGCGGAGAGAGATTTGACGAAGAATAAATTCGCGTATTCGTTTTATCCGAAATACTCCTCCGATAAACGCAAGCACACAGCAAGCTTATGCGTACGCTCCGGGGAAATAGGGAGAGTGCTTTGCAGTTATATACTCGAAAAAATGCGGAGGAAACGAGAGAAATATCCGTTTGTTTCGCGCACACATACACAGGTCGAAATAAACTAGCTCGGTGTGTCTATTGATACGAGAGAGAGAGAGAGAGAGAGAGAGAGAGAGAGAGAGAGAGAGAGAGAGAGAGAGAGAGAGAGAGAGAGAGAGATAACTGAAAATTGACGATCGCGATCATTATATACAATTTGCAGTTAAAAAAAAGAATCTCGAATGGTCGAGCGATTATTTGCAATTATTTTATCGCGCGATATAAACCGTATCGTTTCTGGGGATATTGCGTAACTATGTTCAGATGATGTCGACGATAAACGTGCGCAACGCGCGATTAAAAAAAAGCGCGCAAATTATGAACAATATAACAAAAAGAAAAGAGAAAAAAATTATCGTAAATAATATTTTTAAATATTAAATATTTGAAAATAATTTTTCCCCATCGATGAGACACGCGCGCGCCCCGATATATTAATATTCTTGTTAGACACGTGGAAAATTGCATATTCGGCAAGCGTGGAATTTGCATTTAATTGCAGTGTGTCGCTTAAAAAAACGAAAAAAAAAAAGAAAAAAAAAACACCGGTCCTCCGAAAAATCGAATCCAATATCTCGATTTTCGTCACGCGCTTGTCGCATCCCGGGATTAACGCCCGGGATAACTCCGTCGATGAGTATATATCGCGTATCCCAAAGAGTGCCGCTCTCTCATCGATGGCAAAATTATTTCTTCCTCCCCTTCTTTGCGCGGCGAGAATAGCGGCGAGAAGAGAAAGAGAGAGGCCGCTCCACTTTACTTTTTTACAACTGCGCGAGAGTCCTCGACGTTCCATTCGTCTCCCCTCGCGCCCCGATAATCGTTTCTTCATCTTCGACGAGCGATCTTGAGGTGCGACCGGAATACGGAGCCGCGAGGCGCTTATCCGAGGTTGCACCCTCCTCGAATGAATTCGAGGGGCCACTATCGACGGCCACGATCAACCCGCGATAACGGAATCTATACGAGAGAGGCGGAGGGGGCGGAAATTTTCCCCGCGTACGGCGAGAAGGAGGACGAAAGAGTCCTTCACGCGGCGTATACATCCCCTCGTGGAGGGGACCCTCGATTCTTTCCGGGCACGAAGTCAAGTAATTGGCAATAAATTCTCTCCGCGCGCGAAGCGAGTCGTAAAATTTTCTCGCCGGCATTGTCATAAATTATAGATAACGCGGATATATCCTCGGAGAGAGGGTTAGGCTTACTTGTAAGTCGCGTGTAAGGGAGTACTTGAGAGAGAAGTGTACGATCGCGGCTCGATTTTCTCGCACAAAGAGGTTCTTTTCGATCATCGTTTATTTCGGAAGAAAAAAGAAAAGAGAAGAGAAGGAAGAAAGAGAGAGAATCCCGCGGCAGAGATTGACTCTAAAGATCCGCTTACGCAGGACTAATTTGCGTGTAAATTAAAACGAGTGTGTAACACTATATAATTGTCAATGTCTTTTCGATGTCAAACAGACCGCGTGCGGATATTCGAGCGACTTATTCGAAATCTTATTTTACGTATATACGCAGCACACACACACACACACAAACACACACATAGGATTTTACCATCGATCGATCCATTTAGACGCGGCGGCAAACTCGAGAATGATGAGCGCGATATTAAATTCTCATTTTTATTACATCAACGTCGACATTGCGCGCCGCTTAATTACGCGGCACACGGCGCCGTTTTTACAAGACGAAGGGATATTGCACGCGCGCGAAGGAGAGAGGGAGAAGGGCGCACAGACGCGGCTCCTATTTTTGAATCTCGTGTCGCGGCTGCGACTGCGGCGGTTGCATTCGCTTTATGAAGATTAGACCGTCCGGGGCGTATTCGAGACGCGGGGTTTTGCGCAAATTCCCCGGCATAATTTTCCGGCGCGCGGATCCGCGCGACACGGATAAACGCTCGTGTAAAAGATAACGAGCGGCGGAAATAACGGCCGCCGCGGGCGGAGATGCAGCTACATTGGAAACGTAACTTTCGTAAAATTCGATAATGCGACTCAAACGTGCGCATTATGACGTGCGTCATTACGAGAGGAAAGCAAATATATGTATGTGGGCAATTCCACGTCAAATCGGACAAGAAATGACCTCGTATTTCTTAAATCAATTGAAACTTTTTTCACGTGAAATGTATAACCAGAGATATTAATTTTTAAAGTTGACAGCTTCTTCATTTTTCACGAAAATTTTGTTGTTTATAACTTCTGCAAAAAATATATTTCGGACAAATACAAAAATACTCCTAATATCTCCTTATTTTATGTATATTTTACGTGAAAAATGTTTCGTTCGATTTAAAAAATACGAAGTCAAAAAAGATCGATTTTTGTCCGATTTGACGTGGAATTTCCCATACATATACGTATATACAGGGTGGGCCATTTTAATGTTCCACTCTATAAATATCTCTTTTCCTACGCCTTTTACAAAAAAAATGTTTCGCGCAAAAATTGTTCGACTTTAAGGGTGACACAAGACAACGATATCAATTTGTTTAATGAGATCAAATGACGCCACTTTCGAGAAATTCACTAATCATCACTTTTTTTAAATGGAAACCGATTTTCTTTTTTAACAAAAGTTGTAGATCTTGTCGAGACAAATCCAACCATATGTGTTAGTTAAGGATTTTCTTGATTTTTCTATGATTTACACAATTTCTTAATTTTGGAATATTAGTGTTCCACATGTCGAGAGGTACTTTCTGCTCAAATTAAATTTTATTTTGTATTTTTCGGTAGTGATATTCAATGCTTATTGCATAATTAAGTCACTTTAATGAGATCAAAATGGATTACGCGAGAGATAGTAGAAATGATCAAAGTGTAGGGTTGCGTGGAAATAATTTCAGAGCTGCTGAAAGGGAATATGCTCGTGTATCTAGGAAAGTGCTTTTAGGGAGACCTCACATCTATTTTATAAGTACTTCTCGACATGTTTGCGGAACACTAATATTCCAAATATTTGTGTAACTCATGAAAAAATCAAGAAAACCCTGAACTAATACATATAATCATGGATTTGTCTCGACGAGACCTACAACTTTTGTTAAAAAAATCGTGTTTTCATTTTTAAAAAAGTGATAATTAGTGAATTTCTCGAAAGTAGCGCCAACTCTAAACAAATTGATATCGCTGTCTTGTGTCCCCCTTAAAATTAAACAATTTTCGTGCGAAACATTTTTATGTAAAAGGCGTAGGAAAAAAGATGTGTAAGGTGGGGCATTAAAATGGCCCACCTTGTAGATATATATAAAATATAATTTTCCTACATAAGAGTTGTCCGGCTATATGATGATATCCCTTCCTCCGCCACGCGTATCTGTTTTCGGCGTTTTGATAACTACGCAAATTACGCACGTTCGTTCGCGCAAAAAAGGTCCCCGCGAAGCGGAATATCTCGTGTCAGCCTGTCACTTACAACCGGGAAACGTCGTCCCGATCGTTTTAACAAGCGCGAGCTTTTAATTTTAAATAAAAACACGTGACTCTCTCTCTCTCTCTCTCTCTCTCTCTCTCTCTCTCTCTCTTTCTCTTTTTCTCTTCACTCGCGCGCTTTGTTCCCTCCGCCTGGCAAGAGACTCCGCTTGACATTTAATGCTCGTATTATATGTCCGCGTCGCATTCTACGTCGCAGCCACGAAATCGAATCGTGAAAATCTGCCAGCGAGCTCGATTAAAAATGGAAAAAGCGGATAACAAAAAAAAAAAAAAAATGTCCGCCCCGTTCTTGATCGCGATGTGAGATTGGATCTTCCTCTTTCCCTCCCCTTTCGTATAAGCGTTATTTACAATTAAATTAAAACGGCGGATTCACCGGCAAAAGGATCTTTGGCGCGACGTCGAACGTATTGTTAAGGATAAGCCGATCTTCTCGATATTCAATTTATACGCCGCAGTGCGTTTGATCGATGCGCAACGCGAATGCAATTCCCATTGAATCTGCATACGGCAATATTCCCTGGCTTCGTATATTTCGATATATCCGTCGAAACGGGACTCGCCGATGAACAAGGGCACATCGCGAATCGCCGTTATCCATTGCCCGGCATTTGACAACGATAACTAATATGATTGTTCGAGAATCGAGCGGTTCTAACAACGGAATTCATCTCCTCTCGCAGTAACGAAACCTCCTATATCTTTTTCTCTCTCTCTTTTTCTCTCTTTTTATTTCGCTTTTAACGAACGGCAAAAGGATGGACGATATCTCGTGATGTATAGCACTGTTCACCGATGGACGAACGAATTCGATAGGAATTTGTCGTTGACAGATTACATCGATTCAACATATTTATGCATTTCGTGGAAGGAAACGAGTTTTGTTTCGCATCGTTGAGACAATCAAGCCGTAATAAACTAAAAAAAACGCAGCATTTAATCCCGATCCGATGATAATTATTCATGTAATCGTGACGTAACAGTCAGAATAAAATTGCCAAATGACAATGTTATCGCAAACATTATAAAACAGCTGTCGAATATATCTCCGATAAAAATATTCCCCTAAAATGCTCGAGGCGCTGTCAATTTACGCGAACAGAATGCTCTCTCTCTCTCGGCGAAAGATGGCGAGTAATAAATTCTAAATCGTAATTAATTTGCAAATCCTCAAATTATAATCCGCTGCATCCCCGAATATCTGCGTTTATACGAGTTCTTGATTGAAACAATTAAATAACGACGAGAGCGGAGAAAGAGAGAGAGAGAGAGAGAGAGAGAGAGAGAGAGAGAGAGATGCGCGCAACGACAGAGAGCGGTAATGAATATTCAAACGGATGCGGATGCGCGAGTCGAGTTTGTCGAAAATTTTGCCGCGACGCGACTTAAGATCCTCAACGACGTTTCATCCCCCTTCGACCCCCTTCCGCCCCCGAAGGCGCGCGATGCTTAATCACGCCGAAATCATCGTCAGACGGTACGACGAGAAGCATCGAGAATGAGCGGCACGCAAGCAGGGGTTGAAAACGAAGGGAGGATCGGAAATAATCTTTTAAGGCGCGGGCCGCCCCGAAGAAGAAGAAGTTGCGCGCCGCAGTTATAAACAGAAATTTAGATCCAGTTGCTAAAGTAAACAGTGCGGGGAGAACGCGCCCTCTTTTCTCCCTTCGCGCCCTTCGTTCCACCGCACTCGGGGGAGTAGAGAGACCGAGAGGGTCTCTCTCTCTCTCTCTCTCTGGCTGAACTTTTCACTTAGCCATGACGGCCGATAAAAAGTTGGCTGATCTAATAACCGGCGACACCAACGACTCCGGCCGCGCGATCGAAGTTTCCGCAAACGATTTCGCGGTGAGGTTGCCGCGAGCGACGACCTTTCGAAAATGCGCCGCGTGTGACTTGGGAAGGAGAAAGAGAGCTTTCTTCGAGATGGATTGAATCGGGGGAAAGAATTCTCTTCCTAAATCAGATGTATCCGTGCGCTGATTTATTCCTAGTCCCGGGATGCGTTATTCTCTTTCGGCGCGTATATCAAATGTTACGTTAGGTTCATCGTAATGATTAAAGTAATAGTTAATCGTATGAAAAATCCTCTTCTAACACCTTCAATCATTTCTGAGTTTAGAAGATTATTGTATTAATTTAGTCTTTCTTTTTTAAGGAAAATGTCGACTCTAAATCGATCGAAGAGAGCCCGTAGGCGAAAAGTTTGGGACACCGCATGTAGCCGAGGGCAGATGTGTCGTGCGCAGTTAGCGGGAACGCAGATAAACGTTTCTCAGCGTATACATATTATATTACTGTATTTTGTGCCAGCTTACCGCCCGTGACGCGACACGTGAGATACGGTGCATCGCCTTCCTCGTAAGGGCCAGCTGTGCCGTTCAAGATGCGACCCCACCGATCCAAGATGGTTGGCTGTTCCGGCGGAACTGCAATAGGAAGGAAAATTTGTATAAGTGCCACAGGTCGAGACATAGAGCAAAAATAAAATATATATAAAAATGGGGGAGAAGGCGCTTATCTATGCAAGGAGATAAGAAACTAAACACGTTGAATTAGTAAGCGCGTTTAAAGATACACGAGACCTAAGAAAACTTCTCGTTTTCTTTCAAAAATGTTATTTGGCGATTTAATCGATTTTCTCTTTTCATTACACGCTTTTGTTAAACGTTCAACGAAATTTTCAGAAGATTGCTCTCGCAGACGATTTCTTCGTCTTTTCGATTGAAGATTCGCGAAAGCAGGACGCGCTTTTGGATACCGAATCGAGGATATTCACGTCACTTGAATTATGCAGTGGAACATCTCCTGTGTTTCGCTCCTCTGTATTCGGTACAAATTCGGCGTGGCCCGCATAAGATATGCATGTATCGAGGCCGGCGTGTAGCTATGATCGTTCGCGGATTAAGCGCGGCGATATTTTTTCGCGGAATATTCGCTCTCGTGAAATCGAAGCGTAGTCGGATAAACCGGCCGGGATATTTCTCTTGCTTTTTTTTTCCATTATTTTGGAAGTTACGCGCATACGTCGAACGGCATTTTATCAACGTAGTTATGGTACTTTCGCCTCCCTTCTCTCTCTCTCTCTCTCTCTCTCTCTCTCTCTCTCTCTCTCTCTCTCTTCTCGCTCGTTTCTCCTCCGCTTTATTCTCTCCGCCTGCGTTTAGTTTCTTTCGTAAATTATGCGGCCTCAGGCACCGCGTTTTGGCTTTTGTTTGCCAATTCCGGCTAATTTTCCGCAAGTACACACACACACATCGATGTTTCACCAACTTCTTCTAATTTAAAAGCACTCCTGACGTTACCCCCCTCTAATATGCAATTTATTATTTTAGCGCAAATATTTTTATTCTACAGAAGGGTTAAACGAATCAGTTTATCATAAAATGGATCCGACGCGGCGCGAGAATCGGACTGTCGGGCGATCAAAAATCAAGAATGATAATCGTTATCGAGTGCGATAACGTAACTCGGCTACCTGACGAAAGCACTTAATCAAACCGCGTTTCGCGTACCGACGAATTCAATTTTCGGCCATCCACCGTAACATCATCCGCCAACACCTCCGGCTGGCTGGCTCTTCCACCCCTTTCCCTTCTTTTTCCATCGGGACACCCTTCCTTCCTCTTCCTTCCCTCGCGCATCGTCTCTTTCTCCCACCGTGATGCCGCGCGATAAAATTTTCTCCCCCTCTCTCTCCCCCCCCCCCCGATTCCAACCTCCGTTTCACCTGCCGGAACGTACCTGTAAAGTATTCACGAGGATTTATGGCCGCTTTTCAATCCATAATCGGGGTGTACCGTGGAAAATAAAGCGTCATCCATCGTGGCCACGCACGTCAACGTGCCAATCAATCGAGATGGCCTCTCTCTCTCCCTCTCTCTCTCTCTCTCTCTCTCTCTCTCTTTCTCTCTTTCTATTTTGGCGCGCGCACCCTTCTCGTTCTTTTATTTTCGACGCCGTGGCATTTCGCTCCCGATTTCCCGGTCCTCTACACAACTTTTTGATTTCTTCCCTCCCCCCTTTTTTTTCTCCGCTTTTTCAGACAGTCTCTCTCGGAACGGGAAGGGAACGCTGAGAAGATATCACTGTAGGATTTTCACATAGAAAACGTCTCGGCGAAAGCCCCTGTGTTAAGCTCGTTTGATGCTGCGCGCGCACGGACTAAGCTCCGGGCGTAGATTAATTAAATTCGCATCAAAGTCGATGCGCAAGAGCGTGCGAATTGCTTTTCTCGATGTTGCTTATTCGTTTCCAATTCATTTTCTTCAAGTACGTCCTTTCCTTTGGTATCGCGCTCTCGCTCGTAATTTGTAAAATCGCAATTGCACGTAACGCGCAATATCGGATTGTATATATAAATTCTTACAAACTTCGTAATTACATTTCGTAATATCTGTACAAAAGGCGGCCAATAAATTATTCTATTCGTGCAATGTATATCAGAGATTGTACCAAATATTGCTACAGCGCGACACACACTTTACGTTCATTAATTGCGTAATAATAATCTTAAATTTTCCTACAGCTTTGTCAAATTTTTTTGACATCATCGAAGAATTGAATTACAATAAAAGCGACAATATTTTTAATATGAAAATATAATGCATTACCTTTTAGGTTTAATTGATTACGGATAAGAAAGAGGATCGACGTTGGGATCCTACTTCCAAATCACGCGTAATGCAATTGACACGTAATAATAATTAAACGTCACATCTGGCTGACGAGCAATGGTGATGTTCGCGTAACGTTTAGCGGTGTCGCCAATAATTTCGCGCAATTTACCTCCGTAAAAGCTGCGTATCCGACAGCAAATTAAATGAGGCTCATAACGTATCGTGCATCATCCGGAGCAATCTACGACGGGGCGATGACATCCCTTCTTCGGGGAGCTTAATTTCTAGAACGAGGGCTCCGAGAGAGATATTTCGCCGCACTTTTGCGCAATCAAAAATGATACACGCGGTTTATATCCTCTGTTTTCTCTCCGCAATCGCGATTCCAATCACTCGACAATCGCTTTATATATTTTGATGGGGAAAATTATTTATCAAATCTACAACTTGACTCAACATAGAGAATAAACCAGACAAATGCAAAACAATGTCTGCTTTGCTTTACTGTAAAAGAAAAATAATAAATAATAATAATATAATAATAAATTATAATATAATATTATAATAATAATAATTTTTGAGGTCTCTATTATTTTATTCTTATTTTTTTTTTGCATTACACGAATTTTATGATACAAAAAGAAAGGCAAGGTTCGGCGAAATTATTCGCCAATCTGCAAAATCAGTTTTCGTTGCGAGAGAGACACGTATACGCAAAATTTATTCGTCGTAGATTTCGTTATCGAGTTTAATCAGTGAGAGTAAAATCAGGACCGACGAGTAAAATCTGAAATTAAGCAATTAACGATCGCGGCATATTGCGAAGAAATAAAGTTTATCGGAGTACATCGCGTCAAGGGTGAATTGATTTGACGACAGACGAAAACCCGATGGAGCTCCGAAAGGAAACTGAATTTCATCTCGTTCTAGTTTATCCGCGAGCAGAGCACGCGCGCTTAATCACATAATATAACTAGATATTAGATTTATTAATCTCACGGTTTGTGAAATAGCGTCTCTTCCAGAACTATCACGTTTTTTACATGTTGCACATATATATATTTTGGCGTATAACATACTTGTGACTTATCGCATAAAAATTGGGAAAATAAAATATTAAAATATACTTTCATGTATGTGTGTGTGTGTGTGATCTGTCGGATTATAGATTAAATTAATTGCGTTTACAAACGTACACAAGACTCCTTTCTGTCTATACATCAGTTAAACTTAAATAATGGAATATTTCGATGAGGCAATATTATGCATTTTCATATACTCTTTCCATTTTTGCCTCTAATAGAAGTTTGCAAAAGCAAACGATATATTTTGCGCGATGCATAGATTACCTACTTCAGCGAGTAAAGCGAAGATCGATACCGTGCGCGATACTAATCAGAAGTTATACACACGCGCGCAAGTGTATCTCAGAGAAGTATCGCTCCCAGGCAAAATGTAATCCTAGAGTACGCGCAGTAGAGAAAGAGAGAGAGAGAGAGAGAGAACCGATAGTTATAGATACAACGCCGCTTCGGAGATCGAAGTAGCCGTCCGTTCTGCAAACAGGGAGTCTAGTTTTGCGTGCAATGTCGTACACGTGTAACATAGTTCGCTTCCGCAAATATCGAGTCTAATTTGCTTGCGCTGGTTAGGCGCATGCATTTGCTCATAACGTAAATGTCTCGTATAAATAAAATAAGCGTTTTTTGAAAATTATGTAAGATGCCTGTGAAATACATACGTATCTATAGTATATCGACAAATAAATTAATTGTACTAAATTGGATTCTTGTTTTGATGGCGTCGATAATTTCAGGAGCGATCGGAAAATGAGCGAAAAGCCAAAGTGGCGTGTACTATGTGTGTATGTGTGTGCTCGCCGCAATTTTAATTGAGTTAATTTTAAGCTCTCCTCCCCCGTCGAGATAGGCTTCGCGCCACCGGAAAGAAAGATCTCGGGGAAAGGATTGCGTCGGGGATTGCATTTCCGCCAGCGAGAGAAAAAACATTTTCCGAGAGATAAAGAGCAACGTTCTTTTTTTTCTTTTGTCGAAAATCTTCGGTTTATCGGCGTGCACGGAATATTTGAAAGTTGGCTCGCAGCGGACTTTTGCAACACGAAAGTTGCATTTACAGCGGGCTCGAAAGTGTATTTTGAACACCTTTCGCCTTTCGAAGCAGAGAGTAAAATGCGTAAACGCGTTTACCTGACTTTTCATTTGCGGAAAATACAGAGATACTTATTAAATTATACGATGATGTTAATGAAATGGCAATTCGACGAATCTACAATCAGCTGCATTCTTCTAAAATCGCAAAAATGGCGGTAACGAGCCGGCGGTTTGAGTACAAACGCGTGTCCCAAACGGCCACATGCAATCAGGGATCGCGATTTTATTATACTCTTTTTTTTTTACATGAATTCCTAGCACATAGAAAAACTAGCAAGCACGCGAACGCGAAGCGACCAGAAGAATATTCGTAATTTCTATCGGGAGAGAAAGTTCGCGATGTAAATCTGAACGCGAACTCGCGTCGAAGATCGATCGCGGGATATAATTAAAATTATTATTTTATTAGAGAGAGAGAGAGAGTTTTCCGTAATTGGAGAAATGCGATAAATCCAATAAAGCGAGAAATACAAGAGACGTATATTTAAAACACGTTGCAAACATCAGCGTGCAGAACATCACTATGTGTAATTAAAAAGAAAAAAAGAACAATATTTCATCGTCGATATATAATCGAGATGTATAATATTATCCGATCGAGAAAACGGGGTTATTGTGGAAGAGATCTCTCTGCCGCAGGAATGTATGAAATTATTATACATATATACAGGAGAGAGAGAGAGAGAGAGAGAGAGAGAGAGAGAGAGAGAGAGCGACCTATTGACCTCTGTTCGGCCGCACAATTCGAGCAGATTGGTTGCGCGGTTATCGAGATTCCCGGCCGGAGAGAACTCTCCCTCTCCCACCCCCGATTGGGGCAGAGATGGCATTTCGCAAAAACGAAATTACGTGTCACGAAAATATTCGCTTATTATTCCTCCGCCGCATTTCGAAAAACGTTATCGTCGCGCGCATATTTCCGCGAGAGATTATTTATCTTCCGCGCGCGCGGAGATCTTCTCGTACGTCACTCCACTATACTTTTGCTCTTACACTTCTTCTTCCTCTTCTTCACGGAATATATCACTTACAGTTGCACGCGGGAATACGATCGAGTGAAGAAACCCGTGGGGGGGGGGAAGGGGGTGGTTTGGGGGAGGAAGGGAGACGAGAAGTTAACGGATCGTTTGTCATGTTCCAGCTCGTTTCCGTAGATTTTTTCTTTTATTTTTCTTTTCTCTCTCTTTTTTTTTTTTTTTTTTTTTTTTTTTTTGCGTTTCCGCGACCGACGAACGTTACGTTGAAATTTTCAGCGGGAACGAATGATTAATTGAGATCACTCGGGGATTTTTGCCGGGGCGCGGATTTAATCGCGCGTCTCGTTTTACTGTATTACACGTTACGCGGTGCATTAACCGCATAAAAATAAATACATTTCGTCTCGTTTCATACCTTATTACCCCGCCGAATTCCGAATCCCCGTCCGTTATCGTTGCAGATTACCTTGTCGTTTAACTACCTTGTTGTTTAACAATAATACACGGCTCGCCGAGAGCGCGTGTATTTAATTTCGGAGCGATATATACGCGAAAATATTCCCCTTTCCGTTCCACATTTTCGGAATGTAATCCTTCTGTCAATGAACGGGTATTTAAAGCAACTTAAATTGTTACAAATGTGTCGGAATGTTTTTCCGCCCGAAACAAAATACAAAATATAAGGGCTTTTGTATTCGGAAACCTTCTAAAATATGAAAGAATGTTCGATGTCCAGCAGTTGCTAAAAAAAAATTATCGCAATATAATGTATCGAAAACACACAGTTGGTACCCATAAATTGATAAAAAGGTAAAAAATTATGCATTAACAGAATTAGATTAAACGCGATGTAGACGCATAAATTGGAACAAAATTCGGTAAGAAATACAAAGCAATTGTCATCGATAGCGATATGAATGATGGAAAGCGTAAATTATGCACGGGATGATATAAAATATAGATCGAAGAGAATTTAGAGATATATTTCACAAAATTAAACGATAAAATTTCAAGACAAATCTTGATTTTTCAATAACGGAATTTGCTTCACTCTTACTCGCCCGACTTTTCCCTTCGAATCGAACTTGCTGTCTCTCGTATCGTATTTTGGTGTCGCGTATTGTTCCGCTATTATTCTTCCGTCGTTTTCGTTTTAAGCTCGCTCGAATGGTGACCGGAAAGACGCGGCGTTTCGTATCGGGGGTAAATTGTTATCGACAGGAATATCATCGTTCGCGGCGTGCTGTATTGGTTAAGGCGACGTCGCTTGAGTGCAAGCGGCTAAATCGATTCTCGAGCAATTACCACCTACGTAATGCTACGAGGACCTAAACCGATGCGCCAACATGGAGCTGCGAACCGTGCGATTCTCTCCTTTACATCGGGAAGATCCAACGAATCTCCCTTTTAAATGCACGAAATGACGCGATTTCTAGTGATGGGATTAAGTATCTTAAGTTCGAATTTGTTTGCATGGTATCGAACTCTCTGATTACATAAAAAAAAAAAAAAAAAAAAAAACAGTACTTTCAAGTACATTCGAACCTTGATCAAGTATGTTCGAATCTTTTATGAATATTTATGCATAATATTTCACATTCTCTCCCGTTATATTTTAGGAGGTTTCCGAATACAAAGGCCCTTTGTACTTTGTTTCGAGCGGAGAAAAGTTCCGACACATTTTTAACATTTAAAGTTGCTTCGGGTAACCCGGGTAACCCGGGTAACCCGTTCATTGACAGAAGGGTTAAAACGAAACTGTTCTCGCGCGGCGGGAAAAAGCGAGATCGCGAAAACTTACTTCGCGCTCGCGAGAATCGGCAGACTGGGTCAACAAGTTGGAGAATCGCGTTCGGGGAAGTTTCGCCAATGTTATTAAATGGACACTCCACAAAGAGGAAAAGAGATTTTCTTTTCCTGTTTATTCATCGCTCGTAACGAGCAAAGTTGCGCAATTTTATAATACTCGACAATTCGCGGGGATTTAATATACATCGCGGCGCGATAGAAAGCAACACGCCAATTGTCAAGTTCTCGATTTCCGCCAATCGTTATTTTTATTTTCCAAGAAGAAAGAGTGCGGCCAAGTCTTCGTTAAAAAACCCTTCCCTTTTTTTCACCACCTCCAATTTAGTTCAATATTGGCTTAAATGAACGTTTACGACTAGTAGATCAACCCTTGAAAATATTATTTTGAGGCAAGCAAACGTTTCAAAGAAATAAGCTATCCAAAAAATTCATTAGCAATAAATGGCGACAGTTAAAATTACAACAAATCAAACAAAAAAAAAAAAAAAAAAGAAAGAAAAGAACTTCTACATTAGAAGCATAGAATTTGCTTGAACAAGCACATTTTAGCGAGAAGTTGGAATGTTATTTTTGTTCGATTTGTAGTAATTTTAAGTGTCGTCATCTGTTGCTAACAAATTTTTTATTTCTTTGGAACGCTTGCTCGCCTCAACATAATATTTTTTAGAATTAATCTACCAGTCTGCTATAAACTTTCATTTAAGCCATCATCCAGCTCAATTGGAGGTGGTGAAAAGAAGGGGAGGAATTTGGCCGCCCTCTTTTCGAAACGCCGCGCTATTATCTTCTCGCGCGAGTGAATCGCGCGCTAATGGATTACGTCCGACACGAACGTTCGAGTTAAGATCCATCGTCCCCTTCGTCGAGGCTCGGCGACGTGAAGGATTACACGTATACCGCGCGGCGCGGGTGCTCCGTCCTCGGATTTCAATAAAAACGTCAAATTTTATTTTCAAATTCGCCGACACCACCGTCGCGTCCATCGTTCATGTTCCTTGTCACCGCTGAACTCGTCCTCCATCCCTCGTTTTTTTCATCAACCTCCCCCGCTTCTCCCCCGAAGGTAGTTTTCCCAGGTTCGCCACCAGACGCGTCCCTCCTCCCTTCCTTAGTCGCGTAAGACTAACGGGAATTAAATTAACCTTTCTCTCGATGAACCTGGGTACCCGAAGCAACTTTAAATGTTAAAAATGTTTGTCGGGAGTTTTCTCCGCCCGAAACAAAACACAGAAATTGTCGCGCTACAATGTATCGAAAGCACGCAGTTGATATCCGGGTACTCGTGCATTGATGATAAGGTGCAAAATTATGCATTGACAGAAGGGTTAAACCGCCGGTGACCCGTATTATTTCCGAGACGATACGTTAAACGGATACGTTAAAGTGTTTTCACGGTAATGGATGACGTAACGGGGACAGTTTGCCGTTTAATTCTCAGTGTCGAAATATCTCTCAAGTTTCGCGGGATGGGAAGTCCCTCAACGCAACGCGTGCGACATTCGTGCGACGAGAGACGCGACGAGAACGACGGGTGTTGTGTGTGTGTGTGTGTGTGTGTGTGTGTGTGTGTGTGTGCGCGCTACGAGCGATACAACGGAATAACTCGGCGGAAAACGGTTCGTCAGGAGGTCGTGAATTAATTCGCGCCAGCCCGCAGCTTCCAAGCTCCTCGCTCGCTCTCCGCCCGCTCTCGCTCGCTCGCCGGAAAGTTAAATTCACGAGTCGTGCGAGAGGATACACGAGTTTCCACTATCGTTCTAAAATTCAAACGAGTTCACCACGGGTGAACTGGGCACGGGTACTCGATCGTCGGGGGTCGCTCCGCGGTTTTAAAATACTTGTCCGACCGAGACCACCTGAGTCGACTGCGAAACGAAAATTCGCGAACGATATCTCGCAAGAGAGCGAAGGGGCGGCGCGGCGGAAGAGGAGGGGAGAAAAAAAAATAACCGTGGTATATATGTGCGGAGTACGCTGCTGCTGCTGCTGCTGGAGGCAACCGCATTTTAGAAAGTAGATTGCTCGGGAATAACGTTTTCGCTCTCTTATGGACCGGCAGCGAAAAATTAACAATTCTTTTCAATCGAGAAACTCTGTTTTTCAAACCATCTTCTTGTTAATAAGAATCAATATTACTATTACTACGCTTTAGATAAATGTTAAGTTACATTTTACACGAAGGAAGAATCGAAAAACTCTCTCCGGAGACAAATATTGATGGCCAAAAATTACTCTCGAAAGTCGGAAAACTTTCCTCGCGTATCATTTCCGCGTCAATTTATTTTCGCTTTTATCTTTAAATTCGTCCACCAATCTGGAATAGCCCAATCGTACGAAGACGGACATTCTTTTCAAGAATAGTTCATCTTCCGTTCGAGCGACGGAAGCGAGAAGGACAGAGGACGCGTTTTCGACGAGCATCGTGTTTTCGGTCTCTGTGGCAATCGTCTTTCAATCGGTTCCCGTCTCTCTGCTCCGCTAGATACGGCGAATTTTACCGAAGAAAATGTAAGCACCGTGAGGCTAGAAGCGAGGATGAAAAAGGAAAAAACGAATAAACAAACGTGGCAACCTGTTTCATCCGCCGCGTCATCTATCCTTTTTCCGACCCCGTTATTTCCTCGCTCATTCCGTCTCTTTTTCTGTTCAGCACGCTGGTCGATTTGAATAAGCCTGCTGAGCCTCAAGCTCCCGCGAGTTGAAAAGCCGCATGGTGTTTGTCGAATGCCACTTCGTATGCCAGCACTCGCAAAGTACGTTCCTAAGCAGGCGAGGCATTTTCATATTTGGCCGTGTATGCGAGCATTGTATGTGAGCGAGTTTTTATATCATATATATATATATATATATATATATATATATAGAGAGAGAGAGAGAGAGAGAGAGAGAGAGAGAAGGCAAAAATGGAACCGAAAATGCAACGGGCGAGTTCTCCTTTTCCAACGAAATCTGGGATTACCATCGCTCTCGCACTCGGCTTCGGTCAACCAAAGAAATGCTTGAATCGCAGTGATAAAGTTTTAAATAGGATCCGTCCGACTATTGTTCCTACGAAATTGCTCCGTATGTAATACTCTCGTATAGACATTGTAAATATTGTTGATAGTTTGATATCGTTATAGAATGATATATTGTAATATTATATATTATATAATATTATATATATATACGATATTTCATTCTATAACGATATCAAACTATCAAAAATCTTTACAACATATCTATACGAGATAATACAATATTATCAATATAATATTATCTTGTAAATCGATAAACCAATCTTTCCCTTAAAACTAAATATTTGATTATTGATAATAAATATATTTAATATAATGTAAAGTGCAATTATTGCCAGAATATACACAGTGTATTGATAAATTATGCAGCTGATTATGGTCCAAGTCTCACAAAATTGAATTAATTGTGTATCATTAATCATCGCCTTGTATTGCTGCAAGATATTTTTAAAATTTTACCATTGCAAAAAAGATTGCTCGTCGAATGCGTTAAAGAATATTTTCCGATGCACAAAACAGATTATCTTAAGAAAAAAGAAAGAAGATTAAGGGATACTTTTATAATCGCGGTTATAAAGAACGGCTGAAAAAATTCGTCAGATTACAACGACAGCGTTGATCATTCAACGTGTAAATTACCGGCGGAAATCCGATGACATACCGGAAGCGAAGAATCCCGGCAATCTAGCTACCGTGCAGAGACTAATTTATCGGAAGGCGACAATAGCCGGAACGATACCGCGGCTGTGCTCGGGTAATAATAAATATTGGATTCCAACGGATTTCAATATCACTCCGTTGCACGAATCATCCTTCATTTCGCATTATTGGAACAGTTATGAGAGAGTTTTCTTCCCTCCTCTTTCTCTCCTTCCTTCCTCGTTGTACGCCATTTTCTTTCTTTCTCTGCAACTCTCTCTCTCTCTCTCTCTCTCTCTCTCTCTCTCTCTCTCTCTCTCTCTCTCTCTCTTCGCTATCGGCATCACCGAAATCCTGCAACCCGGTGGTCCAAGAGCTCCCTTGTTAAATTTTTACGGCCAGCAGTTTTTGCGACGAGCAACGTACGGGGACAAGCGGGATCCGTGTCATCCTTCAGGATCGCCTGGAATTTATGGCGCTTGGCGCATCGATATACATTTATAGAGTACCGTCGATACATTTAATCGAATATTCGAACGGCGGCGAACCAAGAGAGTTCGACGACCTTGTGGACCCACCCCGTTATCTCTTCTTCGTCGCATAGAGAACGTGTCAACGACACTGATCGATTTCGGGTCCAAAGTATTATTCGAGCTACATGTTATTAACCCGAAGAAGCGGGAAATAATGTCTAGAAAATGGTACTTTGGATTCGTGGACGGGCTAACAAGGGGAAATTAGAAACGATCAAGTTTTGCGAAAACCAAACGCGATAACCTTACATTTAATTCAATTTTCATCGCATTTCGCAAGACGAAATCAGGGAATTTTCATTGAATTTTTATTAGGACTCGGAGAATATTTTTAAAATTTGTATCTTTGATAATTTTGTTCTTATATTGCAAGCATTTGGTAATCAGCTGATTGGCCAAGTTAACGATATGCAGTGATATGGCGACATACACATCCGCATGTGACTGTTATACTTTTGTTCTTTAGTGTTTAGGATAGCGATATTGCTCTGCAGTATATTGTTCAAATTAACTGTACGACTATAAATAAATAATAAATCGATATTAAATGCTAAAAAGCCTTAAATATGTGCTCTATATTTTATTCAATAGATAAATAATTATTTTAAAATATATTCTTGAGGATTGTGAATTTTTTTTTAAATATAAGTTTATATGTTCAATGTCTTAGCAAAATACTGAATATGCAGTACATAATTCATTGTTCTTCATTGTAATTCTTCGTAAAAAAAAAAAAAAAAAATAAAAATGTTATGCAAGTAAAAAATGCTTATTTTACAATAACTATTTATTTCTTTTCAATACTTTTTCAAATCTAACATTTGAAATTTAAGTGGCTCTTCATTTTTTCTTCGTGATCGTATGAATAGAAAGCATTAGAAAACGCGAACAATAAAGAAATTTATTTTCAAAAAATTGCATTTGAAAATTTTCTAATTTTACCTAAAATTCTGAACAAAAATATCTATAAAATCAGAGAATTCCCAAGGAATTTTTTTACAAGTTATATATATTTTATAAACATATAAACATATACAAGTTATATAATTATATATTCAATGTCTTAATAAAATACTGAATATACGCAGTATACTACTGCAAATTGACAACACTACTATTGACATGTATTTTTAATATCTTACGGATATCTAATAAGACAAGGCGAGGTACACGCGATTTCTAACAAAACCATGAGAGGGAGAAACTAATTGGACGCGATAGAAATGATGAAGAAAAATAAAATATTTCCGTCAACGGTGTGTGCGAATGGAACTCGATATGAAAGAAGGCTCTCGGTGATGAAAGGTATATCTATCTCCTCGCAACAACGTCTTTCATCTTTCCATGCTCCTCTCCTAGCGTCTTTTCCCCGAGATGCTGCCTCGCAACGTGGTCAGAGCCGGAGCTGATGGGCCAGAACTCCGTGAAAGGAGACTCGATCGAAAAGGACGAGACTTCCCCCCCCCTCCCCCCCCCCCACGGAACCTTGTCTCGGTCTGAGATTCGTACTTCCCTTTTTTTTTTCCTGCGAAGCAGGAAAGAACCGCGCCGCAAGTCGATAAGTCAAAGCGACCGACATTTTAATTATGGCACACCCGGAAATTGCAAGGTACACGGAAACGAATATAACGCCGGCGATCCTCGTTAATTTTTCTGCCTCTATCTATGGCGTTCCTCTCACCCTTCTTCCCTCTCTAACTTCCTCTGTATTGTCTCTCTTATATGCAGAGACGATACTTGTACAATATGACATAAATCTACATTGATCGTAGAACAAGTAAATTGTCGACGAGTGGGAGGAAATCAATTTTTATATATTTTTTGTTCACACATAAAACGGAAAATTATTTTCTTAAAGAGCTGTCAGAAAAGAGGAGTATTAACTTTTAAATATTTTTCTCTCTCTCTCTCTCTCTCGCTTTGTTCTTTTTCAATTGCAGCTGTATTAAACGCTTAAAAGATTCGGGGTTTTTTTTATACCCGTCGCTAAAAATAAATGTCTCCATCTATCTATTTATCTCTTCACGCCGGCTTTTTTCGCGAAATGAAATGGGATCCGACCGTTCTGTTTTTATCAGACTGCGAGATTTGAATTATGATCGTCGCGATACTGGTCACGGATTAATGTTCGATTTCCGCGTCGGGTGCGGTCGTTAATGGACGTGCGAGTGACTCGGAGATATTGGAAAAGTGTGATCGGTGATTCTTTGAGAAAAGTTTTTGGCGATAAATATTCCCACTTACTTACGTAAAGGGTAGAGATAAAAATCGAAATTATAAATGCTTTCTTTCACCATCTACTCACGTTTATCACTCGCGGTATCTACTCAAATCTTGTTAAAAAAATGAGAATTACTTGATCTTCTAGATTTTGTTCAGAATTGCAGGTAAAATTAGAGAATTTTTAAATGCTATTTTTTAAAATAAATTTCTTTATTGTTCGCGTTTTCTAATGCTTTCCACTTTTCACTCATACGATCACGAAGGAAAAATGAAAAGCTACTTAAATTTCAAATGTTTAATTTGAAAAAATATTGAAAAGAACTGAATGGTTTTTGTAAGATAAGCATTTTTCACTTGCATAACATTTTCATTTTTTTTTTACTAAGAATTACAATGAAGAATAATGAATTATGTACTGCACATTCAGTATTTTCCTAAGACATTGAACATATAAACATGTATTTAAAAAAAAAATTCACAATCCTTAAGAATTTATTTTAAAATAATTATTTATCTGTTGAATAAAATATAGAGCATATGTAAGGCATTTTTTTCTAGTATTTAATACGATTTATTAGTCGCAAAGTTAATTTGGACAATATACAGTGTGTTTGATTTAAGCGTTAACACGCCATTATTTTTTTAACTAATAGAGTTATATAAAAATTCTTTAAATAAAAAATTGTCTTGTTTCAAAAGATTTATTCTTGTAGATCGCTAACTTGATTAATCAACAGATTGCCTGCAATATAAGAAAAAAATATGATCAAAGGCACAATTTTTTTAAAAATTCTCTAAATTTTCTACTAAAATTCCATAAGAATTCCCTGATTTTTTAAAGCAAAAAGAAAATCGCTGAGAATTCCAAGTTTTCTGTATTTTTCCAGGAAATAGACTATTAAAAGCATTGCGAGAGAAAAAGAGAGAAGTATCACGTTTTATACAAAAATGACACGAGCGCCTACAACAAAGTTTAACAGCGCCTTCTTTCTCATGCAATCGCTCGTTCCGTGCGTGGCAAAAAGTTGATAATATCGTCTTCTGCCGCTAGCCTCGATAACACAATCGAATCCTAATTACGGTAGCGTGTCTTCGTCCGGCTCAGACTTAAAAGTTACGGCAACTCTCGTGAGCAATCGTCGGGAGGATCGTTTAAGCCTAAGTGGTCTAATTTTCAGCCACCAAATGGCCGTCCTCGGATTCCTTAGTACCTCGTTAACCGCCAATGTGGACGAAGGAAGTGTGTCTGCGGGTCTTTATTGGTTTCAGACATCCGCTGAGATCGCGCGCTATATATTTTACATTCTCACGCGACTGTGTGTCATCTCATATTTTTTTGATGGATTTTCGATCTCGCAAGCGAGACGAATCGATACGGCGATGCGATTTGTTTTCGAAAATTTCCATTTAATCGTCCGTTTAACATTTCCGTTCCGCTGGATACGCGTGTTTTCAAAAATAACTGCATCCGGACGATAAACAAAGCGCTAATAAAATCAATGATGGGTTAACCGACTCATTTACGCAACGTATTATAGATGCTCTTTCTACCCCCTCTTTCTACCCTCTGCCAGGCACTACGTCACCGCGAGCGGTTGCGACGTCGTTTTTTCTGGGAAAAATGTTATCCGACGTCCATACGTCTTCGGGATAATGTAAAGAGAGGCGAGGGTCGGGTAAGAATAATGCGGGCGTTTTCAGAAGTCGTCGACGGCGAAATGGATTTTCGCGAGTTATCCACGAGATATGGGTCGAGCGAGCGAGCGAGCGAGCGAGAGAGAAGAGAGAGAGAGAGAGAGAGAGAGAGAGAGAGAGAGAGAGAGAGAGAGAGAGAGAGAGAGAGAGAGAGAATGAACGAGAGGCGATGGAGTAGATGGAGCCCAGTCGGGATGAAGTCTACGAAACGACGGATGAAAAAGTGCTCGCGATTCGTATAAAGTGATTTTAAGTGAGAGTCAGCTAGCCCGGTCCAAAGTTCGCCTCGCTCTGAGATATGACGGCAAATATTAAAATCCGCTGGCCGGTCGTCTAAGGGAGGGATTCTTCCTTAAATTTGCCCTTCCGCTCGAATCTAAAGGCGAGTGATTTTCATCCCGCGCGAGAAAATCGTGCAAGAATCTAGAGGCGAGAAGAAAAATAGGATCGACCGATCTTTATCGCGCTAATGCTTAAACGGAGAGAGAGAGACTCTATTTAACCCTTCTGTCGATGAACGGATACCCAAAGCAATTTTGAACCTTAAAAATGTGTCGCAACTTTTCTCTCCGCCCGAAACAAAATACCTTTATATTCGGAAGTTTTTTTTTTTTTATAGACGAAAATGTGAGTTGACACCATCCTATTACGAAACATGCAGTGTATAAAATCCAAAATTCAAAAGTCATTATCTCCTGTTCTAAGTGGTCAATAATTTTTCAATTTTTGCCGTTGTATTCAGAAAACTTTAAATAATAATTACTCAAAATTTCAAAACTGTCGTAAGAGAAAGTGCCTATTGCGATACAACTACCTCAATTAAATATATAAATTTTAATATACTACATTGAGATCCGAAATATTTGAACGAAACAAATGATGCAACCAATAGCCGTTCCATTAAAAAAAAAAAAGAAAAAAATTTACCACTTCGAGGATATTTATACGCGCATTATACATATAAAGCGCGGCCGATCACTTATGCAAAGTCGATAGCACCGTCGGCGCTATCCTAAAATTTATCGCGGTGACATACGATTACACCGATGCTGGCGTTCGGTCTGACGCAAACCGATCGCGTCGTAAAACCAACCGGTTTCAATAACGCATACCTCGCTATTTTACACGTACAGTTTATCCGCGAGATAGTAATTTACCGGGAAAAAAAAAAAAAAAAAAGAGAAAGAGAGAGAAAAACCGACGGATCGTCACGCGCCATAAAGATCCCGACGCGAGTTGTGTCTTCGGCGACGACGGGTCGGATGGATGTCTCGTGGAGACGCGCTGAAATATTCGTCTCTCTCTGGGGTGACTCGCGGATACGGCGAGGAAAATGTTGTGTACTTATAGAGTTATGTATTCGCTTCACGTTCGTCGGATGTATCGGGCCAATTTGGGGACTGCGTCTGCAGTCAGATCAACCGCAGCTGGAAACGGGGGTGGAAAAAGGAGGGTAGAAGGGACGCTCGAGGAAGGGTGGGTGGCGGATAGCGAGGGGATCCGCAGGGTCGAGCCGGAAGGCGAGGGGGGAGCCGATTTCTACGCCAATATTTGCGAAACATTACGCCACGGCGAAGCGACACATACTCGCGGAATGAACACTCCTCGCTGTCGTCGTCGTCGTCGTCGAAGGTGAAGGAGAAGGAAGAGAAGCCGCGCTCTCGCGTTCTTGACGGGACAACCTTCGGCGAACTCCGTCGCGAATTTCGCGCCGATGTTCGAATAGAGTTCGTTTGCCGTAATTTGCATCTGAATCGAGTCGACGCGCGTGCACATACAATTAGATCGATCGACCGCGGTAGGAGCGGTTCAAATCTGCTCTCTCGTTGAAGAAGGAAAGATGCGCGAAAGTTTCTAAAATACCTCAAATCTCTCGGAGCTTTAACCCTCGGCGAACGCCATACATTTCGTCGAGCTTTTGATATACCGCGGGATATATGTATAATACCCCGTTAGTAAAAAGATATATGTATATATCTATAAAATTAATTTTTAATAAAATAATTTTTATAAAATTAACTTTCAATCCTTCTGTCAAAAATGTGTCGAAACTTTTCTCCGCCCGAAACAAAATACAAAGAGCCTTTGTATTTGAAAATCTCCTAAAATATAAGAAAGAATGTTCGATGTCCAGAGAGCAGCTGCTATAAAAAAAATTTGTCGCAATATAATGTATCGAAAGCACGCAGTTGGTACCCATACATTGATAAAAAGATGAAAAATTATGCATTGACAGAAGGGTTAAAGGATTTATTTTTAAGGAAATAATTTTTTAAAATTACGTCATTTTTATTTGGGAGATTTAATTAAAAGAGAGAATATAATGTATTTCACAATGTATAATTCGTATCCTATTTTTATCCGGAAAATTCCCTATGACTTTGATACCGCAAGAATTTTGGATTTTATTATTAAATCATCATGGAAACGCATCGCTGAATATTTCGAATTTTCTATTTACGACAGTTACGTTGTTTTTCAGTAAAATGCATAAAGCACACAATATTCGCGCCGCGTTACGTCGTTATTAAATAATTAAGCGGGATTAAACGGGTTGTCCTTTTATTTATTTAATAAACTCCGCAAACACGCGGGCGAAACGTGAAAATGGCAGAATTACACAAACTGAACAATCGTCGGCGAGAGGGAACGAAATTTCTCCTCTCTTCGAGCTTCAGCTCCGCCATTTCTCCAAAGCTCTCCCGATAGTTCGAATCAGCCGCAAACGATGACGTAATTCAACGATAGCGACGATATTACTCGAGGTGTTCGGATACCTCCGGCAACTAACGCGATTACGGGAGCCGTTTTTGGTTAGCCACGCGAGATCGTAACGCGCCAGAGAGAGAGAAAGAAAGAGAGAGCGAAAGAGAGAGAGAGAGAGAGAGAGAGAGAGAGAGAGAGAGAGAGAGAGAGAGACAGGAAGCTGCCAGGAATGCCCCAACCATCCCTCTCATCCCTCCCCTCCCCTTCCAACCCCGTGTTCGTACACGTCCGCACACATCCGCGTTTGTTCCGCGTACCACGGGCTCGAGGAGAGATGTGCGGGCGAAATTTCTTCACCAAGTACTCCGCACGTCCCTGGCATCTACTTGGAATAATTCGCGTAGTTAGCGCGCGGTGCAGTTTATCACGCCGCGGGTGACAACGTTCGCTCGCGTGCGCGAGAGAGAGAGAGAGAGAGAGAGAGAGAGAGAGAGAGAGAGGGAAAGGGAGAGCCCTGTTGTCGCTATATACACATAGTTCAGTAAGCCGAAACCAAGACCGCGGAGGATGCGTCCTCGGTAAGCGCCGGATGGGAAGAGATCCGTGTCTCGCCGCGAGAGATAGCCGGTTTTACACGAACACCGTCGTGGCTACGGCCGCTATTTGATACATTAACGCGATTTTAATCCCGCGGTCTTTGTCCCCTCGCCGAATTCAAGCCGTTTTCATTCTCAACAACGGTTGAATATATTGCCTGAATTTTGATTAATCCTTCCGTCAATGAACGGATATCCGCGCGGGTACCATTAACATTTAAAAAACATTAAACCTTAAATGTGTTAGGTTTAAGGGGTTTAATGTTAGATTTTTTTTTTAATGTTGAAAATGTGTCGGAACTTTTTTCCGCCCGAAACAAAATGTAAAGAGTCTTTGTATTCGGAAACCTCTTAAGATATAACGAGAAAGAACCACGGATCGAAAAAAATACGAGGTCATTTCTTGTCCGATTGACTTTCTTCTCCGATTTGACGTGGAATTATATGGCCCATATATGTATATGTGTGTAAAATAAAAACTATAAAAAATCAATGAACTTTATTCTAAGATCTCCGGCAATTAAAATATGTAGGAAAATTGAATTCGAGAGCTCTCTCGTATATACGGCAAATTATCGTACGATAAGATTAAATAATAATCAAGCCAATCGTTCCGCGTGCAATTACGACGAAAGAAATCTGATATCGGGTGATTATTGGCAGAAATATCATGGATATATTATACCTGATATTTCTGCTCTATTTGACGGATTATTTTCCCGTAATTTCATCTGCTTGATTACGTATTATGTATCAATTTATATTGAGCGAATAATTTGACGATTAACAGATTCTATTGCATCGTTTTCGAAATCCCACCCATACACGCGAGAAATCGCCGCATTATTAAAAATTAATTGCCCATTCCCCGTGTTTGCATCTCTTTCGTATTCGAGAGAGAGAGAGAAAGAGAGAGAGTGAGTGAGTGAGTGAGTGAGTGAGTGAGAGAGAGAGAGAGAGAGAGAGAGAGAGAGAGAGAGAGAGAGAGAGAGAGAGAGAGAGAGAGAGAGAGAGAGAGTATCTTCTATTACGATAGTAAAATATTCTTTTGGGAATGTAACGATCGCGCGTGCGCGCGCACAAGATGCTTTAATAAAAGACCATCAATCACTTTCCATTACGTGTTAGTAGCGTGTATGCCCGGGTATGTTTTGTCGCGAACGCCAAAGTCGTTTTAATGAAAGATCGTCGGTCTTCCAGATTTCATTCGGGTCGCACGCGCGCGCCTGGTTCATTTTGCCGTATTAAATTCTCGACAAAACGGCGACGTTATTTTTCTAACACTGTTCTAACGAAAAATAGCTCGACAATTTTGCCGAGAAATATTCCCTCGCGAGGGAGACGGATCGGAATTTTCACGCGCATACGAATTTTACATCATCTTGTTCGTTCAATCGCGCATTTAAATTCGCAATCGTAGAGTAACCATAGAGAGTTCGAAAGCGCAAACAAATTCGAACCTACTTCTAAGATACTTAAGGTAGTTGTATCGCAATAGGCACTTTCTTACGATATTTCTGAAATTTTGAGTAATTTTTATTTAAGTTTGTTGAAGACAACGATAAAAATTAAGACATTATTGACTACATAGAACAGGAGATAATGGCTTTTGAATTTTGAGTTTTATACACCGCATGGTTTGTAATAGGATGGTGTCAACTCACATTTTCGCCTATAAAAAAAACGCTTCTTACGATTTTAAAATAAAGCAACATCTAACAAAACATCTTCAAAAATTTTTAAAGCCGTTTCCGAACTAAATTTAAAGATATTACTGAAAGGATGAACGATTTTGCCATGTTTTAGATGTTGGAAAGAATAAATTTACGCAGATGCAAACTTTTTAAATATTATAAAAATAATATGCATGAAATAATGCTAGATTGATAATACCGTACAGGATAGATCGATAATAGTACAAGCTCAGTGAAACGTTTTAGACAAATAAATAGAGTTTTCCGTTCGTTGCACTGTATTTTGTATTGCAGTGATCATTATTTTTGACTAACACTATCGCGATACAACTACCTTAATCCCATCGCTAGTTATGTCTCACGATCCCGTCACGAATGGGGGAAAATCGTCTCTACCAATTTTGTCGGAAAGGTCTCGGCGCGAAAAGGGCCTCGAAGAGGCCTTTTGCCGACGTCCTCCGTAAAAGGCCTCTCGGAAAATCGTGGAAACGCGCGAGCCTTGGCAACTTGGAATTTATGTTCCCCATAAATTCATGCGACTTCGCGGACCGTTTTTCCGATCTCGGATCCCGTTTGCCAATCCTCCCCCCCCCCTTTCTTCCCGCCCGTCCTCCTTTTACCCTCTTTTTATCCCTCCCCCTCCCCCCCCCCCCTCCTCGTCGCTCTCTTTCCTCGCCGGCCGCATTCCAACATTCCGCGGGTTCTTTCACCCCCCATCCACGAGTCCCTCCTGGCTTGCGGTCAGTTTGCTACTTATTATCAAGTGAAATATCGCGGTCGATTTGTTATCACGGGTGGTAGTACTTTACCGGGGAGATCTTACAATTCGTGCCCTTGTTGCGGCGATAAAAACAGAAATCGCAGTGCCTTTTGATATTTTATGCCCTCGTAAATACGAGACGTCAATTAATATCTCACATACGCATTTAATGAAACGATGTCGTCAAGAATTCAGCCAACTATCGTTCTAAGAATTATTAAACAATTATTGTCGATATACATATTAGTCAGATTTTTATGCTTTGAACTCGAATTATATATTTTCATCTTAATATAACGTGAGACGGAGCAATCGAATTAACCGAAGACCAATTAGACGCTCGTTCAAAGAAACAGACAGGAGTACCGACTTAGTATCGACCGGATGTAAACCGGCTTGCTAAAGGAGAGAAACGACCGTATCAAGTAGTCGGTGGAACGATAAACTCTCTCTCTCTCTCTCTCTCTCTCTCTCTCTCTCTCTCTCTCTCTCTCTCTCTCTCTCTCTCTCTCTCTCTCTCTCTCTCTCTCTCTCTCGCGATTCAATTTGCGCGAAAAGAATACGGGAATGAAAGTGCAAGGACGATAAGGAATAGTTAATTAGCCTCGTCACAAAGGAGCTCGATTATGCGGTGTTATACGACCGCGAATAGCGCGCAAGCTACTTTTTTTCATATCTCTCTCTCTCTCTCTCTCTCTCTCTCTCTCTCTCTCTCTCTCTCTCTCTCTCTCTCTCTCACGCAGGGGCTCACTTATACTCCATTAGTCGACGCATAGTAGAACATAGCTCGTATACCTGCCCCGGCTGGAAAAAGGGTTGCCGACCTCGATATACAAACCTCCTCATTGTTCATCGCGCGCGCATGTGTGTGTGTGTGTGTGTGTGTGTGTGTGTTGTGTGTGTGTTGTGTGTGCGTGTGTGCGTGTGCGCGCAAGTGCATGCAGCTTGCGCGCTCGCTTAAAAGGGTGGAACAAATTTCTGCTCGGCGAAGGTAGAACCCCTTTTGGTTCAAAAGGCGAGTAAGTTGAATTTTTCGTCGATCTTCGTACGCGTGTCAAAGTATCTCCCAGCTATTATCATTTGTACCTTCGAGAGGACGTGCAAAACCTCCCTTTTTTGTCTCCCGCGAATCGGATTATCAATCGTGGGAATCGTGCTCGACAGGAGCGAGATGTCGCAGCCGTTATTGCGTTTAATTCTTGATTTTCTCCTACGTACAGGAGTGCTCGTGCGCCGCGGACCGTGAAACTTTTCTCGCTCAGTGGCTCGTTACAATGTCGCGAGTTTTCGGGCGATTTTACGAGAGCGCCTCTCGTATTCCATTCTTTCCGCGACACAAATTGCGACTCTGCGTTTGCAACTTTAATAGATCTCTCGCGTACAAAGATTTACGTTTGCGCGGCAAACTCTTTTTCATTTCGCGCTAGATACCGATGCTACCGATTACTCTCTCTCTCTTTCTCTTTTTCTCAATGTGGTGTATTTATTCAGAATAAGCGGAGCCAAGATGTCACATTGCGCTGACGCTACGCGATCGATGGGTAAAATGCTATCGAAGCGTATTACTTAACGAATATACGAGAGGAAATGCATTTTATATATAGCCCAGAGAGAGAGAGAGAGAGAGAGAGAGAGAGAGAGAGAGAGAGAGAGAGAGAGAGAGAGATTAAATCCTCGAGAAAGTACTCAAACTCAAATCCAGATTCCTTCCACGACCGACTCTCTCTCCGTCCGATAATCCCCGTCGAGTTTCCGTCCGTCTCGAGTTATTCCGCAGGAGGAGCCGCCGCGTAAATTCCGCGCCGGTGACAAAGACGCTTTATATTATTTCGAGCTTAATTTCGACTTCGCATTATCCTCGCTCGAGAGTGTCTCCCGATATTATTTCATCTGCGAGGGCAAAAGCAAATCGATCCCGGGGCCCGGCGTACCCCCTCCGTTCCCCCTTTTTCCCTTTGCGAGAAACGCAGACGAAAGATTTTCCTCCTCCGGCTTTATAATGCTAGAGAGACGGAACACATACAGAGAGAGAGAGAGAGAGAGAGAGAGAGAGAGAGAGGAAACGCGCAGAGTTTACGAGAGAAGGAGAGAGGGACGTGTAGGGGGGAGAGGGATGAATGAGAGGGAAAAGGTTAGGTTAATTAAGGGAAGACTTAACGACGGGGGTTTGTCCATTCGTACTTCTTCCCCTTTCCCCTCCCCCCTCACCCCTTTGCACCCCATTCGCCGAGGGAGTTTGCCTTGAACTAACGCGGAAAGTTCTCTGGCGTGGATTTCTGAAATTCTAATTCTCGTCCCTCTAATCTGCGCTATCCTTCTTTTCACCGTCGTGCGAGCTCGCTCACTTCAAGAATGTTGCCGCCCCATCTTCTTACAGAGGGAGAGAGAGAGAGAGGGGATAATTACGTGTAAGAGCAATCGGTGACTCAAAGGGAAAATAAAAAATTGAAAAAAGGAAGAGGAAAAAAAAAAGGTAGAAAGAGAGAGAGAGAAAGACACACTGATTTTCCCTTTGAAATCCACCATTGGTAGATAAATAGATTTTACTATAAACGTTCTCGCGCAGCTTCTCCGTGCTTAAAGCGTCAGTATTTTGGAAGTGAAACCGTGTTTCGCGAAACCGCTCTGGAGCAACGACACACATTTCAAAGGATGTTCGCGAAACTGTATTATGATTCGCGCCGGCGTGTAATATACTTACGTGATTACGACGGATAATAATATTGTGCCCGTATATACTGCAGACACACACACACACACACACGCGTACACACATACACAGTACGTTGTAACACGCTGGTGTAACAATACCGGCGCATTAGCGTAATCTATAAGACGGCGCTAACTGTGTGCGAGTTAATATATCGCCATTGTGCTTGTAACAACTTACGGGTGTAGTCTATCATATACGTAGGTACGTTACATAATCACCATCTCGTTCCTTATGTATTGTAATGAGAAGCCGTGTGACCGATTGTAATATACTAATTACCGCTAAATTAATATTCTGATGATTACGCGCTTGAATTTTAAATAAAGATACTTGTTGCAAACGTTGTCAGAGATTGACGCGTACTTAATCATCATGCCTGTTAATTTTCTAAATTGAGTATAATGTTAGTACATTATCATCCTTCAACGAACATCTTGTAACACACCGCGACGCGAGATCATCGTGCTGCGTCAGATAAATAGCCGCGTAAATGATACGCTGGAATTTCGTATGTAAAATCGTAGCGAGAATCTTAATGCTCGCGTCTCTCTCGGAGAGATTTAAGGGGACGAATAAAGTACCACGCTGTGTGGAAAGTAACAAAAGCCACATGTCGAGATTTGCCCAACTGCGGTAGTCGCATTCATGCAAAGTTAAACGTCGAAGAGCTTAGATACGTTATTTCTCTCAGCTTCTCGGCGTCGCAATATGCGAGGGAGAGAGATAAAGCGAAAGAGACGCGCTCGGACATCGCATCGCTCTAACGTAGATAGGTAGAACGTTGCCGGTTACCGCGAAAAAGCCCAGGAAAGTCGGACGTAGACGGAAGGAGTGTGTGTGTGTGTGTGTGTGTGAGAGAGCGAGAGAGAGAGAGAGAGACGCAATCTAGGAACTCTCGGGAACCAATCTTCTCTGATAAAAATACCTTGTCCTCTGTGAGGTTTGATACCGCACCCGCGGGGGCCAATTTCGTTCGTTACTTTTTGGAATACCGCGAGTACGTTTGAATTGGACGGGGGTCCTTGCAAGGCAGATTCCAGGACAGCTTTTGGAGGATACGTGTCGAGGGCAAGCACGTGTCGGCAAAAAATAGGACCAAGGTGGTCGGAAAATGGATTGCCCTTCAGCGCGATCGCGCTTCGGAAAATATCGGCGCGACTTAGCTTTATTAAGGTCATGAAATCGCGTATACAAGATATGTACGAGAGAACTTTTGTCTTGTAATAGAGAGATATATATATATATATATATATATATATATATATATTCTTCAATCGATTTAAGCGATTCGTATTTAACGGAATTTCAGCATAAAAAAATTAATTATTGCACATAAAAGTAATGGAAACCTTAAGAGCCGATTGCGACCTTCCTCTAGCTATTTTTATTAAGGAAAAATGTGGATTTCTCCAATTCGTGGAGAAAGGTCTATCTATCAATAAGGATATACGTCCGTTTATTCTGGAATATTCCGTATTTGTTCGTCTTATACGGATATTCGATATATATGGAATGTTTCGAGTTGAACATTTCAGAAATACTACGGTGCACACTCGGCTATTACCAAAAATGGTTAGATCGCCCGAGGAGATCAGCCGAGAAATTCTATGCTGGTCGCCAGATCTTCCCGGAATCTGCACTGCGACACTTACATTCTCACCACCTTTCTCTCTTTCTCTCTCTCTCTCTCTCTCTCTCTCTCTCTCTCTCTCTCTCTCTCTCTCTCTCTCTCTCTGTCCTCTCTCTCACTCTCTCCCTTTTTTCTCTTCATGCCTCTTTGCTTCTCCCTTTCACCATTCCGCCTCTTCAACATCCAGTCGACAGCCGAGGGGAGACGCAGACGGATTCCGGTATCGAAAGGTTCGGGAGCAGGATTTCTCAGGTTATATTCCCGCCGCGAGCTATCCCTAGATTCGAACGTACTCCCGTTACCGACTGCTTTGAACCGGGCTTCCGTCAAAGTTACACCTTCTCGCGTGTATATACGTGTACGACGTGTACTTTCTTGATCAATTTGCACGGTGCGGTACTCCGTATCCGCTCTCGCGCGCACATCTCCGGGTAAAGAAAAACGCATCCCGGATATTACTCTAAGCCGCGAAAAGGATGGGCGATGGTCATCGACGGTCGCGACATTTCTTTAAAGAACGTCCCTCTACGCGGAGCATTTTTCAACGGTCGGTAGCATTTGTTTGATCAGACGTGCCTAATCTAATCTAATCCCCCTTCGGGCCCGCACTTTTCGCACGAGTTTCGCAAAAGACGTGTCTGTGAATGTGAATGTATGTGTGTATTTAAATAGGTAGACGCGGATAGTAAACGCGGCCCTCGGTCGCAAGTTCGAGACTCGAGAACGAGAGAGATCGATCGGATAACTTTGCCTTCCCCGCGAAATAGCGACCCTTTAGTACTCTTCGTGTCGCGCGTTCGATCTCATCGCCGCGAATCGTTTCTTCGTGGCGCGGAGCTTGATCGATTTCTCGAGAGCTACACCCGCTATTTCTCTCTTTGCCTTCCGGTTCTCGCCTTTCCTTTAAGGTTCCTCTTTAACCCTAGAGTGGTCGCGCTGTCAAATGGGACGTTAGAGATCGCATGGATGACATCTGTCATCCATTTTTTAAAAGATGAATTAAATTATAAAGACATACGTTATGAGGATATTATTCATTTAAATACATGTATTAATCATTAAACAAATTTATATTATTTAAAATTAACATTATTATATGTTTCTTATTCAATTTATATAAAGCAACAAAGCAACTAAAATTTCTTTGAGATCAACTTTACTTTGGAAATATTTGAAAATATATAAATATATTTTAATTATTTTGAAAAAAATTGCAGATTTGTGCACGTGGATGACTAATGTCATCCGCGCGACCACTTCAGGGTTAAAGCCGCGGTAAATTAGTCTGCCGCGATCTTTTTTTAATTAAAGAAGAGAGCGATGGTTTCACGCAAATGTCGTTACTACTCTGCCACCCGTATTATTTATTTTTTATGATGGATACTATAACGATTTATCGGATATATCTAGGTTTCTATAAAAGTTTTGTTTTTTAAAACCTTTTGTTTTATATATACCTACAACTTCACATTTTTAACTCTATTATTGCTTTCGGTTTTTGTAGCGTTCGATTTTATGTACATATGTTTAAAAATGAATACGTTTATATATATATATATATATATTTTTGTAAGCTTTCGATGAGACGTATCCTGTTTTTATATCGCGCAAAAATCTATTTAAAAATATAAAAAAACACGACTGATGAAAACACAATATTTAAAAATAGAGGTCAAAACAATCACAATTTAAAACTAAAAATAAGTTGAACAGAAAATTATTGGCCGAATAAAACTCTCCAATCAAAGTAAACTTTGCAAAACAATTGTGGGTTTAATTTACTATTTTAAAAAAGTTTTCTTGTTACTGATTTTATGTAGAAAATTCCGTAAAACAAAGCCTGTTAAATGAAATATAAAAATATGAAAACGAAAATATGGCGCGACCGAACTATCGTTTATAAAAAGAAATTGTAAATATGTCCAGTTGCAACGAACACACAGCGAGAGCAGCGAGAAATCGAGAATCACGATGATAGATGATAGAATTTTTTTCGAGGTCGGTGGTACTCACTGATCACGGTCAAATTGTATCGGAAGCTGCGCGTCTGACCCTTCCGGAAATCCACTCTGCATCGGTATGTCGCCGCGTCGTGCCGCTTTATATCGTCGATCACCAAAACCGCCGGGCTCGGAAAAGTGATTCGGAATAAGGCCCGTTGACCGAAAACGCCGGGATCCGATGAATGCTGCGCCTTCGTCACCGGTTTATCTCGCGCATCAATCCTGTAACGAGAAGGAAGAGATCTTGTTAGAAACTTTTTAACATTAATCCTAGAACGCATTTTTCTTTTAGTAAATTTTCAAATTGACAGATTATTCTTCGAAATTTTATTATTCAATTTTATTTATCTTGTATATTATTTATATTTATATTTTATATGTACTAGTAAAGATCGGAGAGACGATGACCTTAGTCGTGGAAGGCGATCCTGACTTCGATCTTCAGGTACTAAAAAATTTATAACAAAAAGTAAGCAAGATAAACATAATTAATAAATACACAAAAAATAATTATAAATTGATAATTACGATTTTCGCTCCGTTCTATGATTATTAATAAGATGACAAAATTTTAAGACGATTTCTCCTTCGATCGTAAATAAGAAATACGGATTAAAAACCAACAACGTTTAATTATATCTAATTATTTTCAAGGTGCGCGATTGTGTGGCGCGAGACGAAGCCTCGACCAACGTGCTGCAGCTCACTGACTAAAGAGGCTGTGCAACATCTTGAAACCGAAGCTGTTTGGTGCTTTCCAGAAGACAAACGATACCGGAAATACAGACGCTTCTATCATTGCTTACGCGTTCTTCCAAGCTTTTAAATTCCCTGAAGTTATGGACCTATTCATCGAATGCAATGTCGAGCTATGCAAAACGGATTGCAAAGCTTGTCCAGAAACAGATCAAGTAAGACGCACACAAAAGCCAGATAATTATAATATTGTATTATCTGTATCTCTCTCATTTGTTAACATTAATATATATCTAAAACCTAAAATATTGATGACATATAATTTCAAAAATTTCACATTACTATTCTACATTTTTTAATTCCTTATTTCACGACAAATTAAACTGATCTGGCATTTTTTACATAGTTCGTATTATATATAAAATAATTTGTTTTAGCAAATCGAACCAGGTAGACGTCGTCGTTCGATAACATATACTTCTATGAATACTTCAATGAATCCGGTTTTATTATCGTGTCGGACGTCGTTTCAAAGTGATCATGCTAGACGATTTAAGCACAGCATCCAGCCAGATCTTGGAAAGCATGCAGGAAACGGCCGTCGAGACGATGATAAAAGCGAAAGATGTTTGTACGAGCAACGGTGGCTTTTACACGACTTTTTCCCTTATGTTGAGCACGCTCTTCGTCGCGATTATAAGTGCGGCTGTGCTTTACATCAAATTACAACGGATATTATTTAAAACACCTCTACAGTTACTATCGTAACAACGTTAGGAAAGAAGCGAGTTTGTTAGATTATATTCATAAATTGATATTTTACATATCAATTTATGAATATAATCTAACAAACTACTCGTGCAGTCCTCGGATGACGGTAGTGCTCATTTCGTGTAATATTGAATACCGATACGATATGGTATTTATTGCATACTTCGATATCAGCAATGTAGATCTTAAGAACTTTAAAATAAATTATGATATTTGTAAAAAAGAACTGTCTCGTTACGATTACATCCCCTATTACAAACGAACAACAATAGCTATTTCTTAATTTCTAAAGATGGAATAAAAATATATGGATATAAGGAGTTATATTTCTAAGGAATATAATATTATATTAATTACAAATTTCTAAAAAATATAATATTATATTAATTACAACTTTTTATGATACATAATATTTTATATCTAAATAACATTATACGATATACCTACAACGAACATGAACACGATTCAAGTAAATGCAGAGTGCGTTCTATCTTCAGCATAATTTATCACCAGAGAAATTAATTGGGTGTATGAACGCATATGATCAATGAAATATATCCTATTCTCTGTACAATATTAAAAGTATAAAAGATATTATATCCCTAATATATGTGTGGATGTTATATCTCTGATGTAATATAATGTTAATTTATCTCATTTTTTACCTAACTTTACAAAAACGTAAAATATATAAGTACTCTCCTCTTATTTTCCTCTCACAAATGATTTTACCAGACATACCTAATTTTTGGAAAACACTCAGGATATATTCAGGATCATTTTCTTTAATAACGACCAAATAAAACAAGCCTGCATCTGATAAAATTTTGGGAATTATAGTAAATATCTGTTCCATAACTTGCCTGCCACTTTTGCCACCTGCCCAAGTCTTAAATATGAATCTATTGTCTAACACTTCCTCAGATTCTGTAACTACATACGGCGGATTAAATAAAATAACATCAAATGTATATCTAACCTGTATACAATCTAACAAATTCATGTGGAGAACATCTACATCAACAGAATTAACTAGTTCTTTTCGTGGCTCTACATGCATCAGGATTTATATCAATTGCGATAAAATGAGCATTATAATATTTTTTCAATGCCATTGCTAAAGCTGTAACGACTACGCCAGAACCACTACCTATCTCTAAACAAATCACGGATTTTATCGTATGCAGAACTTCTAAATCTGCTTCCAAAGCATCTATTAAAAGGTACGAATCCTCAGAAGGATCATAAACTGTCTTGTCTTAAATTCTTCATCTGACAGATTAACTATTAGAGTTTCCATAATTTATGATAAAAATTGAAGTTTCTTTTATATATATAAAACTTGCAAAGTAGTTAATATTATATGTAAGTATATATGTAAATAATAAGTGAGTATATGTAAGTAATAATTTGTAAATAAAATATTAATAGTATAATTAGTTACATTGTAAATTATTGTCGTTTATCAGCTTCCACTTTGGCTGACTCTTCCTTATCCGGCTCAACAGTACTAATATACACAGAACTATTATCTAAGAGTGTCTTTTTCTTAGCAGAACTCTTTTCGACAGCTTGATGTACTTTGTTTAATCGCTCTTGCGTGGTTTGCAAAATGTTGCTAATAATGGTCATTTTGTGCTTAGCGTCGATGAGTTTCTTGACATAAGAATCTGTCTCTAGCGGATATTGTAATGCCTCGTTAATTCTCTGAAGTTCCTCTGTTAAGGATTCAATCTGCTGCTTCAGCTATATTTGGCATATTCTGTAACAAGAAGAATAGTTATGTGTAAAAATAATAAACTTTTTGTAATTTATGTGCGCAACAACTCATAATCTAGAATAAGTATGCAAACATAATTTACATTCTACAGCATTCCAATAATTGTATATGGAAATTGAAGCTGAATTTTAAAATACGCAGCAATTCTTGTGAAATAGATAACGAAAAAGTATATTTTGTATGCGTGTAAATAAATCGCAATTTTTAATCGACACGATTCAATGAATATGTATTTTGCGATTAGATACTACGTTTCGTGAAAGAAATGTGAGAATAATAAACATATAGAACTAAATTTGGCAAAAAGAAACGCGAAAAGTAGAGTAAAATTTATTATTCGCGCGTGCATGCGCGCTGCAACGAATTGCAACGAATTGCAACGAAAAACTTGCCTTGTAGCGCGAATTCTTTCATCCAGCTGATCCATCGTAGGTTTCAAGAGACTCCTCCATAAGACCCTCCGTTAACCGTTAACGCATCCCGCGTGGGATTCTCGCAAAAGTCGTCTATCTTGTCGTCGATAGACGTATTGTCACTCGCCGTGTCCAAGTCCATGTTATAGATTGTTATTGTTATGGCTGCAGTGAAGAGTGGGGAGGCGAGAGGCAGCGACCCGATTACCGCGCTTTTTGGTCCGCCATATTGACTGATTCGATATATCGATACTACGATACTTCGAGAGATACTTCGAGAATCGCAATATTTTCGAATAGAACGGTCATACAAGAAGGCGTCACGGCGGAGCGTGCAGTCGCATCTGAATCGCTCCGTGTTTCTCGCAATTTTTACCGCGAAAAACACAAAGATTTTTATTCTAGTGGTGTACCTCTCGTGCGAGAAATCATCGTAAGTATTGCGTAAAGTGTGTCGAACGTTTGGCGTGAAAATTGGCGTTAAATTTCGCGTATAATTATTATTACGGGGTGCCTCGCTGTTGCTGCGCGCGATTTGGCGCAAGACCGTGACCGTTGATACAATTATTATCACCTCGGCATCGACAATATCCGCGTTTGTAGTTCCCGAATCGAAATTGTCTTTACATATTTCAAGTTATCTTTTCCGCAAAGTGCAACGGGAGTGTAAGATTATCGTCAGATAAATATCGTAATTCTGTAATTAAAGTTGCGTGTGTCCCGCGAATACAGTATGTCTCGAAATCAATAACGTGCATATTAACAAGATATATTGCATAAGATATACAATTTTTTAGTAAATGGTTAAAGAATTTAATTTTTATATTTTGTAAAATATAGTTTGAGAAAGTGATGTATGTAATGACAAAATATAATCGTATAAATATTTGTTTCAGATACTGCTGTGTTATTCCTGATACTGTTTAGCTGTTGTTGCAGAATGATATATTGACCGTTACAACGACTGGTGAGTAAAATAATTGAATTTTTCTTTTTACAATAACCGATTATTATATGATATACTTACCTGTATAAATTATTATATAAATTTTTATCATATTTTCTTGATGCCAAAACATAATTTATTTTAAACTTTGCTTTGTTAACGATAAATACGAAATTTATATACAAATTATGCAAATAATTTAAAATCTACAATAGTATATATCTATTGTAGAAATCTGTTATTATTACATGGCTTGTCAATGCATAGAAATTTATGATAAATGATAAATAATAAATATTTTTTATAAAAATAATATTTAATAAAATCATATATTAATTTATATTTAAATTTCTAAAATTTATTTTATAAAACCTATATTAACATTTATATGAAAATAAACCACAAACTGTCTTTAGAATAAATTAGAAAAATATGTATATATCTACACAGATATATACATATTTTTATAATTTATTCTAAAGACAGTTTGTAGTTAATTTTTATATAAATGTTAATATAGGTTTTATAAAATAAATTTTATAAATATAAATATAAATATATGGATTTATATATATATATATATATATATGAAATGTTACTTTTATAAAACAACACAAGCGCGCGCATTTATTTACGGAAGTTGTTTAATTTTCAATAAATTAAACAAATCGCGGATGTTTCATCGCGAAGAATTTTTTATATAGATTGTCTTAAAGCTGATTAGTTTTACATTAATTGTATTTATATTAATTGCAAATATTTTATTTTAAAATATATATTATATATAATATATAATTTTGATACGAACAATATGCACGAGATGTATATAATGTAATAACAAGATTAATATCTCGATATTAAATTTTTTATAAAGATGTATACACACTATGAGAACATGAAACATTTATAATTTACAGTATTCTTATATTGATTGTGCAAGAAATTCACTATGTCTTTCAAATCTCACATCATTCATTATGGATGTTATTTAATAAACTTTTGAGGTGTAACAACAACTACGGGCAACGGACAAAAATACGGGTTTTGCGCGGATAAATACAAATATAAATACGCATTTTAGATTTCCGCTTGCAAAATTTGTTCGTTTTCTAAACGTTCATAATTTTATATTTATATCATACAATTCGATTCCGGACATTCGCGAGGCAAGATCGAAAATTTTCTGATTCAGAGCAATTAATTTACTATATAACATCTATTTTTTGTTTCAAATTTCCGTGGATAATTTTAAATAAAAAAATTATAAGAAAGACACTTTTTAATTAATATTTTAATGAACACTCGTGTATCTTTTGTGACTTGAAAGACGCACGCGCGTCTAATATGCGATTTAACTTATCGTAAATGAACAGAGTAAAATCTTTACGTTTATTTGCTGATAATAATAATCAGCCGACAATAGAAAGAGAGTCCTTCTGATTAAAGATCGAACCAGAATAGATATGGCCAGAAGCGGCAAAAGGTAAGTCCATACTGGCCAGAAGAATAAACGTAAGCTACGCAAGATTTCTGGCCAGAAGCGGCAAAAGGTAAGTCCATACTGGCCAGAATGTGTAAAAACGTAAAGTATGTGAGATATATATTTCCTCGCATTTTTTATTTCACCTGCGACAGCACGTAATCATACAATACAAGCTCTCGTTCGGACAGAAGCAATTATTCCGCGTAAACAACACTAGGCGGTATTCATTGATATGTATTAAAATGTTAAGCTTTATCTCTGTTTGCATTATATTAAAACTTATTGTTAGTCAGTTCTTCGTCTCTCATCGCTCTATGTTACAAGATAGACGCTTCTTCCTCTTTAAACGCTGCTAGATTGATTTTGATAGTCACAAATAATATACGATAATGCGTCAAAATTGTACGTAAAATCGTAAATTCCACTCTTAAAAAGAAAGAGAGAGAGAGAGAGAGAGAGAGAGAGAGAGAGAGAGAGAGAGAGAGAGAGAAGGGAGAGAAAGTTTTCACAAATATGAATTTTGTGTATAACAGGATTTCTTTTCCTGTTTGATTTTTCTTTGTTTGATTCATATGTCAATACTCAAAGTGTATTGTTGCCGCTTTTTCGCGGCTCAAAGAGACAACAATTGTCTTCGAGACTTTCGAGTATCGACATAACATGCCTTTTTAGAGAGAGATATCATTTATTATTTATCATAAATTTCTATGCATTAACAAGTCATGTAATAACAGATTTCTACAATATTATATAATAATGTTATTGTTTCGCGCGGAGAAAAACAAAAGGCCAGAAAACGATATCAAAAAAGACATTAAAAAAGGAAAAATTAGTTGTTTGATAAGTTTGAATTTTTGCGGGTTTAGCTAAAGATGATTTTATAGCATAATCAGCCAAATTTGACATTCGGTTATTCTTGCTGTTCGAATAAACATTTTTAAAATTAATGGCATTATAATCCGACAATAAATCCAAATCTTCAGAGTCCATATCGATGAATTTATGACGTTTTATTGATTTCCCATATATAAATTATTGTTGTAAATATATTTGCTTAAATGTGATCTAGAAATTGAAAGTTTTCTACATATTTTATGAAATAAATATTTTACTTTTTCCATCTTTTCGCGCTTTCCGTTTCGGGAGAACTCCAAGATTCAGTTTCGGCACATTGACCAGTATGACAATCGCATTTTAATGCCAAGTTTTTTAAAAATGTGACGGAACATGGATCATCGCCAGTAATTATCGGCGATTCTGTAATCGGTGAATCTTCTTCGAATTCTTTGTCAGCATCCATTTCTGAGCTTTCTTCGGGGTACCAAAGATTTCTAAGTAAAAAATATTTTTATCTGTTGTTTACTAAAAATTCCTTTTTTAGTAAACAACAGATAAAAATATTTTTTACTTAAGAACGTAATAGCAAATAATCTCTATCAATACACACAATTTTAACGACATTAGAAAAAATAAATAACTTTGAAAATAGCTATTAAAAATTAAAAACTTAAAACATTTTGCAAACTGTTCACGAAAATATTGAATTTTATGAACAGTTTGCAAAATGTTTTTAGTTTTTAATTTTTAATAATTATTTTCAAAGTTTTTTTATTTTTTCTAATATCGTTAAAATTGTGTGTATTGATAGAGATTATTTACTGAAAATAAAATATATATATTATGTAGATTGATAGAGATTATTTGCTAGAATATAAGTTATATACGAGTATATATATTTATTGCATCGACATAATAAAACATTAGTAAATAGCTATTCCAGTAAATAATTGTTTCTATTTGTAATAATAATTAGTTAAATATAAATAATATTATATATACTATATATATATATATATATATATATATATATCCTTACGCGTATAAACATTATATTGTTTTCTATATAAATAAATATAAGAAGATTTATAATGTTTTTTAATAGGATTATTTACTGGTAAATTTATTTTACTAATTACAGACTCTCTCTTTGCCACATCCTCTTATTATACTATAAATTCGGACACTAACTTTTTTTCTTCACTGCATTCCGTGGGTGATTTCATATTTATAGAACATTTTAATTTATTCCTTATTGGCACTTTTCTATTCTGTTATTTAAAATTAATATATTTAAAAAATACGTGTATTAATGAGTGTAAACATTCTATTCGATAATAGATATATATATATATCGATAAATTATACCGAATAAACATAAGATTCTTCATATGCAGATGAAAAGAAATTAGGCTTTATGCGCGGAATCTTGCTAGTCATATTTTGTGAAATACACAATCTTACATCTTTAACAATTTTATCAGAATTTTTTTCGTTGTATGAATTTCCCGTTCCTTGACATGCACGAGCAATTACGTTTATAAAGTTTTTATCATTTTCTGCTATTTCTGACGGCTTTTGAATGTCTCTCGAATGCACTAAATTCTTCTAAATATTACTTAGATTAATGCAAAGTTAGTAAATCTCATTGAAAGAGGAAAAATTATTAAAACAAACTTGATGAAGATTAAGCGGTGTTTCGCGACTCGCAGTAGCAGCGTCAATCTTTTTTTTTCCAAAATTTTCAGTATCTCCAATAATTTCTCTCAACGCCCCATATGCCGGTTATTTACTCACCTGCCAAACAACGTCTTAATTTACTAGAGAGATTTTTAACATCGTGCAGGTGGACACGTTTGAAAAGAAAGATACATATAAAAATTACCAACAAAAATAAACAAATCAATAAAATAGATCTCCAAAACTGTTTTTTCATTCAAAATTCTTGGTAATAATAAAATTGCATAACAATTAAGAAATTAAAAAGACCCTTGATATATTTTCCCGCACAATAGCTCAGATTAACTACGCATTCGATTAATTACGTGAGTCTCTTCGCGTTTTGTTTCAGTTGAGGACGTTGGTGTGGGGGCTTAGTATCTGGAAGGAGAAGCTAAACGGGTTTTTTTTTAACGCGTTTAATATTTTTTAACGATTTTTAACGCTATCGATCGATATTACGTTTCGCGTCTTAATTAGTTCGGGAGATCCGCGCAAAATGTCGTGCATCCGAATTCGGGAGTGCCGTGCAAAGTATCGCGCGTCCAAGTTTGTTGCATCTTCGCAATGATATCCCGATTTCATAATTGTCGTCGAGAATCGTACTTTTGATGCCGACTGAATGGGACGTCTCATTGAAGCGTTGCGAATGCAACGTTTTCATGCCTCGTGTTTCGCGACACGAAGTGATGCCGGCCGCGCACGTATGGCATGTACATCTACGTACGATGCTCGCGCGGTTTTGAGCTCAGGCTCAAGATCCGGCTGATTGAGGAGCACGCTCTGCTTCGACAAACGGCTCGGCTCGAATCGGATTAGAGTTCGGTCGATTGTTCGGGATCGTCGTTAATGGGTCCCTTCTCTTGTCTCGTCTATCAGTCATATTATGTTGCACCGTTGGTTGGTGGCATATTATGTATCGCGTTGATGGGTTGATTTAATTACTTAGGCCGGTTTTAGCTCGTTCCGAGAGGTTGAGCTCCCATTTCTTAGATTGTTTAATACATGGTTTACATGATTAGCATCAGAAATGGGTATCTTCTCTCTCGGCGCGTCTACCTGCCCTGTGATATCGCCTGTGATACAGCATCCTGGCGTCTCATCTGAAATCGCGCCTAAGTTAGTTCGAGTCACTCTGAGATGCGAATATGCACACGAGACAAGAGTCGAGCGAATCCCATTCGCGTCCATCCCGTCGATCGAATCCGTCTTCTTCCGCTTCGGGCTTAACCCTTGCTCGAAATTACCGTTGCAGTCCCGACTAGTTGGCTCAGAGTATGATTCTCGCGCGAAATGGGATATACGCGCAAGATTCGCGATCGCGGAATTCGGGAGTGTCGAGCAAAGTATCGCGCGTTTTAAGGTCTAAAGTATCGCGTGTTAAAGTGCGGGAGTGTCGTTCAAAGTATCGCGCGTGTAAATCAATGGACTTTGGAAACGGACAATCCTGAAACCTGAGGGGAGGAGCAGGCCTAGGAGGCATCGGAGCAACCCTGGAGTAAGTATTTTGTATATTAATTATTATAAATCGCGTACGCGCATTAATTCGGTTCGTTTGTTTGATTTAAATAAGAGAGAATTGGAGAGAAAAAGTCTTATATAAATTCTGTAAAAGTTTCTATTAAAAAATTTTTTTTTAGAATTTATAAAAATTATTCCATTAGATATCTGCTTATTATTGTACGCATTGAATATGAAATTCGGTGCATACAATAATAATTTTTTGAAATATTAATTATTTTGGGATGCTGTGCTATAATTTGGATCTTTTATTTATGTTACAGCTTCAGTGCCGTCGAGTCCGCTGTTGCGCATCGATTGGTGAGTGACAAACTTTTATTTTATTTGAAGGTAATGGATTTACTGAGATCGTAGATGTAGATTATAGATAAATCCTTACCTTAAAATGGATGGGTTAAAACAAATTAGGCTGAATATTTCATCCTGGATATAAATACGATCATTTATCGATTTATCGTGCGTATGAGGATGCACTCGCATGCACGCAGAGTTCACGAAAGAGAGCTCGTTTTTTAAATATCGTATGATGTATTGGTTTCAGTGTTCTGTCTTATACAGAATACTAGTTATAAAATATACCAGTTGCCTGAAAGTTATAATCAATCTTGTAAAGATTAATAGAAAATGAAATATATTACAGGTAGAACAAGCTTGATAAACAATTATTAAAAAATATAAGAAATATTATTTAGGATTTGATAAAAATATTATAATTTCTTACCTTTTCTACTAAGTACTCTACAAAGAGAGAAATAAAGACAATTGGTAAGATTATTATGAATATTACTAATATATCAACAATATATATATATATATATTTTTTTTTTATTTGGACAATATTAGTCAAATATAAATTATATCTGATTAAATTTTTTAATTTGTTATTTGAATAAAATAATAAAGAAAATAAAGAAAAGTATAAAAATGTAAAGAAGATTATAAGAAATTTCATTGACTTTTTTATATATTTAAATCTTTTATTTTAGTTTCTTCATAATGTTTATACCTCATAAACAAAATTAGAAAAAGATATTCTATGCACTTTGAGAAATAAAAATAAATAAATAAAATATATAAATTTAAATAAAAAAAGATATATATAACAAGATAAATAAAATAAATAAATTAAATAAATAAAACTAATATTTAATTAATAAAATTGTGTTTTATTCCTTCCTCCTTATATCCGTCCAGGATTAAATATTATATAAATCGGGTGCGAGAGAGCAATATACTTACAGATTTTTCCAATATGTATTACAAACATAAATTAAATAAAGATAGAAAACGTTACAGTTACATAGCAAATTTTATCTACTAATTAATTTGATAAAAAACGCGCTCTAATGATTATTAATTGTATATTGTAACTTATTTTTATATTGCACCGATTTTATCCTAATTTTTTATAGCTCATCCATCCATATTGATTAATAACTTGACTTTACATCAGTTAAAGCAAAGTTATAGTAAAATGATGTGAGATCAAAAGATATTTCGCGGATGTTTTATCGCGGAAACTTTTTTATATAGATTGTCTTAAAGCTGATTAGTTTTACATTAATTGTATTTATATTAATTGCAAATATTTTATTTTAAAATATATATTATATATAAAATATAATTTTGATACGAACAATGTGCACGAGATGTATATAATATAATAACAAGATTATATAATATCAATATTAAATTTTTTATAAAAACGTATACACAATATGAGAACATGAAACATTTATAATTTACAACATTCTTATATTGATTGTTCAAGAAATTTATTATGTCTTTCAAATCTCACATCATTCATTATGGATGTTATTTAATAAACTTTTGAGGTGTAACAACTACGGGCAACAGGCAAAAATACGGGTTTTGCGCGGATAAATACAAATATAAATACGCATTTTAGATTTCCGCTTGCAAAATTTGTTCATTTTCTAAACATTTATAATTTTATATTAATATCATACAATTCGATTCCGAACATTCGCGAGGTAAGATAAAATTTTCTGATTCAGAGCAATTTATTTACTATATAACATCTATTTTTTGTTTCAAATTTCCGTGGATAATTTTAAATAAAAAAATTATAAGAAAGAAATTTTTTAAATTACTATTTTAATAAACACTCGTGTATCTTTTGCGACTTGAAGGACGCGCGCGTCCAATATACGATTTAACTTATCGTAAAACAAAGTAAAATCTTTACGTTTATTTGCCGATAATAATAATCAGCCGGCAATAGAAAGAATGGTTAAAGATCGAATATCAGAATAGATATGGCCAGAAGCGAAAGGTAAGTCCAAACTGGCCAGAAGAATAAACATAAGCTGCACAAGATTTCTGGAGCCAGAAGCGGCAAAAGGTAAGTCCATACTGGGGCTAGAATGTGTAAAAACGTATGGTATATGAGATATATATTTCCTCGCATTTTTTATTTCACCTGCGATAGCACGTAATCATACAATACAAGCTCTCGTTCGGACAGAAGCAATTATTCCGCGTAAACCACATTAGGCGGTATTCATTGATGTGTTAAGATGGTTAAGTTTTATCTCTGTTTGCATTATATTACAATTTATTGTTAGTCAGTTCTTCGTCTCATCGCTCTATGTTACAAGATAGACGTTTCTTCCTCTTTAAACGCTGCTAGATTGATTTTGATAGTCACAAATAATATACGATAATATCAAAATATTATACGTAAAATCGTTTCCACTCTTAAAAAGAGAGAGAGAGAGTGGAGAAAAAGTTTTCATAAATATGAATTTTGTATATAACAGGATTTCTTTTCTTGTTTGATTTTTCTTTGTTTGATTCATATGTCAATACTCGAAAGTCTCAAGATATATATTGTTGCCGCTTTTTCGCGGCTCTGATTGGTTTTTATTGTGTCGCATGCTTCGTAGTGTTAAAAGCTATTTGACATCGCGAAAATTATTTTGACAGTTTTGAAGTCAATTAGTAGAGATATTAATAATAGTAGAGATATTAAAGAAGAGGAATCTTTAGGAGCAAACTTCGAGGAATATGGCAAACAGTAATATTCTTTTTAAATATAAAAAAAATGTGTTGCACATTAATATTTATACTTAGGTAGTAAATGTGTGCTATTTATAAGTAGTGTATTTATCAAAAAAAAAAATTTGTTGTACACAAATGTACAAAAAATTTTTTTGGATAAATGCACTACTTATAGATATCATGTTACTTTTTAAGTATATATATTAATGTGCAACACATTTCTTTATATATAAAAAAAAATATTATTTACTATATTCTTCGAAGTATGTACTCCTAAAAATTCCTCTCTCTTCTTTAATATCTTTACTATTATAAATATCTCTAATTGACTTCAAAACTGTCAAAATAACTTTCGCGATGTCAAATAGCCCTTAACACTACGAAGCATGCGATACAATAAAAACCAATCAGAGCGGAAAAGAGACAACAATTCACTTCCAGACTTTCGAGTATCGAAACATGCCTTTTTTAGAGAGGGATTTATTTATAATACGTTATATAATATATTGTATTTATATTATATTTATATTTATATTTTATATATAATATTTTGTATATTTTAATATATATAAAATATATCATATTAAAAAATATATTTTTCTTTATAAAAATATATTTTATTTTATATGAATATATTATATTTATATTTATACGTATGTTAAAATTTATACGCATTGTTTTTCTTACATTACATAACGATAGATTCTTAATCTGCAACTCAACATTCCATTCTTCAAATTCGCACCATTGTAATCCGAGGTATATTTTTTCGTTCGAATGTAAGAAAATTATCAGGAATTTCGAGAATTCTCAGCACGATCGACAATATTCCGATCAATGTACATAGAAAACGCGCGAAGTGATTTCGCCGAGCGCGACGCGGAAAATAGTATCGCGCGCTAAAGAAGGGTTGGAAGAGGGTTGAAAGTGGCGTTGAAAAAAATCTGCGTTGCAATTTATTGACCGCCGCAGCGAACCGTGGTAGTATCGACTATTACCCGCTTACGAGTTCGATATAATTATTTCAAATCGGTGGAATAATTATCGTGCGCGCAGGTAGTCGGCGATAACGCAATTAAATCGCAGCCGCGCGTTATCCGATATTTCGAACGGACACCGCTCATTTCCGTTTCATCGATATCGCGTAGATATCGCGCATAGTCAAAGAAAAATAATAAAAAAGAAGGGACGGTCGATCGGCGCCGATCGCCGATCGATCGAATCGAACCGCGGCGCCGGCTGATTACAATGGATAATTGGAAAATATAATCAAGCCCCGCCGAACGGTGTAAGGTATTTACGTTATATTACGGTTTAACGCTCGCGTGAAATACGCGTGCGCGCGTTTCGCGAAATTAAGGGGATTCGCTGTGTGTGTTTGTGTGATACGCGTTACAGACGGTTGAATAAAATTCCAATAACTGTCTCTGCCAGAGCGATGTTCCTTATATTTGAGATATAAACGGTAAGAAGATTTTTTTCTTTGCACGAAACCGTGTAATAACGATACTATAACAGTGTACGAAATAAATTTGCGAAATGGCGGAAATCAAAGAAAGCAACGGCAAATGAAATAAAATTGAGAGGATAAAGAGAAATATTCTGTAGTTGATTTTTCGCCGCTTCGTATTTCGCAATAATTCCGAAATGAGATTTTATACGAGAGAGCACGTTCAGCGATTCCTATTTGACATTAACTGCAATTATATATGCTCGCGTAATATAGTAACTATATATTAATGGAAACGTAAAATATTTCCCCGCGGCGGCGCGGTATCGGGTTTCGTTTGACGTAAATGCAATGTCAAAAGCTCCCGCTGGCGAAATTACTGTATTTTATTAACGAAAGTGGCGATATATGCTTTACACGAAATTCGCGATCACAGCGCGGGAGAGAAGAGTTATTATTATTGTCAATCTGTATTCAGCCGAGAGCGAGAGAAAAGGTACCGTTACTTATAACGTCGTGGAACCGCATCGCTGCGATGAATAACATTATATGACTTTGTTATTATTTAATAAAAGGATATTTCCTCTCGACAAAGATCAGATTAAATGTAACTGCAAATTATGTTTCACAATGCACATAACGATAATTATACATATATACGGAATATTAAATTATACGAGCATTTTGAAGTATAGATTAATTATTTATTAAACGATTGATGTATCACAGTGCTTATGGTTATGTTAAATATTTTGCGACTATAAGCACGTGGATACTGCCGAAACAATCGAATCGCAGAATCGAATATTTAACATAACATTAAGCTCCGTGACACATTAATCGTCTAATAAATAATTAAATCTCTATACTGTAAAGCACATGTATCTATAATTTAATTTTTCGCATATACTATATATGTATACATGTCTCTTAATATTTGCGATATATAAGAGAATAAGTCTCGCGCGATCCAGATATAAAAATGTATATGTGTATATGGCTTCTAAATCATATGATTTCCAAATCTGTGAATAATTGTGTGAAGAGTTTGGCTCGTTTATTTTGAGTGTAGATTTTTTTGCCTCGATTGTGCGATTCATGAGGTTTACATATAATTTCTCTCCCTTGGATTGCCCGCATAACACGATAATGGGATGCAGCGAGAATAGAACAAGCGATCCGGAGACGAAGGGACGAGAAAATATGACCGAGACGCAATAAGGAAATGCGTATCTCTCTTTCTCCATCCCTTTATATGTGCCCCGACAGAGGACCTATTCCTTCGCGCAGACGGCACTCTCGATTCAAGTCGGCGTGGCGCTAGGATAATACAGAATCGATGTCTGTTTTATGAAACGTTTTATCTTGCCGCGCAGCCACCTTTCCAATATTTCGTTCGACTCTCTCTCGTCCGCCTCGTTCGCGATCTTTGCCCTCGCGAACTATCGTTTCCTATATTCTCACCGTTATTCCTTCTCGCTTCATCACGTTGACCATTATCTTTCCCTATATTCTTGCCTCGATTACATCTTCTCGAGAATAATATATATTTTTTTAAGCCAGTGTATGCGGGGTTCCGGAATAAGAACTCGATGTCTTTCCGAAGCGCAAGACGTTATGCTGAATTTTTTGAAAGAATAACGCGAATAAACTTCGGTTTTCAGATGTAATATGTATATAATAAAATTAAATTTGAATAAAAATAAATGAAAACTTAAAATACATTTGGTAGATCCTCTATAATCTCTAATCCGTAATTTTTCCGTAACAGACCCCATATTCAGCCGTGAATATATTATTAATCATAATCGACACAATAAATTCCTTTCAAGGGTTGAAATTTTAACAACATACTACACTTTGTCTGTGATTGCGACAAAATTTTTTTAACACGTTACATACCACAGTTATAACATGATAAAATACAATAAAAAATTCTACTGTATTTATTATTATATTAATATTAATTAATTATATTATAATACTATAAAATATAAAACAATAATAGAAATAAGCATAAATAAATATTAAATAATAAATAAAAATAATATATAAATAATAATATATAAAAAATCCATTTTTGCAACTTCAACCACAAATTTCTCAAAATTATTACGTGATGCCGATTTGGAACCCGGAATAGTATTTAGGATCAAAAAAATTACAGGAAATGATTATTCTCTTTCTTGTGCGTTTTTCTTTTCTTGAACCGTGATACCAGCTGGAAAGATTAAGAACCACAGTCTTAAAAAACGATAAAATAAAGAATAGTCATGCAGCAAATGCCCGATGTGTAGATAGATGGTGTGTATCGAGAACAAATGGTATATTTCTCTTCACTAATAGATTTCGTTCACGATATAGAATATATTGACCAAGAGAGAGAGAGAGAGAGAGAGAGAGAGAGAGAGAGAGAGAGAGAGAGAGAGAGAGAGAGAGAGAGAGAGCGCAGAGGACATCCCCGTGTTTAAGGAATCTATCTTTTTACCGACACGCATAACTGGAAACGTGCGGCATCGTTTCATATATTTAGGCTTGGATAATTTCGGAGTAAAGTCGAATTCACATTTCCAATATTCCGCCCTAATCCACGGTCTCGTGTACGAATCGCGCTCCTTCTCTCGTATTTCCCTTCGCCGACGTTACGCCCTGCGCCCTCGTAAAAATGATAAATGCCCGAGCAAAGGGTAAATAGCAACGGAATAAACGTAGCCCCGTCCGTTAGCGGCTACTTTACATAGCGTGCAAGAAAATTACACGTTTCTAAATATTTATTGGCGCATTAATTTTGTCATGCGTGTCTTTAACCCTCGCGCGTTGCGGCGGGGGGGTGGGGGGAAGGGGAGGGGAAGAGGGAGGCAGGGGTTTGGCAATAATTCTGGTCGCGTCGTTGTTTACTGTGGCTCGCCGGGATAAAGTCGTCGGGAAACCCCTTTTACCGTTTTCTAGATTACATGAATTTCGGAGAGCGGCTCTCTGAGTGCTTTTTAATATTTCGCTCCGCTTTTATCCGCACTCTTCTTTTGTGTGTGTGTGTGTGTGTGTGTGTGTATGTGTGTGCGTATGCGAGTCTGCTTAACCCCCCCCCCCCTCCCGGTCTTCCTTTGCACGTGTCCTTTTCTCTCATCCCCCAACCCCCCGCTCTTAGGACAAAGAGTAAATAGCGAGAGAATAAATGCATGACACCCGGTTTACGGTACGCGTATAATAAAATTCTTTTTCTTTCTTAATTCACGTAGTTCTGTGTTAATTTCTCTCGCAGAAGCCGTACTTTTCTTCTCCGGTATTTTACAATCAACCGGTTAAATTATCTAAACCTTTGTGTAGAGCTTTTATGGCCGTCTTCATCAAGTCGACGAGGCTGTTACTATAGTAATAAGTAGACGCGATATCTTTTTCACGAGAGAAACCTTTTTATGCCTTGACGCTATAACGCGCAAAATACGCTATTCTAATGAATCTTCTAAAGTAAGTCTATTTTTCTAATTTTAAATTCATCAAATAGGATCCTTTGCCTGCCTCCAAATGCGATCATTGACATTGCTCCAACTTTTACGGACAATAATCAATCAATTGCATGCAGATAATATGCGTCTTCTCTTTACTCGCGAATAAAAGTTATTTCGATCGATTCTTACGACGCGATATGTGTCGCGAGACGACGTTCTATTACGCGTATCGAGAAATTAGAGATAAAATATCGTAGAGAAATAAATAACAACCGAGTAAATAAACACAGCCGTCTACGTAATCTTTTTTTTTTACTGCCAGCGAAACATAATCGCGAAAAACACGCCCTTTTAAGGACATCACAGACGGAAAACACGCGCGTCGCATTCTCTCTTTTTTCGCAATTACTATTACGTCATACTAGCACATATATGGATGTAGGAAAAATACTTTCTTAAACTAAATGTCAGTATCAATCAAATGTCACTGATACTTTTCGCTCGGCCGAGAAAAGACTATTTTTATTACAAATTTCACTATTTTCTCCGTGCTATAGACATATTTGCGTGTTTACTCCATTATGTTGCGTTAACTTTCCGGCGATGAATTATAATCACACGATTATCGAGGGTTTCTAATCTTTATCGAGTCTCTAAGATTTCATTTTGAGTGTGTGTGTGTGTGTGTGTATGTGTGTCCTCTAGTGTTTTAATCAGTGACATTTTTACAGATTTAATTTAAAAGAGCAGATCGAAAGAGACGCGCGTCCATTCCCGGAAGTATCGATATCAATGATGTATTGTCGCGACAAACAATACGGTACAAATGAAAAAAAAAGTTTGTGAAATTTTAATCTGTCTCATTGGGATAATCGATCGGTCGACGTAACGGATTTCCGTTTTCAGGAAAATGCGGGAGAAGGAGTGACCGGAATGATGGAAAGACGTTGCAATCGTATTAAAATTGAGTGAATGAAGAGAGAGATGATGAATTGAGAAATGATATTGATATCGCGATCGCGGAATCGTTTTGGTAGATTGTTTCTATATATATATATATATATACACACGTGTGTGTGTGTGTGTGTACATATACACATGCACATAACTTGTACGATATATGTATGTATGTGCACGTGCTTCGAGCCGCGATCCTCGGCGCGGCGGATTTCAGTAGAAATAACTGCACGCAGTCAGACATATCAGGATCGGCTGTGTCGTTGCGGTAGTGACGCTATCGTGACGTACTACTGTCGGACCGATGGCAGAATACTCTGACCCGCATCACTGTTTTACATTTCCGTCCCTCTCGTTCCCTCTCGTCCTTCTTCACCATCCTAGAATTCTCTCTCTCTCTCTTCCTTGCGCGCGATATCATTGATGGAAATCATTGATGGAAATGAAACATTAAACGTCGCCTCTATACTCGTAAAACGATCTCGTTATTGTTACGGACGGGCGGTTGTTATTCGAATTATCGCACAGTAGTTGAAAGTTACATGGCATTTCGAATTATCGCGGACAGTTAGTTGAAAGTTGCATGTGAAAGAACAGAGTGAAGAATAGAGCGGAGCGAACGTTCTGTTTATTTTTACGAAGCCGAACCCCGTTTCGAGAAATATACGTAAAGATATTTTTAGAGTATTTGCTTATGTATGTGCTCGAAGTTATAAAGTTAAGAGTAGAATTTGGAAGCGATGCAAATATTTTATAGAGACGAGTTTCTTTTTTTAAGCACAAATTTGCTTTTTCCGTTAATTTATCGCTTCCATTTGCTTTCATTACTCATACAGAGTTATTTAGAGAACTATAAATATAAATATACAAATGTGGACATTGGGCTGAGAAATCAAGCGGAGGTGGATTGAAATTTATTGACCAATCAATTTGGAAATATTTGGACGATGACAGTTTGACAACAGAGCGACACGCAAATTGCTACGCGCGCGTTGATGCGTTATAGAATTTATTTTTCGCCGACACTATATTTGCGAAAGGTTAACGACTGTAATCACTTTGATGAATTTGAGTGATACAAAACGATATTACAAACGCGTCAAGCGCATACGTACTGTTGTTTGACCATCGCGTTTTCCGGTGCGATTATCGCGTGATGAAATCATGAGGCTCTTCTCGCCATAAACACACTCGCGATAGGATTTGTCGGTGTGTGTGTGTGTGTGTGTGTGTGTGTGTGTGTTGTGTCCGGTATCAATTCGCGAATTATCCCCGCGGTTATACGCCGACAATAACGTATTACTCTTGCGGCAGTAGAGTGTATTTTCGATGCAAATGAAATTCCGTTTACAATCCGGTCGTCGGATTTCCTTAAAAGGCTTATCAAAGCGCAAAATATCGCGTCGTTTCTGTAAGTGAAAAAAAATTGTCCCATCTCTCGAAGCGAATCCTGGAGGAGCGAGGCGAGAAGCTGATAAAGTTCAGTTCGAGTTTTCGCCTGCCTCTCGACAAATTAAAAGTGATAAAGTTGGAAAAGGGGGAGGCTGGCGCGATACTTGACGAAGTTCGCGCTTTCCCTTTGACGGGCGCGTCGATAAGAATATCGCGCGATTATCCCGCGACCGGAAAAATTCGTCGGTAGATTGTTTCTCATATTACGTGCCTTCAAAGAACACGCCGCGCGCTTTTTAAATTAAGGTAGTTCTATCGCGACAGTATTAGTCGAAAATAATGGTCATTGCATACGGTACAATGAACGGAAAATTTAATTTATTTGTCATGTACGGTATTATCAATCTTGCTCGCATTAGTATTATATAATATATAACTTATTATTATATAATATATTATTATTATATTATATAACTTCTAGAGCGTCATAATTTATTCTTTCCAACATCAAACATGGCAAAATCATTCGTTCTTTATTCAGTAATATCTTTAAATTTAGATGAAAAACGGCTTTAAAAATTTTTGGAGATGTATTTTAGATATTGCTTTATTTTAAAATTGTATTTCTAAAAATTTAAATTGTAAGAAGAATTTTTTTTATAGACGAAAGTGTGAGTTGACACCATCCTATTACGAACCATGCAGTGTGTAAAATCAAAAATTCAAGAGCCATTATCTCCTGTTCTATGTCGTCAATAATTTTTTAATTTTTGCCGTCGTGTTCAGAAAACTTTGAATAATAATTACTCAAAATTTCAAAAATATCATAACAAAGTGCTTATTGCGATACAACTACCTTAACTCGCTCGTAGCGATTCGTCTCGCCGAAGCGAGATGAAACGAGTTGTCTAAAAGAACGAGAGGGAGAAAAAGAGAGAACGTTAATCGCGGCGTTTGTATTCGCGTGACCTTTTCCTAATTGGCGATACTATTTTTCCGCCCAGCTTTCCCCGAAGTCGAAAAAAGAATGCGCGGCGACACCATTGGATTACACTTGGAGCACCGATCGAAATAATCGGCACTAAAAAACGCCCACGTTGAGTGTTCGCGTTTCGTGTCCGCGTCGCATTGAAAGAGTCCTACATTCTTTCGCGCTTAATGCACGTCGGCGTCGTGCTTGAAAAAAAAGTCCGTGTATCTCGCCCGCGAAACCATCACTCTCCGGAGCTCTTTTGAAGAGTTCTCGGAACTTTATGGCCTCTCCCGGTAATGCTTGTCCTTAGTGGTCGGCCACGATAATTTCGGGTCGATAACGAAATTCAATATTTCCACGGTAATAGCCTACTACTGGCGACGTTAATGCGGGGCGCAATTCGCCCGCATAAGTTCCCGTTGTGTTAATATTTAGGGTTACTACTCGCGAGCACGCCACGGGAGTGCATCACGCACTTTCGTGCGGCCGCCTTTATTCGTGCTTTATATCCGACCACCGGGTTGGTCGATCGCGTTTTGTCGCTTTTTCCGAGCCTCTAGGTTTCGACCGAAATTTATCGAGCCTGCGGGAGGTACGATAGATCTCTCTCTCTCTCTCTCTCTCTCTCTCTCTCAAAGGAATCTAGTAAAAAGTCTGTGTCAAATGTAGCGAATTTTGACTCGAATTTTGACGCGAATTTGGTAAAATTATCAACTTTTAAAATTATTATTATTTAACTGTTATTATTTAATTATGAAATTTTAGTTGAAAGAAGTTTCTGTTAATTTCTTATTCCAAAGCGAGACAATTCTCGCGATAGCAATAATTTGCTGAAATATTCGAAGATCGCATTGACAAAGAACGGATTTTTGTCGGAATTACCTCGAGCAATTAACAGCGGCTTCTCGCGTTTAAATTCGACGACCTCGTCGAAAACCGTGGACCGAGTTAATACATCACTTTTTTTTTAACGTTGCTTCCTGCCACGTCACGATGCTTTGTTTTCACGGCTAAACATTGTTATGCAGATGGGACCAGACGGCATTGTTGTTTTGGCTGGACGTCCGCGCGCAGCCATGGGAGCCATTCTCATGATAATTTTTGGAGATTATTTTTCGTAATTTCTCACGGAATACGTTGAACATCCCCCCTTTTCTCTCCTCCGGCCTTTCATTGGAATTAAGCGCGATTGCCCTGGCGTTCCTTTAATTTTCTTCTCGCGTATTATCTCATTGCGTTTCGGCCAAATTAACCCGTCTACATATCTATTATACGGAAACATATGTATGTATACACATATCGCGTGTACGTTTGAAATGCAATTGAATGCTACTACTGCGATTACCTCTGCTTGCAAACTTTCCCGACCGATCTTTTGATCAACATCAAGTAATGCCAATAAATTGTTTCAAAAACATCTTTAAACTCTCTTTCTCTCTTTGACTCTCCCAGCAACACGCTTTCGAAATCATAAAGCTTTCGTAGACTGAAATTACTTACCGGGGATTACTTACTTAAAATTACTTACGTAACGAAGAGGAAACGTGTATCAAGATCTTGTTTGTAACGCGAAGGGGAAAGATTAATCTGGATCACAACGATTCCCTCGATTTCGCGTTTCTCCGCGATCCGCGCCCTCGAATTTCGTCTTCGCGACATCATTTCTTCGAAGCTTCGTAAAACGGGGGTCGGTCGCTATGCGAATATCGCCGGATTAAATTCGCTCGCCGTTAATCGCGGGATGAAAGCAGTAATTACATGCGCGTCACACAAAAACACGGCGTGTCACGGTGACACGGCGGCCATTGTGTCAACGCCATAATGCCGTCGTATACATCGTAGTTCCCATTATTTCAAATTGATGATTAATTATAAGTATAATTATATAATAATAATAATGCAATGGCAGTAGTAACAGAAGGTGCGTGTCGACAAACGTCAAAGGATGTCGTTTGTAACGATTGTAAGCGTAAATTATTCGTTTGCGATGGAGGGAGAAAAACAATAATGACAGATTTTTGAATGACAGAACGTATACGCGGTGTATCATAAACGCCTCTATATCGCAAAACGTCTTTAAACGCCTCTCGTGCCGTCCGGTCGACCAATGTCGAACAGGTTACTCGAGGAAATGACAGTGTAACACAAAAGAGTTCCCTTTCCGAATGTCGGGGTGTCTATTGTGTACCGCCGTTGTGTCAGATAGCGACGCCGACGTCTCGTCTAAGCTCTGCGATAACTGGAATACCTGTCCCCGTGTATGTTATGCTCTTCCTCGATGAGCGGCGAAACACAATTACGTCCTATCAGAGCGTTCATTGAATTTCGTCCTATTATAGCAAAGGTGATTTATAGAATTACGCGACGAGTGCACGATGCGAGGAAGTGGCGTTACTTTGCCTCCTTCAGAGAGACACGCGACGCTCTTTCTCATCTCGCGGAAATTTACCTGCCGAATAATTTTCAAAAACTCTACAAAATATGTATATATCGGGAATATGTTGCGTAGGGAAACAGAAACCTGTACAAAAGAAGGGCGCGTTTAACCCTTCTGTCAATGAACGGATATCCGAGTACTCAAAGCAACTTTAAATATTAAGGTAGCTGTATCACGATAGTATTAGTCAAAAATAATTTATTACATTATTACATTACATTATTTCCTGTTCTATGTCGTAAATAATTTTTTAATTTTTGCCGCTGTCTTTAGAAAACTTCAAATAATAATTACTCAAAATTTCAAAAATATTGTAAGAAAGTGTCAATTACCTTAAAAATGTGTCGAAACTTTTCTCCGAATGTGTCGAAAACACGCAGTTTATACCCGGATATCCATACATTGATGAAAAGGTGAAAAAATAATGCACTGACAGATAGGTTAACAGGTATGAAACAAGGAATCGAAAGACTAAAAAGAATTTCGCTCTTGTGCGCCTAATAACAAGGATGCCTCTGACTTTACTTTTCTTAGATGCGTAACCAAACGTCGTCGCATCTCGCGCATGAAATGCATCTGCATTCACACACGTTGTGCGTCTTTATTTATATGCAAATGCGAGAGCATGGCACTCGCGCTCGGCAAGAAATGCGCGGAGAAATTGGAAGAGAGAAGTAGAGGAGAAAAGATTATTCGATCCGGTGGCGCGATAAAAACAAAGCAAGCGTAGAAAAAGCGATAACGGAAATCAATAATGCGGCTTGAGAGGAATCGAATGTTCGTCGGATTCGGCGTCGATTTCGCCTCTAATTATCAGGGAGCACCTTTGCGGGGAAAACAGAGGGAAACTGCATCTTCGTAGAAAGCGAGATTTCACACGAGGCGAAATACTCTCTCGTCCCCGTTATGGCAATCCGCCACATTTGTCGGATTTGTCTTACATCGGGAGTGTTCGATATAACCTTATCCTTCGCGGAAGCGGGGCGACCGCGCGAATATATCGCGTAAAGGCAAAACCGTAGAAATGCGCGATACGCGTTTATAAACGGCGATAAAAAGATTACAGTCGGCAAACATTCGTTTCACCCTATTAGCCAAATTGCCGCTCCACCGATCCCATTCGGACGAAATGGTGAATCACGGTCGCTACGAACGGACGATGAATTAATTTCGCCGAGCAGCGCTTGCTGCTATATATCGAAGTTGATTTTCAACAGGCGGAAACACGGCGCGCGTTTTGGAAGCGAATTTCGCCGCTGTCAATTCCGAAAGACAGTTCCCTCTGCCCTCCCCCTCTACCCCTCCCCCCCGCTACCCCCCGATATACACGGATGCGTTCCCCTCTGTTGCAATCGAGTCTGCGCGACCGATAACAACTACTGTGTGCATCGCGGTGCCTATGCTTGCACTTTGCCGATTGACGTTCCAACTTTCCCAATTGTCGACGAGATGATAAATCAATCCACCTCGCGGACCCAATTGTGCACCCAGTTGGCGGACGGTTCAATATGATTCGATACGTTACAGGCGATTCCAATGATAACTTGTAGTCCGGTGTGCGCAGAGAGCGCGAGTGTTCAATCTCGATGTTCTCGATCACGAGAGGTGACCTTATCTTCGCGCGTCCTACAATACGTCCGTCCGTTCGACGGGATAGAGAATGCGACGTAAAGCTATCTGAGAAGAGATCGAACTGCTCTCTGGACGCGTTTAACCGTTCTGTCGATGAACGGGTACCCGGGTACCCGAAGCGACTTTATATGTTAAAAATGTGTCGGAATTTTTCTCCGCCCGAAACAAAATACAAAGGGCTTCTGTATTCGGAGAAAACTTTAAATATGACGGGAAAAAATGTTCGATGTCCAGCAGCTGCTATAAAAAAATTGTCGCGCTGCAATGTGTCGAAAACACGCAGTTGATATCCGGATATCCATAAATTGTAAAAAATTATGCATTGAAGGGTTAATACAAACCGGTTTACGATCTGACGATTTTTAAAGAAAGTTGACGAAAGAATCTTTCTTTGGAAAGCTTTAATAAGAATCTCTATAGATTATCAAGAAAAAGTTTATCGTTTAAATTTATATCCTTTAATTTAAATTGAGTGAAAACATTCAATATAAAGGAAAGAAGAGAGAGTTGTTATTTATAATTCCCTAATTCCTAAAGGGTTTTTCGAAAAAGCAAGATCCTCGACGTACAGAAAAACCACTCTACATTCGCGACGTATTTTTTTTCAAGATTTGTAAGATCCTTATATCACCAATTACGTAATATCGTACACATAAATGCTATCGTATCGCGACCAATATTTCTCGTCTCTCTCGTTTCTCAACCATATTTCTCTCGCTCTCACATCTCTCTGTTTCATCTTTGTCACTCCCACTCTATCAGCTGACACTCGCCAGCCGCGAGATTCGGGGCTCTCTCTGCTTCTCTCTACGTTATTCTTTCTATCTCGATTCACCGTCCGCCCTCTCATTCGACTATCCCTCTCGTGCACTCTCTGATTTAGACCGTAGGCTGGCTCGTTAACTGATTGAGGATGATTGACGCTCTGGCTGAATACTAGACAAGCCCAGAAGCCGTTATTTACAGCTCGACCCTGTACAATAATTGCCGGCAGCATCCTCGCTTTCCCCCCCATTTTTTCCCTCTCCTTTCTCCTCTCCGCGACTATCTCGCGCGTTGGTTACCGAGCGAACGAATCGGCTTATCGGCTTGAACTCATTGGGACCGATTTCGAAACTCTTGTCCCGAAGATGTACATTTCGACGAGATACTTATCGACAGCGGACTTAATGACGTCGGCGATTATTAGTGATGGGATCAAGTTCAATATGTACTTAAAAATCCGAGTCGAATCCAATAATCAAGTTTCATTTTCTAGGATTAGAATAATACTCCGAAGAAATAATATTTCATATATTGTACTTGCAAAGTAATCGAATGTAGAAGAGTTATGTTCGAATTTTAGATTGAGCACCTGCAAGGTTCGAAATAGCACTTATAAAGAATCGAATCTTTTACAAGTAATACTTGCTACACATCACACGCGCGCGCGCGCGCACACACTTTTCATCCCCATTCATTTACCTACCCCCACAATTTCTCACAAGTACTCATAAAAGATTCGAACCTACTTGTAAGATACTTAATCCCATCACTAACGATTATAGAGATAAAGATCCTCCTAATTCGTGAAATAGCGTTCGCCTCTTGCCATTCATCACCTTGAGCGAGGAACAAAGTTACACTCTCGTCGAAATTAATTATCGATTCGTAATCTCGATATTTAAAAATCTGCGAATATTATTGCGCAAGATGCAATTTGACGCGCGGCGGGTCCGTGTTTGCTCTTGTCAAAAAGTAAGTTACCCGTTCTTCTGGGTGGAGTCTCATTTCCGAAAGGAAGGAAACTGAAAGGAGAATTGGCGACCGGATATATATATATATACTGGGTACGCGATCGCGACGAAAGTGGGCTCGCACAAAAGACGTCACGTCCGGCATACGTACAGTTTGTCCCGAGAAGGTGGGATCGATCCTGTGACGCGGGGTTAAGTAGCCCGGTAGAGTGAGAGACTCCTCGCAAGAAATATACTCGCGCCGTGGGCTTCGAGCACGAATCACGTTCGTGGCCGGCCATCGCGGCTCCCTGTCATCTTAATCCCCCGGATCCTTTTTACACGGCTTTCTCATTCGCATCCTTCTGTGTACCCGAGCTTGTGGACTTTAGTGCCCGGGGGTGCGCGCTGGGACCACCTTTCCTCTTATCCACTTGAATTACGGCGAGGCACGTCCGCTCCTAGTGGGTCCTGGAGCCAAGCCGGACACACCTCGACCATGTTTCACGGAGAGGCAAAATTCGCCGAATGATCGGCTCGTAAAAAAATAGAACCGACCGCATAGCGCACACTCGTCGTTAGCTATATATATATATATACAATATATCTCATTTTTTCTGCATTCAATTTTTATATTCGAACGCGAAACACGAGCGAAATATCCGAGAAACTTGTTGACATCGCTCAATTAGATCGCTATAAATTAACCATAATAATAATAAAACTTGATTCGTATCAAGTTAACTATAATGTCTATTGAAATAAAAAAAATATTTTTCTATTTCTCGATTCGGCGTCTAAAAATTATTTAGAAAAATTGGCACAACGCTTATGAACGTGAGGTAATTTTGACAGATCTGTATCGATACAGCTATCTTTTTTTTTCGCGATAAAATAAAATTCTACGCGATCGTAGATTCGTCTCTATCGCTCGCGTTCAATGAAATGTGATAGATTTTTCCTCGAAAGTTGTTTCACCTCCGAAACGTTCGTTCCCAAATTGAGGAAGCGGTTAGTTGATTTTGGCGATGGTCGAGCTTTCGCGTCTAGTGGCTACTGGGAATATGTTCCAGTGACGTCACGTACGACGAAGACGGTGTCGCAATCAGATCGGACCGATCAGTCAGTTGATAAAGATTTAAGAGATAGATTTTGTCCCAGTCGGATGTGCCACGTTCGCACGTAACTAGAGTCGGACAATAGCTGGGCAACCTTGTCGAGTACGTTTCCATGAACACGAACTGTGGTATCTTCCGATTGTACGACTCACCAGGATTTCTCCTAGTGGAGGAGGAAGCTCGATCATCCCTTCTTTACAGAAGTCAAGTCTCACGTCTTTTAGCGATTATCATTATGTCTGACAGTACATTTATACTCGTTCAAATATTTTTGCGGTCGCAAAGCTACCTGTGCGAGTGTAAATAAAATATCTCGAGCTATTTTCTTTCGCTATTTCTTGTAAAAGAATGTCTAGAATCACAGTAGGAGAAAATATAACGTCTTAGTAACTAAATTTTGAGATTGAAAGATGAAACATTGAAATTAAGATCAATATTTCGAAAGAAGATCATGGAGCTCGTTTATAGAACGTTCCTCATATCGCGAGAGAAGTTTAATAATTCTTTGACATTTTCCTTTTATGTCCATGTTTTATAAATTTAAGATTCGCTGAAATGCCGCTGTGATATGAAGCAATGATTAAGCGGCTCTCTATTCGGTTTTTTCTTCGTTTATCTTTTTCTCTTTTTTAATGCTTTTTTTTTCTCGTCGCCTCGTTAAGATGCGACCTGCGAGCCTAATAGAAGCTAGCGTCTCTCAAAGGAATCACTAACTAAGATGGTTTGCTGTTATAATGAAATTGCTGCGAGCAACTCTGGGCGTGGCGTTATCTATTAGAGAAACTATTACATTTTTCCTGCCTTAGATAAAACGTTATCATTAATTACAATATATATATATATATATAATATATATATCATAATTAATGACCTATATATATATCGTAATTAATGACATATTTAATGACATATATGACATTTTTCCTACATTAGATAAAATGTTGTCATTAATTACAATATATATATCATAATTAATATTTTCTCTAATAGAAAAAATGCCAGTTTCATCTCGACGAAGTTGGTGCACGCTTAAATTTTTATCAGTCAATTGCGAGAGCAAATATATATATATATATATATATATATATATATATATATATTTGTTCGCAATTGATAAAAAATTGAAGCGTGCACCAACTTCAAGATGAAACTGACATTTTGACCCACTATCCATTAATCATTTCACGGCATCGTAAATTCTTAATTTTGTAGTCTGCGACCGCGACGCCTCGCCACTTATTAACTTCCGGTTACGTAGTAGTTTCGTAAATTCTGCTTATCTCAGTAGGTCTGGGACTGACTTGAAACTCGAATGTCGACTACGGGAGATAGCGAGAGAATTGTTCGGTCCTTTAAGCGAGCTGCATGTTCACGGCGGCGGTTGGAAGTTGCTAGATGCTTCCAAAATGTCGGGGCCAAGGGATAGCCGCAGTTTCTGTTTTGATGCGTCAAGAAGCGCGGTACGGAATTGTGCTTCGGGTTGCGCCAAAGTTGAATCTCCGCAGTGCCCGTTTTGCTTCAAAAGCTCCCGCCGACTTCTGTATAGAGAAGGCGGAATACTGATCGGAAATTACATTTGCGGAAACTGCTGTGTCGACCGTTACTTTTATATATTTTGCGGAGAGATGTTTCTCGTGTGCTTTTTTTTTGTTTGTTTGTAATCAACGTACACTTTTAAACAACGTTATTCGATTTTTATACGTCCCTTTGATTTTTCGTACAATAGACGCGAATAAAATTGGAGCGAGGAACGTTAAACGTTAAATCGTAAATCTCTCGGTCCAATCGGCTGGATAATTCTTAGAAACGGGAATAAAATAATTAGCGCGAGTGACGTAAAGTTTTAATAAGATTCGGTGACAACGCGGTCCAAAAAGTAAAACGCTGTCGTATTAACTCATACTGCTATCTTAATCTTTAAACGCGTCCGCGAAGTTCAACGTCAACCTGTAAAGCTCTCTCCCTCTCTCTCTCTTTCTTTCTCAGAGGCAATTTCTTCGTTTAAGAGCAATGTCGCGTCCTCGGTATTGTAGTTCGTGAGACAAAGATACTCGACAAAGATGCGAAGTAAAATCCCACGTTAAGGAAGCAAAGGAGGAAAGTTGCCAAAGTTTCGAGCAGTTTCCAGTATTTGCTGCCATGTTTCAGCGTACTCGTTTCACGGACGCTTGTTCCTGTTTGCAGAGTTATAAATTGAGTGTGTTTAGCTAGATGGAGAATGATATTTTTCCGCAGCGTCGAATGTCGTCGTTTCCTCACGGATCGGGTAAGATTATACGGCCCTTCCATTACGGAAGATTGAAATTGATTCTTTACGCGCGTACGCTGTATCGGTTATCGCTGTAATATTGCAGTTTCGTTTCGCGTTTGACGTATCGTAAAATTAACAGACGATTCATGCGGGAAACAAAATTTTTCTCTCACACATTTTCGTCTTTGCGACATATTTTCGTACAGGTTCACACCAGTAGCATAATTTGAGCTTGCAAGGAAAGTATAACTTTGTGCACCGATACTGTGTAATTCAAAATTGCATCATAGTCGATTTAACAATTAGAAAAATATATTAATTACTTTCGTTAATATATTTAAAAAGAACTCTTTCTCTGTATGACGCGTTTTCTATTCTTCAATTTTCGCTTATTTTTAGACGATAATTAAAAATGCGTTTTTATCTGTCCAATCTTTATTATAGGCTTTTTTTATGTGGCGGGCCTCCCTTTGTCCCTCTAAAAGCTCCCCATAAAAATTTGTTTATACGCCAAATAGTCGCAATTAATGTAAAAAAATTCAAGTCAATATTTCCAAAGATTTTGGAAAAAACAGCTTTATTTGAGACACCTAGTATATATATATATATATATTTGTAAGCATAATAAAACGTGCTCGTGATTACATTTCAGTCATTGCTATATATTAAATGTTTGCCCGAAAGGTAGTATGTTTCTCAATGCGAAAAGTTTTGCTTGAATTAGACAAAGTGGCCAGTTAATTAAAGACGCAAGTATTTCGTTTGACTTTGCTTCATATTCCAACGTAATTATGGCCGCTATACCGACCGTCTTCGTCACAAAGTAGACTTCAAAGTAAGTATCGAAACTGCGCGGACTCTGTGTACGCGTGTTACATTATTACGAACTCGCGGTGCTCTCGCGGGGAATCTCGTTACACGCTCTCGGATGTGCTCTTTCCGTTCTTTACAAATCTCACACGAAAGGGGAACCGTTTTCATTTCACTCGGGCGTTTTTGCATCCTAAAATATGTAGAAATTTGTCCGCAGTCGACCCGCGACGGCGGGTTATATTCCGGAGGGGAAGAATTTGAGGTTGAGGAAGTACAAGTACGTAGGAGGTGGAAGGAGAGGAGAGGAGAGGAGAGGAGCCGTATTTCGAGAAATCAATGTGACATACGAGCGCGCAGTTCATCGCCGTGAGATCAAGTTCATCTCGCCCTCGTGAGAGCGCCGAAAGATGAGGTCGCAACCCCTCGTTTTCGCCCCCCGACCTCGGGAGGTCAGAGAGGAGAAACCTTATTATGCGCCTCTCTCTCTCTCTCTCTCTCTCCCTTTCTGCGTTTCACGCGAATCCTGCAAAGTGGCGAGGATGGCGTCAACCGAATAACCAGACCATAAACCACCGGGGCGCGGGGGGGGGGGGGAGGGAGGGGACGTTGCCGCGCCAGCGGGGGTCCCGTTTACGTCACCCGTAAACCCGGCGTCCTGCAGGATTTCGACGAGCAAACACACTCGGCGGCTACGGCGCCTCGTAAAGCCAACGAATCCACGGAGCTGACGCACCGTTTTCGCATGGCATTCCTCGGGGACAAGGTAGCTCGTACGTTCTCCTCGGCAAGAGAGAGCGAGAAAGATAGATAGATAGATAGATAGATAGATAGAGAGAGAGAGAGAGAAAATTTCGACCCTACGAGGAAGCTCCGGAGCGGTCGAGCGTTTTTCTCCCTGGAAATCGCGTCGCGAATCGGACTTCCT